>JAWPHD010003830.1:0-204685 GCA_037043455.1 Cyrtodaria siliqua
GACCCTATAATATCACTTTAACCTACGGGTATAAATATTCAATGAAAAATGCTTGTTTTTATTTTGACACTTAAAAAATTGATGAATGCAGTCTCAATTCGCATTATACTCATATACCCACCTTTAGCGCAAAACCTGTTTCTCTTAAACGTAGAGTAAATATTCGGAAATAAGCCTCTAATAACAAATGTACTTATTATTCGTCATAGTGGTGCAATTTACACTTCGCATTGTACGGGTTTGTTCATAAGTTATTCGCAACAAGTTTGCAATTTACACTCGCATTGTACGGGTTCGATATATACTGTATTATGGGCGTTCTGAACCACGTACGTATCACAATTCTAAACTTCTAATTCACCCTGTTTAAAAACTCTCAAAACTCTTCTCAAATTTTTTCTACTCACCAACTTTTCTTACCTCCAACTCTATAAAATTACTCTTATTTTTTACTTACACCAACTAGCTTACTTTTTAACTATAAATACTAAATACGTTCTGAATTTTAAACACTCACTGAGATAATCTTTTTATATAAGAATATTCAATGATATTTTCTAATTGTTATAGCGCACCACAACTAGCTACAAATTTTGATACCTTTGCTGTAGTACCCCAATCCACATTTTAAGCAAGGTTTAATCTTACAAACCCTTTACTCCTCTGCTTATGATAATTACAATATATTGACTTTTTAACAGTTTTTTTTTCTTTCACAAACACCACGAGAACTGATTTTTAGAAGCTATGGCCATGTATTCATCTTCTTATCTTTATACTAATAATTATTTTATTTTTAAAACAAAGAATATTTTATTCGTAAAGAATAGAAAAAAACAAATAATGGGAAAATGGCGACGCGATAAAAGAATTATTATCCCTGTATAAAAACAGGAGTAATAGATAAACACGAATTAAAAATAGGACTAAGTGGATTAAAAGAATTCCAAAGTTGAGGAACACAGTTAAGACACTTAAGGAACAAGTTAAGGCACTTAAAGAAGAGAATAAAGCTTTAAAAAAGTTTTAAAAGAAGGGCAACTACCAGCCAACCTGCTGTTGACAAAAGTAGTGACCTGCCTAGTTAAATTGTATGTCAATCATCATAAGTAGAAAAAGACTTTCCAAAAAAAAGTCAAAAAGATAAGTAAAGAAATAAAGTAAGGAAAAATAAAAAACAAGTTAAAAAAAGAATCTTCAAAGGAATCAAAAAGAACCAAAGGAATTAAAAGAAAACAGAGTTAAAATTAGTTGACAATCCTATGTGTGGCTACTTCAAAGCTTACGAAGTTGATGCTAACACAATAACAAGGATCCATACAAACTTTTAACTGCTAAAAAAGCTCAAATACAAAAACAAGTTTTAGAAGATATAAAAAACATACAAAGGATTAAGATTTGTCAATAGGATTAACAGTAGACATGTTTTAAGGATGATGGATCAAAAATGAATAAGAATCACAGCTAATTTACAAAGTAGAATCAATATGCATTATTACCAGGCTCAATAGATAACTTTTTCAAACTTTTTACGATCAAATAATAGCAGACTTTAGAACAATCAATAGAAAAATTTACAAACAAAGCATCAGGTTTGGGGAAAATAGAGAAAATGTGTTAAACTGTAATCTGAACATTACCAAATTTAAAGAAAGTTCAAAGGTTCATCATATATTCCTCTACCCAAATCAATAGCTGACAAAAAAAGCAATAAT
The DNA here is from genome assembly GCA_037043455.1 of Cyrtodaria siliqua. Lineage (NCBI taxonomy): Eukaryota > Metazoa > Mollusca > Bivalvia > Adapedonta > Hiatellidae > Cyrtodaria > Cyrtodaria siliqua. The sequence goes on from JAWPHD010003830.1 coordinate 1,716, forward strand.
AAATGTAAAAAAATATGGATAATCAGTGTTTCTTACATGCTATAAATTCTGCTATAAATCCTGCAACAAATCACTCAGATAGGTTAAGTCAATACCCCACCTTATAGACTTTAATATAGAAGGTATAGATTTTCCTAGTACCATTTAAATCAAATACAAAAAATTGAGCAAACAAAACAACCTTGCAATTAACGTTTACGGATATGAATCAAAAAAGAGAAAGCTTGTTTCATTTCCTTATTACATCTCACAACAACCAAATGACTTAAAAAGAATTAACCTAGTTTTAATAACTGAAGATGTTCATGATTTTCAAAGATTATGACAACACTGAAAAAATAAAAAACTAACAATCATTATTGCAGGATTAAAAACTTAAATAGGTTCTTAAGTGATAACAACAAACACAACCCCAAAACTGAATTTTTGTGACAGATGTTGCAATGGATTTTCAAGAAAAGAAGAATCTTAGAAAACACTTAGAAGATTGTAATGGAATTAACACAAAAAGTAAGCCAGAATTTTGAAATTGCCTAAAGCTGGTTCAATAGTACAGTTTAAAAATTACAAGAAACAAAATTTCAGCTCCATTTGTAATTTATGCAGATTTTTGAAAGTGTTAACATCCCTTTAGGACACTGAAGAATTTGATAAAGAACTAAATGAATCTAGAAGAAATTAAAGAGTCAAAAAAAACTTAAAGCAGGTAATCAAAAATAAAAAATTTGAAGAAGAATCAAAGAAAATCCACAAACATCCAAGAATTAACATGGATACAAAAGGTAATGAAAATCAAAGACTTCCCCAAAGAAAAAACACAACAAACTACAAGAATACAAAACAGCTTGTGGGTTTTGCTTACAAAGTTAAAAATTACAACAACCCCCAAGAAGAAGAAAAAATCCAAGTATACAGAGGTGAATTTACATGAAGTATTTTTGGCATATAATACAAGAAGAACAAGAAAAAATACAAGACCGTTTCAAACATCCAAAAATATAAAGTTTTAACAGATGAAAATGACAAAGACTTTGAAGCAGCTAAAAAATGCTGGTTATGTGAAAAAAACATTTAGGAAAGGTAGTAAAAATTTAAAATTAAAGATCACAATCACTTTTACAAGGAAAATATAGAGGTGCAATACATTTTGAATGTTACAAACAAATAAAAATAACACACAAAAACTGTAATACCTGTAGTATTTCATGGTTTGAAATGTTATGATGCTCATATGATAATGCAACAAATTCACAAAAATGACCAGGACAAATAACTGTAATACCAAATAACTCTGAAAAATACATATCTTTTAGTATTGGACAATTAAGGTTCTTAGATTCATATCAATTTATGTCTTTTCCACTTTCAAAATTAGCTGAAGACATAGGAAAATACCCAACAACAGAAGAAGAATTTGGTGACAATGCGTGAAATAATGACTCAAAAAGGAATATATACCTTATGATTACCTAGATTCATTTGAAAGATTTGCAGAAACAACTGAACTTCCCCCCCCATTGAGAAATTTTTACAATAACTTAAATGAATCTAACATAAGTGAAAAAGATTACAAACATGCTCAAAAAGTATGGAAACTTACAGGTTGCAAAAACTTAGGAGATTATCATGATTATATGTAAGATCTGATGTTGCTTTATTAACTGACATATGTGAACAATTTAGGGAAGAATCTTATAATGTTTATAATTTGGATTGCATTTCACTACTACACATGCACCTGGAATGTCTTAGGGAAGCCTTGTTAAAAACATCAAAAATTAGTCTTGAATTATTAACCTGACATAGATATGCACCTTATTCAATAGAAAAAGGAATGAGGGGTGGAATAAGTATGGTTTCTCATAGGTATGCAAAAGCTAACAATATTTCATATTCCAGATTATGACAAAAACAAACCGACAACCTTTATAATTCATTTGTGATGCTAATAATTTATATGGTGTGGGCAATGAGTCAACCTTTACCTTATGGTGGATTTAACTGGTCAACGTTGATGAAAATTACAACATGTCTGACCTAAAGAAAATACAAACAGAAGGAAAAGGTCAATTCTGAAATATAACAAAAATATACATGAAAGTCACAATGATTATCCTTTGGCACCTGAAAAAATGTCAATAGAAAAAGATTGGCTCTCAGATTATCAAAAAGATTTATTAGAATCTAGCAATATGATTGATACACCTCAATTAGTTCCAAATCTCAGAGACAAAACAAAATATGTGGTACATTGGAAAAACTTAGAATTATATCAAGAATTAGGAATGGAAGTCAATAAAATTCATAGGGTTTTGGAATTTAATGAAAAACCTTGGATGGAACCTTATATTAACATGAATACACAATTAAGGAAAAAATGCACAACAGAATTTGGGATTAGTTTTTATAAGTTGATGAATAACTCTGTATTTGGCAAAACAATGGAGAATCTGAGAAAAAGGACAGATATCAAATTAGTCAAAACTGATGGGACTGAAAATGAAAAAATAAGAAAAATTGTAAATAAGCCTAATTATCATAGAAGGGTGAAGTTCTCAGAGGAATTGTCAGCTTTGTATGTTAATAAGACTGTTTTGACTTTAAACAAACCTATATATGTTGGAATGTCTGTGCTGGATTTGTCTAAATATATGATGTATGACTGGTATTATAACTTCTTAAAGAATAAATATAGAAGTAAATGCAAGTTACTTTATACAGACACAGATTCAGTTTTGGCTTTCATTGAGACTGAAGATGTTTACAAAGATATGAATGATAATAAGGAAGAATATGACTTCTCAAATTATGTTGATAAGGACAAAAAGCCCATAAAGTATTTTAGTAAAGATAATGCCAAAGTATTGGGAAAAATGAAGGATGAGTATGTTGGTAAAATTGTTAAAGAATTTATAGGTTTGAGGCCTAAATTGTATTCTGTATTAAAATGTGATGATACAGTATTATGCAAAAAAGGCAAAGGAATCAAAGAGTGTGTACTGAAAAAAATTATAAACTTTGATCATTATAAATCATATTTATTTGGCAAGACAACATATAGTAATGATATGAATATTTTAAGAAGTGTAAAACATAAAATGTTTGCTCAGACAATTAATAAGGTTTCATTGAGTCCATTTTATATTAAAAGGCGTGTCAGGGCAGATGGGGTTGCTACTGATGCATATGGTTATGACCCTTGTTAGGTTGATTTTGGATTTGGATATTTGGAATTTACTGTAAGCATTGTTAAAAATCACATTACCTGTAGTGTTGTTGCTATTACTTTTGCTGGTAGTAGTAGTAACAACATTATAGTAATACTAGCAGTAATTTTAGCATTGATAACAGCAAAATCAGTTTGGTTTAGTTTGTATAAGTCTGAGTTGACTTGGATTCCAGATGAGCTCACTCAGACTCTTTTCAAAACTCTCTTCAAATGGTTTTTTTTAATTTTTTTATTTGAAATTATAATTTTTAAGCTTGGTTTAGTTCTGATAAGTCTGAATCAGTTTAAATTAGTTTTATTAAATAGTATTTTTTAACAAACTGCAGTGATACATCCGAGAAGATGGAATTACAACTGATGCACACGGTTTCTATAAAAACTTATGAATTTGGGTATCAGCAGGAGCAATAAGTAATTCTTCTTTGACAAATCCTCTCTGTGGCGCTTGTGCTTTCAAATAATAAACTCTTATGCCTTGCGTCACCATATAACTTTTAATCTTGTGAATATCTACACTCCATATTGGATCAGTTGCTCTGCGTCTTCCACCTTCTTGTTCCCCGGGTTGATATAAATATCTTACACTTGCATTCATACAGATAGGATCATCTTTTAATGTTTTTGTTTCAACAGGAGGAGGCTTTTTTGTTTCCACATTTATGGCTTTAACAACTTCTGGTAATCTTTTTACCCATTCTCTATTACGTTTTTGTGAATCTATTTCCTTAGCATACTGATAACCAAACAATCTTTCAGCTAATGTTCTGTTAAACTTTCTACTAAAGCTTGGTCTCTGTGTATTTCTGTTCTGCCCCGTCTGATATTTACTTTATGTTTTGCCATCAACTGCGATACTGCACCCATAAATTCTCTGTCTGGATCTACTTGTAATAACTTTGGATATTTCAAATGCCGACTGTATATTTTCTCAAATGCTTTAGCAACTTCTTTACTATCCTTGGAAGTCAGTGGCTCTGCTTCTTTGTATCTACTTGCAATATCAACAACAGTCAACGCATATTTATATGTCTTGCGTCCACGACCAAAGCCAAAAGTATCATGCGGCAGAAATAACAAATCAGCTTGATGCACTCCATTCTTAGTAGAAACATCAAACCTGGGTCTAACTATTTTCTTTGGTGCGGGTAAATAAATCTGCCACACAGCTTGTTTCTTTAAAAATTCTAATGCCTTTTTTTCACTAACACCAGCCTCTTTTGCCAATTTTTTAACTGCTGTGTAACCTCTCCAAAATCCTTTTGGGCGAAATAAATCTTTTCCATTTTTTTCTACTAAAGATTAAACTTTATATAACTATAAAGAAAAAATGGAAATCACAACTGCACAATTTGATGAACTACTCGAAGAGCAATATCAAAATAGCACAAAGAAATGGACAGACTTGGAAGTAAATAAAATATACACTATTACAGATACGAAAATAGTAGATACTGAATATGGTCCATCCATGGTATTGACATTATTAGACAACGGTGAAGTATGGGCGCCTGGTCATCTCAAAGATAAATTAGAGAAGAGTGCTAAACCACCATATTATATGCGACCACTTGGATTAAAACCATGATAAAACAACAAAAAAATAGGTATCACGCATATGACTTAGTCATTCCAAATCCAAAAAAGTCCAAAGTAATTATAGTTTTAAACTATTTTTTTTATGAAATCAATTTGTACGCCACAAATCCAGTTGCAGCCATGCCCACCACAATAAACGTAATTTCTCTATTCTGTTGATCCGGAGATGGTGTATAAAAATCACTCAACTTGGGCTCCGGTTCCAAAAGCAAATGTTTGCCAGTTATGTAATAATACTGTTTCATAGCTTGGTCCACATCATCAAAAGTCTGCTCTGCATGATGCTCTTTTTGCAGTTGCTTATTAATAAAATCTAATCTCTCTGTTCTTTTTTTATTCCACTCCGCTTGTGCTGCGTTTAATTGTTCCACTGCTTTGTCATGCCTTTGTCTTTCCTCATCTGAATGGCTTCCCATTTTTGAAAAGAAATAATTTGAACCGCTAAACGCCAATGCATTTGTTAATGCGCCACCGATCATCATTGCTACTGCACTTGCCATTTTTTTATATATATTTTTTAAAATTATTTCATAATATCTGCAGGAATAATACCTTGCTTAATCAACATATCCCTCGTAGCCATTGCTAACATTATATCCACAGACAGCATTCCAAAATCTGTCATATTAAAATCCACTTTAGGTGCTGGTCTTTTTAGTAGTTTTCTGCCAATCTCAAAATATCCAACAGTTAGAAGTGTTTCCACTCCAGCGTGATACATCATATTTACAATTTGTTTTCCGTCAATACTTGCTGCCATTTTTTTTATATTATTTTTTATATTATTTTTTTAAATAAATTATTAAAAACAATCAAACGGGTCTTTTGGTGCAACATGAACAGCAGCAGGTTGCACAGGTTGCGTAGCAGATTTCTTGTTATAAATATACAAACCCAACCCAGCAATACCAAATAAAACCAGACACGGTGGAATATAATTTTTGTATACGTTTATTTTGATTTCTGGTTCCTCTTCATCTATTGTTATTTTTGTTATTTGATTTGCAGCATCTTGCTTTGCAGCATCTTGCTTTGCATCTTGAAGCAAACGCTTTGCCTTTCTTGCCGCTGCTCCTTTTTTTCCAGCTTCTATTCTTTTTTTGGATTTTTTACTTTTTGTTGTTCAACAGGTTGTGTAACAACAGGTATAACTTCACTCTCTTGGTTCTCCATTTATATTATCTATATTTTTATTTATATTAAAATCAATATGTCTAACAGTTGTTAGTATTGCTGTAAATGGTGCTAAGCACATTCCATACCTGTAATACAACTCACAACAAGCGCTTGTCAAAGCATGATTAATAAATGGGTCTTCCTCCAAATCTTCTATCTCCTTTGGTGGATTTGTTACATTAAAATATTTTGATACTCCCATCACATACAAGTTAATAAAATAATTGCCTAAAGTCTTGGTGATACTTGCCCCAAGTCTTGCTTCATATCTGCAGTAAAGTTTGTTAATTTCATCCGGGGACATGCCATCTATATTCGTGAGTTGTATGTCTTTACCCAAATATTGACGACTACCACCGCCAGCCACTATGGCTGATAATCTTTCTTTTTTTGTTTCTTGTTGCTTTGATTCATCACGTTCCGTAAAACCTTCCGACATATCTTGTAATAGTTCTTCCGCATTCATTTTTATATTAATAATTTTATTTTTTATCTTGAAATAAACATAAAACATAAAACAACCAGCTGCGATATTTATGCAAGTAGTAATTGTTAGTATTGTTAATAGCATTGTTATTAATATTGCTATTTTTTTTATTAGCATTGTTAATTTGCTGCAAGCATTGCTATTAACATTGCTACTTTACTATGAGCAATGCTATAAGCATTACTATATTTTCTGATATTTTCATTATATTTTCATGTCAGTATTGCTATTAACATTGCTACTTTGCTGTTAGTATTACTATTAGCAACAAAGCAATGCTGTTAGAAAAAAAGAATTGCTGGTAGAAATTATTCAACCCAATAACCAGTTGGTTGGTCAGTTCTCAAAATTAACTTGGAATATTTAGTCTTAGCTAAAGCTTTTCTTATTCTGGTTCTCTCTTCCAGCGTCGGAATAACATCATTCTCTCTCAAACAATTTTCATAACTATCTCTGTCCTTGGTGTAAAATATACACAACCATTTTGCTTGCTCTCTCAAATCTTTCAATACAGAATTATATCTCTGTGAAATAACCCACACTGATTGTTTGGCGTGACGACCAGAAAATGCCAACTCTGATAACATATCTTTTTTCTTTGTTAATTCTTTTGTGGCGGAGCAATCATCAATGATGTATAATGTGGGCTGGCCAGCATATCTATTGAAAAATAAATGCAACAGTTCTTGTAACATTTCTTTACCGTTGCTCACGGGATTGACAATTTTTTTTTTTTTATCTTTTGGGTTTTTTACATCACCTATCCAGGATCTATTTTTATAAGCCTCGTTCCACTCTATGGTTGGACACAATATAATTATATGTTTAAAAACTCCAACATACTCTTGTTCAAGTATGTCAAGAACAAACTCTGTTTTACCACAGCCTGTCTGACCACAGATAATGGCACTGTGTGAATATTTAGGATATTTTTGTTGTAAACTAGTATCGTACTTCTTTGAATCTTCCATCTTCGAAATTGATTTGCGCATCTTGTATTATATATATATAAATATTTAAAGGTTGATCTGCATCTGCTTTTTTATTTATTAATATCGTTATGCCTTCACTACCGTTTTCTATTCTTCTTCCACTGCCGTATAATAAATTGTCATCACATGTTCTAAGGTCAAGCCACAAAGCATATGCTTTTGTTAGATAGGTCTCAAGAGAAACATTGGTAAAGTTTAATTCCCTCGCTACTATTTCTGTCTCTTTGTTTCTTTTTGCGGTCAAGGCAAAATATTTGTTGATTTCATCCCAATGTTGATATGCCTTCATGCCCTGACTATACAACTGATTTGGTACTCCCTCTATTGTCATTTCAACCTTTTAAATCTTTGGGTTGTAATAGGTTTCTGCGCTTGTTCTTTCTGGGTCTTCAAACAGCATTAAAATACCTTTCATGCTCTGTGCTGGTGTATTAATGTTGATGTTCCAAAGGGTTTCAGATTTGTTTGCTGTTATTTTTCTATGTCACAAGATACGATCATACATAAATACTATCTTACCATTGATTTGCTGTCTTATTTGTCTGGCTAATTCAACATCACTAACCGTATCAAATTCCAAGCAGATATTTTTTATTACATAAGATGCATCAGCATCACTGCTTTTGATAACTTTGTTATAATCGTTAAACGTTAATTCATATTCTAACCTATCACCAAGCCCCGCTTGATAAAATGGCATATGACTTTCTAACATTTCAAATTCCAGTGGAATACACAATCTATTTCCATAAGCTGCTGCTATAGCTTCATCTTTGGTGTCTGAGGAAGCATCTCCCGCACCAATTCTATGTTTTAACATGTTTGCTTTACCAATACCTTGGTAAGCTATGTTTAATCTTTCGGTAGGGCTTTTCCATAAATCTACATAACAATGATATATATCACTGTCATCTATTGACATGACTTCATTGCCATTTATTCTTATTGTCATTTTTTTCACAATTGTTCTACCCAGATTTTGAAATAGAGTAGCGTTGGCGTCTGTTCTGCTTTTAAGTTCTATTTCAAAGGCAAGACGAGCAGTACGTGGAGCTATCACATCATTAGTACTTAGATTGGGAAATCTTACAAGCAGTTGCTGGTTTTGGTCTATTGTTGATGGATTATTAGTTTTTACTACACTTGTGCGGATGCCCTTGGCACCATGAGGTTCTCTTAGTTTTCTATGAGGGCTGAGTTTGTTTCCGTAAGCCGACATTGTTTTAATTTTTTAAATATATTTTTTAAAATTAAATAAAATAAACAATGGCTGAAGGAGGATTTGAAAATCCTGTGTACGATCCAGAATATTATGAGGAATATTATGATGACGAACCAGAATTTACACATACTGGCTCGGAATTCCAGAGACAAATTGTAAATGAAAATAACTATATTGATCAGCTTCAAGGGGAAGATAAAACAGAAGAACAGCTTACACAAAAAAAGTTGTTAGTAGATCAATTTTTTACTGAAGTTGATGCTGAGATCAGCGGAATTGATTATAAAAATGATTTTAGAGTGGCTGAGGACGAAATCGGTAGAACAATATTATATGCAGTTGGGACGGATGATGTTCCACTTACCTATTATAAGGGAAATAATCCAAACGAACCAATCAAGTTTTATAAGCTGGACACTTTAATTAAAAAACATGGCATTAACTCTATTAGAAATATTTAAAAAAATTATGATTTATTAGTTCCACGTGAAATAATTGCTCAGGGCAGGGCAGAATTAGCAGCCTTGGCAAAAATAGGAGATACCCTCACAAAAGCAGGAGAAAATATACCAATGCAAACTTTTTCAACAACTGAAGATGTACAAAATACAGCAGATGCCATAGGTTCAGCAGAGAGTAATTTGAGTAATATAATAGATGAAACTCATTCTAAAACTGCTGTTCAAACACAAACAGAAGGTCCAACAATGCGAGAGATACGAGGTTTAGATAAGAGATTGCAAAGCTTTCGTGGAGAACTTACTAATAATCTTTCAAAGCTCACTGAGCTTGATAAAGATATAACAAAAGCAAAAACAAAAATTAGAACAGGTTAGCAACCCCGGGCAGGAGGATGAGTTTCAACAAGAGCGCCTACGTGACAGAATAAAAAACTTAGAAGATGAAAGAAGTGCACGACTTGAAGCGGCAAGTGAAAACAAAGAAGCATTACGCAGTCAAATAAACAGGATAAAAGAAACTATAAATAAGGTGTTAAAAGAAGACACAACATTGGGTGAGAGAATCAAAACCTTGTTTAGGGAGCAAGGTAATTACTATTGTTAGTATTTTGACTGCCTTTGGTATGATTATTGGGGTATTAGTTGATGCCATTATTCCTACAACAGGAGGAGGGACTGCACCTGTTCCAACTCCAAAGCCTGATCCATCAAGTGTAAAAGATTGGATAAAAAAACAACTATTTAATCTTGGTAAACTTCTTGCCAACCTAGCTGGTAAAGCTGCTGCAGCACTTCCAGGAGTTATTGGTACAATAGTATCATGGCTTTTATCTGCAACATGTAAAGTTATTAATTGGCTTGGTAACAATCTATGGGCTTTGCTTGTGTTTGTTTCCGGGTTGTTGTATGTGGCAGCCAAAGAGTGGTTTAGTAAATCTCGTAAATAAGTAATGCAGCAAGACCTATTACTATAGTACCAACAATTATAGTTGTTTTGTTATCTTCGTGTTCAATCGCTATTTTTTGTATTTCTGGTGGGTTATGTTCCACAGTTTTATGTATTGATTTATCAGAATGTTCCGGTAAAAATTTCTTTGTTGTGGTGCCTTGAAAAGGTTGAATAATTTTTGGTGGCACTGGTTTTACATTTACATCATAATTCAATCCTAATGCTTGTGCATCGGTTGCTATTACAATTTCATTATTGTAGTCTTGTATTGTTCCGATTCTTAATTCCATGTCACTCGGAGACATGTACAGTCCACTTCCATAGACAAAATTTACTTTACTTCTTGCATATTTTTGGGTGTTTTCATATCTTGAAATTTGACTGGGCAAGTCGATAGGGCTATTTATTGCGTCCTCTACATTTGCTAAAAATTGTTTCTGTGCATCAAATGCCGTTCCAGTTCCAAGTATATCTGTTCTTGTTTGTGATTGTGAGCCAAGGATTGCCCAGCAGTATGTTCTTATGCTGTCATTGATTCTTTCTACTCCTGCCCTTGTAAATCCAGCTGAACAATCTAGTATAAAAGTAGACCAGCTGTTGTCAGCCTCAGATCATTGTCAATGTAATCAATGTGATTTGTTTTATCACTCTCATAGACTGTAAAACTCATCATATTTATACAGTATTTATCAAAGGATGATAACCAATATGTGTCCAGTAATTATAAATTGTTCCTAGACCATCAATATAGCTTTGTTTTTGTCTCCAGTCTGAATTGAAGTCAACATTAAACTCCTTGCATATTCTCTCGTATGCGTTTCGGTTATATGTGTTATTAAACGCATTCCAATTTGAATCTTGCGGCATTGCTACACTCATCTCAAATAACATTCTTCTGACTTGGTAGTAGACTTGAAATCGAAATAACGAACCAACCAGGGCATCAGCTTTTAGATGATTGTTGAAATCAATACCACATCCAGTGGTCGCACACCAAATAGCAAAATTCAACTGATTCTGCCAAAATAATATTCAATCTGTTCCCCAGTGTTGGACTATAGCATCTGATTTAACGTATGGGAGTTTGTATTTTTCAAAGACATTGGGAAATGATGCTTTAAAGCCTTTACCGTTTGATGTAATGACTATGTTTTGATTTATTATATCTATCACTTTTTTGCTAAAAGTATTTGAATAGTGAGCATCTGGGTTATATTTGAATTCTTTAAAAATCATTTTTATTTGTGTTTTTATATATATATATTAAAAAAAATGTTTCATACAATTTCAAACAACTTTATTAATTTACAACAGTATATCGATAATAGAGATGGAACTAAGCACGTTGGATTAAAAAGTTTTACCTACACTATCGGTTGGCAAAATATTATTCATGAAACCATAAAGACACGAAACGCAGATAAAATAGAACATTTACCAGGTGGACTCTATAACTTTCAAGACTTGGTAGACAATTTTAAAAAGCTAAATGAAAATATTATCCTGGACAGTATTGTCCAAATTGGTGCAGCCATTATACATACGTCAATAGAGACACGAATGTCAAGCGGTCTTTCAAAAATGCTGGGATTCAAAGATAGAAAATGGTTGACAGGTACTAATATAGGAGATTACCCAATTGATTTAGCTCCTTATAAACAGCTATATGTTCATCTGGAACAAGTTAATACGAGTAGTAATTATTTCAATGGTGCACCAAGCACTATTATAGGTGTTGTACCTGTAGTAAATAAGCAGTTTGGAGATATAGTATATACAAGTTTTTATCCTGAATATCACTGTCTTATGAATGGTGCAATTACTGAATTGAAAATAGAAGTCAGAGATGAGTATGGCAACAAAATAAATAATCACGGTTTGCCTATGAGTTGTGTTTTAGAAATTATTTAAAAAATATATTTTTATAAAAAAACAATGAGTATATTTGGACCAACAAGACCTAAAAAAACAGAAGACTTAGAGGCTTTGATAAATGATGTTCAAGATTTTTATAGGCGAATTGTGCCTTTTGTTAACCAGTTTAATCATTTAAAAAATAGAGTTGATAATCTTAAATATGGGATTATAACAATATTTGCAGAGGCTAAGGGCCCACTTGTGTTGAATAGAATACTCTCATTTGGTAATGGTGGGGTAGAATCAAATGTGGGGCATGTAATGACACGCCGTGGACGGATTATGGGAATAGGTTTAGCATGTGAACGATTAGTTGGTGACGTAACTGTAATAGTTTCTGTCAATGGTGTTGAACAACCAAATTATGTCATAACGCTTCACATCATCCCACGCAATCATGATAACTTTGATAAACCTTTAGAGATTGGTGCTGGTTCTGTTGTTAACTTTGTATGCAAGGTTGCTAACGCTACCGCTGTAAATACGGTGGCATCATTATTAATTGAATTAATTGAATTTTTTATTTATTAATAAAAAAATGAAGCAACCAACAGCACCAAGTATATATCCTGAGTTGCCAGTGGAAGACGGACAAAATTATAGATTACAAAAGATTTCAGAGATTGAAAAAAAGTTAATTACAGAGCGAGATATACGTCAGTCACTTTATAAAAAATATAAACGTGGTATTAATATTACAGATGGAATTGACACTACCTTGATATCTGCAGGTGTTATTATTGCTGGGATTGGATTTGTTGTTCCAGTTTTGTTACCTTTAGAAATAGCAGCAATAGTATGTGGAGCTACAGGTGTTTGTATTAATTTTATCAGACGCAAGCTTAATGCAAAAGCTCAAAAACATCATGAAATAAAAACTTTGGTAGAGTCTAAGTTAAAGCAGATAATATCAAAAGCGTTGAGTGATGCACAACTATCTGATCAAGAGTTTAAGATGATTTTAGATGAGTTGGATAAATATTATAGTTTAAAACAGGACACAAAACAAAAAAAGGCTGAAATAAGTGAAGTTCAAAAAAAAAGAACTAGTGGAGCAGGGAAGAAAGGAAGCAATGGCAACCTTGCAAAAAAGTCTAAAAAGTGTGTAATAAATTGTTTTAGTAATGTGTATGAGTACGATCCACCACCTTTGTATTCAACCTAAGTTTTAATGTTTAACCTCTATTTTGCAATAAAATTTAAACATCCAAATTTAAAACATTTTCACAAATCAATCTTAAAATCTTGGGTTATTTAGCGCCTGGGACATGCTAAATAACCAGTTTAATTGACTTAATTTTCAGTAAACTGAAATTTTTCTGTGTGGCGGTTTTAGATTATTTGGGGTAATTTAGTTGTGGTCCAGAACCCCCAAAATACATATATATTAAGCAGAGAATAAAGGTTTGTAAGATTAAACCTTGCTTAAAATGTGGATTGGGTACTACAGCAAAGTATCAAATTTGTACTAGTTGTGGTGCTATAACAATTAGAAAATATCATGAATATTCTTATAAAAAAGATTATCTCAGTGAGTGTTTAAAATTCAGACGTATTGAGTATTTATAGTTAAAAAGTTAGTAGTTGGGTAAAAAAATAAGAGTAATTTTATAGAGTTGGAGGTAAAAAGTTGGTGAGTAGAAAAATTTGAGAAGAGTTTTGAGAGTTTTTAACAGGGTGTGCGTACGTTTTTGTTGCATGATTACTGTAAAATGATAACACTTGCAAGAAACTTGATTAGTACAGCAGACCTCGGCATTTCTTTCCATTTTCCTTATCTAGTTTTCTAAAATAGGCTTCTATGTTCTACTTGCGCGTAATATCTGAGATAATTGTGTCTGACTGTCAATCATTATGATGTTGGAAGTTTTTAGCGTGTTAACATAATTGAATAGTTTCGATTGGAACACGACTTACAGTAAATCTCTGTATCTAACCGCTGAGTACAAAGTCGTCACTTTTTCTTCGTTGTAAGTTTGAACTGTAAATTTATCGGTTTATTTTGCAGCCTTTAGATCACTGGTATAAACATAAAGTGTCATTTTCGCAGTACTTGTCAGTTGCTGTAATAATAGTACCCCAAGTATGATATTGATCCTTGAGGAAACCAAATCAACCTGAAATCCAATTTTAACACACAGTTTGAACAATTTATATCAATGAATATTCCACTGAATTAAATTCGTAATATGGCCTGCATTTCTACAGACATTTGGGAATAATGAACACTTTAACAATATGCAAAATCATTAAATCATTGCTACTGGTGGAAAAAAATAAATTAAAGTGTAAAAACACACAAAAAACGTAAATGTAACTAGTATGTTACTGCAATTGCTTTCAGTAGCTTTGACAGTGCAGTGCGGTAGCCGTAAAACGTCTTCCCGTGCTTGCAATCAGAATTGTTATTAATTACCATCTTAGAGATTGTTGAGCCCGATATATATATATATATACATGTATATAACGGTTGTTCGTTCGCAAATACTTTTGTTTTTCACTTTTTGTTAGAAACTGGAACCATACGCTTCTGGCCATGGAATGGTATGAAAATAAGTATAAAAGTCGAACAGGAAATGCAGCTTTTACAGAAAACAGTAAACCCCAAAACATACTAAAAAGACAAAAAAGAATGGCAATAGTAAAAATTAAGGCATATGACGTCACAAACACAAAAAGGGTTGACAGTAGGGCTACCGACTTGGAACGGTCAGTGGCAGATAGGCCGCTGGGGTTTAAACCAGGTTCTAGGATGCACCAAACCTCACACTTACCCTACTGTTATCCCAATTAAACGGGACAGTACCACATTGAAGGTTTCATATTCCCCGTCATTGGGATGGTTTAAATTTTCGTACAATTGACACTTAGATATCGAGCTCCGTTCCAACCGATGCTAGAGGGCGTGAAAAGTAGTAAGCATTTTTCAGAAAGTCTCAATCAAACCGAGACTGCTATTTTATTTTCCTCCTTTCATACCTTTTTGAATGTAATATTACAATTATTCCTTATCCATCTCCACATTATACAACACGTGTTTCGAGTATCATTTGCAGCTGCGCATCTGTGCATAGTTAGTAAAAAACAAATTAAAAGTATGACAGTTAGACAAAAAGTCACAATAAGTCAGAGGTAAAAGATACTAGTGATTGGCGATACGCTGCGTCTTTTGTATTTAGAACAGGATAATGACAGTGTTACTGATTAGTCTAAAGGAAATTGTGACAGATTTTGGTATTCCCCTTGTTTGAAGCGAAGCAAGTCCGGGAGCATGACAACATCACTGAGTAACTCGTTCCGCAGGCAAGAATGCATGTGGCGAGTCATTCTCATGGGATGCTCAAAATATGGCGGCATTTGCTTTGCAATTAAACATGGAAAATTTTCTGAATCGCCATAAGACTAGCATTTGAAAGTCTGTTTTCGAGATACCATCAACCTAAATAATGTTTCATTTTTTAAAGCTTTCGTAAGTAGAATAGTTATTTGTAACCCATCAGTTTCCCGAGCTACTTTTTATGGAAAATAATTCACTCGTGAAAAAAATTCCTGCGATATAGAAACTCGTGCGAAAACGCACTCGTTTCTATATCGCAAGCATCTTCTCACTCGGGAATTATTTCCCGTATCACTTCAACAATGTTAATTAAACTCTATTTAATGCTGCACTGCTTGTTAGGGAATATAACCTGGCGGGGATATCTTTATCTACGCTGTCCATTTTATTGGGATGAAATGGGGTAAGCGTGAGGTTTAGGCACAATAGAACCAGGTTTAAACTCCGAGCGATCCTTTTTGCAACTGACCGTTTCAAGGTAGTAGCCCTATTGTCCTCCACTTTTATGTTTGTGATGTCATATCTTGCCTTTGATACAGCTTTATAATTGTTGTTATGCGTGCTTGTGTTTGCCTGTGGTCCTTGAATGTTACATTCCTGTTTGACCTTTATAATTATTTACTTTTACATCTCTACGTTGAACTATGTCCAGTTCATTTATATTGCGCTGGTGAAAGGACTACGCATAGAGGAGGTATACTCCATCTGGGGCATTACCATTGTTTTATAGGTTTTGCTGTGATGTGTTGGTGTTTTCGTTGGATATTGTGTGCCTTTACCGCATTGAAAGTGTCAGGGTCAGACGTGTTTTCACCACAACATTGGGGAGAATCCTTATATAAATGTAAAGTAGACGTACAAGTTGAACAGGGAACGTAGCATTCAAGGACCACAGTCAAAGTAAATACTGGAGGAAATAGAGCAAGATCTACACAAACTATCGCTTGAGGATACCTTTATATATACTGATAAATGAGATCCTGTTGGATCAACAAACACAACAAAAAGAATTAAATTGGCAACTTCAGTTTTATTGAGTCGAAATTCTACTTCAATGTCGCATATATTGGGTATATAAGGACCAGTAAGAAGAACACTGAGGTCACCCACCTTATGATATTGGCGGCAACACCGTTCTTTTGAATTCATGTTATTTTGATAATACAGCCTTCTTTTTGCCACTGATGCTGCAGCCCCAAAATACTTTAGACAAAGTCTCCAAAAGAGCGAGAAAACGTTATCACATCTTATATAAAATAATTCTTTGATGGAGTCACGCGAGTGACTTTGTCTGTTATGCGAACCACATGTATTATCAGTTGAGGTTATCGCCATTGACGTGGGACCACGTCCATAGAGTTGTGATACAGATATATCTACTGTTCTGCCACATTATCCAGGCTTGCGCAGACAATTTGATAATGTACTATGACCGAATTCCCAAGAGCTCTCGCTGTTTCTTTCTGTTCAGGTGGGAAAACAATAAGTATATTAAGAAATTCGTGTTTTTAATATAGACGTAAAACTTCGCATGTTCTTTGTGGAGTTGTTTCCAATAATGTCTGGAACAATCTCTCGATGAGAGTCCACTCAAAGAAATATCATAAATCGTTTTGTTGAACATGTCTTTAAAGATCCAAGTCGCAAAATGTTTTAAATGCAATACAGTGCTTTTTAAAAGGTTCTAACCTTTGTAATGCTTCAATGAAATAATAAAATATGAGTTCAATATAGAATAATATATTTAAAAATCACTCTTCTTACCGGAAATGCTCGCGTTATAATTTTCGTTTAAAGACGATTTCAAGTTACTTTTATAACTTGAAATCGTCTTTAAAGGAACATTATAAGGCGAGCATTTCTGGTAAGAAGTGTCAGTTAGGGTATCATGGTTTATTGAACAACACAATATTTGCCCACTGTTATACATCAATTTGCATTTTTGTTACTTATACAAGATACACAATCAAGAATATAGACGGCAACGGAAAGAATATGGTCTATACATTCTGGTAATGTTCCCTTTTTGTCAACAAACTTCAAGCAAACTACATAGCCGTTGAGTCTGTGGATCTGGAAGTACAAACACAAGTTTGACAGTGTGTTTCTGATGTTTGATAAAGTTATGCATTTCTAACGATAGCAATTTTTAAAAAAGCAATAGTGATAATTTCTGTAGATATCATATCCAATGTAAAAGTTTCTATTTTTTGAAGAGATAATAAAACGCACAGCACATTGAGTTTCATATGGAAATACATTGAAATTGATACTACTTTCCCGTATTCTTTGTGTCATTAATTACCAGCATTAAGAAAGGTTCTGAATAAAAAAAATAGTGTTTTATCAATAGGACGTCTTTGCATAGCCAACTAATATTACTTAACTTAAATAAAATAAATATGATGTATGGCCGAACACAGATCTTATTGGCGGTGGTTAGTGGACATCGGTATTATTATAGATAACTATACATTTTTGTAAAGAAATGCCGAAAATGTATCTTTGCAATATACTTGACGGAATTTCCGTATAATTAACTAATGTTAACTTTGAGTTATTTTTAATCTCATGTTTTGAAGTGAATGCTGGTTAAAAATATAGAGATTATTTAATTGCTAGGACCGATTATAGGGAAGTCCTTCACGAACTGGTAGGCGTGTGGATTTTTCACGAACGAGCGTATGCGAGTGAGTGAAAAAAACGCGTCTACCATCAAGTGAAGGATTTCCTTATAATCGAACACAGCAGTTAAATAATATATTTGTTACATTGTCAATCAGTTGATTGTAAGGGCCATGGGTTCTTTCAGGTTGTTTAGAACACAATGTTTATCCCTATTTGAAGGTAATTATCACAGTGAATGTATGTTATTTATTGTAGTCATCAGTTCAAATCAATTCTCCCATCATTCATTTATCATCAGGTAATATCCATAATCACTGTTATTCTGTATTAACTGAACAATTATTAATTTTTTGCACTGCACATTTCCTGACAAAAGCTTCATGGAAGCCGCCATTTTGTACTTGTCCTGTCAGTTCAATTCAATTCATTAAAACTTCTGCCTGTACAAGGATAAGCTAATTTAGTGCTACTTAATCTTCTCCAAATAAAGAAATAGTATTTCAGTGTAAATTAATTGTTCTTGTTCATTTTATATTTGTTGAATGAGATAGCGTTCAGGGACTATTTCTTGTAACAAAAAAAAAAAAAAATGAGGGCTGGCGTGGCGCAGTCGGTAGCGCGGCAGATTTGTAACCGGAGGCCCCGGGTTCAATCCTCCACGGTGCCACTGAGTTCCGTCGGTTTGTTCTTGGGCAAGACACTTTCCCTTAGCCTCGTCCGTCGGATGGGGACGTAAACCGGGCGGTCTCGTGTATCGGTCTATCCTCCGAGCACGTTAAAGAACCATATGAATCTATTCGATAATAAGAGTAGGGCAGGTTCCCGGATTCCTATGTATCCTTCCCCTCTCTCTGGGGCGGCTCTAAATAACCTTTACTGTGTTGATGAGCCGTTAAACAACACTCAATTAATTGTAACAAAATGACGTAGTTAAATCACTATCCTGACATCCTATATAATGTTGAATGCCGTATAGTTGCTGACACATGCACATATTCCATGTTATGGACACATAATTGTAGAACTGAATTTTTGTGTATTTGTTAAAGTTATTTTGCTTATATGTATTATAAATGTTATTTTGATGTGTCAGGACCGCATTGCATCCTAACAATATATTTCAGATAAAGTCTTTTCATTGGTTGACGGTAATCCTGAAGAGCAGTGATTGGTTGAATATCCTGTCGTCAGAATCAACCACTATAAATACTGAGCTGACAAGGTGAATGTCAGCAGTTGCACTTGCGGAAAAATTCTAAGAACTTCTGTCAAATTGACCAAAACTGTCAAAAAGCCCTAAAGGTATTACATATTTAGATTTTCTGAACATTTTTTAAACAAACAGCTTATTAGCTAATTAAAATATAAGTAATAAACTGATTAAGCAGTGTATTAGACTTTCAATTACAATAAAAGTTCAACTGTCTCATTGCCTGCCTATGTCATCCTGACAGATAGAATTTAAAGAATAAAACATGCAACTGGTTGTTAAAATAAATCGACACTGAGCTAATAAATCAGTATATAGAAGACCAAGTTGTTGTTACTTTTTAGAGTTCCAACTTATATTAATATAAGTAAATTAAGTAGTAGAACAAAATTAACTCAGTGAGCCACAGCGCTTACATTATGCATTATTTTAACCGAAATTATTAACTCAGCGTCACAGTTAGTTTTTTTGTGTTCGGAGTTCGTTAATAATATTTAGCGATTATGAATATTGTTTCACTGAGAAATCCCAATATTTCCCCGATGAAAGTGTAATATAAGAACATACTACCGCAGACTTGAAGCGGTCATTACGCAAGAATTACAGACTGTACAATTGAACATAACCACACTTGCATAGTGTTTTGGAACACGCTATTTGCACTTGAGGCTAAAAGTACTGAATCTTATTACATAACATTAACAAAACAGAACAATTTTTTTAGTATTCTTGAAAGTCAGAAATTAATGCTTTTAAAAAAAACAAGAACATCCTCTTATCGTAATTGAAACCTTGCATGACGACGTGTTCTTTAAGAACGAATTGCAGACTTGGCTGAGCAACTCAACACAAACTCTTTTGTTACACGCTATTTTGTAATCGTATAATTACTTTGTCTTACTGGATTACATACTATTAACAGAACCGAACAGACATGTTAATAGAATAAGCCCTATTGTCAACCACTTTGTGCTTGTGTTGTCTTTTATTTATCTTTCAATTTGATTTTTGTTTCTGTGTGTCTTGGTGGATGACTGTCGTCCTTGAATGCTACTTTTCCTGTTCGATTGTTATATCTACATATACAGAATATGTTTATGAATATACTGCACATTAACCACGAGGGTGGAAGAAATTCTGAATTGTATGACATCGGAAACGAGCTTTGATAAGATGTAATAGTGTGCAATTTCAATTTTAGAAAGACCGAAACACAGCAAAACACAGATCAAAAAGTGTCCAACAGGTGTAATTAGTATTAAACATACCAAAATAGGCTTAAGGTCAAATTAATCATCATTTTAGATATGTATTTAGCAAGATGGAACGGTCAATGACAAAAATGTGTGTCCCTTACTGAGAAACTATAAAAAATAAACTTCGACATTGTCTTAGATGATTATTGAAACAATCTAGATGTCTCCAATAATGCTTGATCGTTTATTTGCTTTAACTTATATGACGTTTTCGTTTTACATAATTGATAATAAAAAGACAACAGCGATGTTGCGTAATATACGATTTTTCACTGATCGATTAGTCATAAATCAAATTTGTATTCGCAAATTGCACCATTTAACACGCAGATTATATCAAAGTTTCCCTACTTCGCAGTAAACATGCCACTCATACTGAATAGTGTTGTGATACTCTTCAGTTGCATATTACAAGACCCTGATCAACTTCGTCCTGAAGGTACTGACTATATTCTAGCTTAATACGCAAGGGTTCCGTTAATATGTATTTGTATATTTACCACATACAAAGTTAATATATACTGATGGATGTTTTAAAGATTTTTCCTTGACGTCACCAAGTTTTACATGGTGGTTGGTCTTGACGTGTGCGACGATGACGTTTTATACCTATATTTACTTTCGCGACGATGTATAACGTTGTAACTATTAGATCTTTTTCATGACGATGATATTGTATATAATGTGTTTTACCGTACCGGTTTCCGTCATTAACTAATGTATTTGTTTCCGTGATTAAACTAATGTTCCTAGTGTTGGTTATATGTCACAGCCTTAGGTGTTTGCTGTTGTTAAAATGAATGTCCATTCCTTGTTTCATTATTCCGATTTTATTGCATTCCATCCTTCATAAATATTTACATCTAGTTTACATTATATATGTCTATAATCAGTATACGTGTAAATAGTACAGTATAATTCTATGTTTCTCTTTCCTACATATTCATTCTAACAGACTTTCCCTGCTTCAAAAGTCTGTTTGTTTTGTTTGTTTGTACGATGTTTTACGTCATTTTCAACACTTGTAAGTTATATATGACGGTCGATTTTTTATGGTGGAGGCACGTCCACCCACTTTTCTTGGGTATAACCAGTTCTGTAGAGCTCCCGCAATCCGTAAAAATCGACACTTCCTCACTTACATGTCGAGGTCCCAGTGGGATTCGAACTCGCAGCGGTGAGAGGCGAGTGTTTACAACGCAACGCCGTTAACCATTCGGCCACAAACGTCTGGAAGTTAATATATCTAAATACACAATTCTGGCAGTATTTATATTAAAGAAGGTTATTACGTGTTATTTGTTAGACACCTTGGTAATGTAAATATGTCAAGCTGTCTATAAGATTTAGAACCATTTTCA
This sequence comes from Cyrtodaria siliqua, assembly GCA_037043455.1. Taxonomy (NCBI): domain Eukaryota; kingdom Metazoa; phylum Mollusca; class Bivalvia; order Adapedonta; family Hiatellidae; genus Cyrtodaria; species Cyrtodaria siliqua. The sequence continues at coordinate 23,537 of JAWPHD010003830.1, forward strand.
TTGAAAGATACCTTTTGGTGTTAATAAATATGTCACTATTAACAATTTACCTAGACGCAATATACAAAGCCGCTAACCTTTGCATGTCAATGTCAATGGTCTCCATGGGAATATAACACGTATTTAGTTGTACACGTTGAACTAAAACAATTGTATTAATATATTTCTCTTGGAAAAATAATCTACACTATAAATGATGTGTTCATTTGAAGTTTCGACTATCATTTTAATCTCTCCTACATTACTGCGATTCTTTGTCTTGCTATAAAGATACTATGCCTTGATATTTTGTTATTTATGAATAAAATTTACATAGGTTTCACGACTTTCCTAAATGTTTTGCACATAAGCGAAAGTGTCCATTTTTTTGAATATTATCATTTCTTACCGAGGTATGGTACCTGTGTTTTGTTTACACTTTTCATTAAACGATCTAAACATGACTCGAACCGTGCATGGCTATATGTATTAATAGACATGCTGTACGACTGTGTCTAAAGAGATGTATACACATCGGGGCAATACAACACAAATCTAGTTCAGTAGGTCATAGCAAAGTAAAGAAACACATGTTATCCAGAATTTTTTATAATTATGTCTCAAATGAAACATGATGATGGGATTACACTGTATACATTAGTTTCCTCCTATATGTTATAGTTGGGCCTGGAGGAAGGGGCATCAAATACACTAATAATGCAATTACGGTGTCATTTGTTCATAATTGGTATAACAGTCATCAAATAAAGAGATACACAGCATGTCAAATGATTTATTATTTAAAACTCGGGTTCGGGTTGGAGGAGGTGGGTGGTGGGTGGAGGGTAACAGGGGGTCAATTTATTTAAAAATATTTCTCAAATGAACATTTTGATGAAGAGATTACATTGTATATACTGTGGAGCTGTGTGTGGGGGAGGGGGCAGTGGGGTGGAAGTGACATGTGTGAATAAAACGTGGGTATTTTTAGAGATTTATACACCATAATACATGTATGGTATTGTACCCTTTTTTGGACTTTGAGCCTATTAAGAGTTTTAAACATTTGTTCGGATGGAGTGTTAAATTCTACTCGAAGTATAAGCCTGACCGGTTGTTTTTGAAGTTTTAGTATTCGATCGATACTATGGGATGAGAAGCGACCCCATATGATACATCAGTAGTCAAACAAAGGCAATACAGATATGCATTGAAGTACATTGTCAACTTATCTTGGTTGACACATTTTGATAGCAATTTCCTGAAAGTTATTTTACTTTGACATAGACTGTATATTTGTTTATCTCAACTGAGCATTTGATCTATATATATTCCAAACAGTTTATGTGCTTCAGTTGTTTGTATTGAGTTATTATCAAGAGTTAGTTCAAGTTTAGGGTGATTTAATATTTTAGATCTTGATTCTATGGTCATTAACGATATTTTGACGAAATCAAGACTGAGCTATGTGCATACGTTTATATGAAGAGACATGCGTGATCCGCCTGATAGAATCATTTCATGTCATGTTAGTATCTGTCTTGTTTCTCCGATTTTTGTTTCTAATCTCTGCGGAACTCCAATTTTAAAAATTTCCTTATCGACAACATTTTCGCTGTGTTGTGGTGAAAACACGTCTGACCCTGACACTATCAATGCGGTAAAGGCACACACTATCCAACGAAAACACCAACATATCACAGCAAAACCTATAAAACAATGGTAAGGCCCCAGATGGAGTATACCTCCTCTATGTGTAGTCCTTTCACCCAGCACAATATAAATGAACTGGACATAGTTCAACGTAGAGATGTAAAAGTAAATAATTATAAAAGTCAAACAGGAATGTAACATTCAAGGACCACAGGCAAACACAAGCACGCATAACAACAATAATAAAGCTGTATCAAAGGCAAGATATGACATCACAAACATAAAAGTGGAGGAAAATAGGGCTACTACCTTGGAACGGTCAGTTGCAAAAGGGATCGCTCGGAGTTTAAACGTGGTTCTAGGGTGCCTCAACCTCACGCTTACCCTATTTCATCCCAATAAAATGGAAAGCGGAGATAAAGATATCCCCGCCAGGTTATATTCCCTAACAAGCAGTGCAGCATTAAATAGAGTTTAATTAACATTGTTGAAGTGATACGGGAAATAATTCCCGAGTGAGATAGATTCTTGCGATATTGAAACGAGTGCGTTTTCGCACGAGTTTCTATATCGCAAGAATTTTTCTCACGAGTGAATTATTTTCCATAAAATGTAGCTCCGGAAACTGATGGGTTACAAATTACTATTCTACTTACGAAAGCTTTAAGACATAAAACATTATTTAGGTTGAGGGTATCTCGAAAACAGACTTTCAAATGCTAGTCTTATAGCGTTTCAGAAAATTGTCCATGTTTAATTGCAAAGCAAATGCCCCCATATTTTGAGCATCCCATGAGAATGACTCGCCACATGCATTCTTGCCTGCGGAACGAGTTACTCAGTGATGTTGTCATGCTCCCGGACTTGCTTCGCTTCAAACAAGGGGAATACCAAAATCTGTCACAATTTCCTTTAAACTAATCAGTAACACTGTTATTATCCTGTTTTAAATACAAAAGACGCCACTTATCGCCAATCACTAGTATCTTTTTCCTCTGACTTATTGTGACTTTTTGTCTAACTGTCATACTTTTAATTTTTTTTTTAATAACTATGCACAGATGCGCAGCTGCAAATGATACTCGAAACACGTGTTGTATAATGTGGAGATGGATAAGGAATAATTGTAATATTACATTCAAAAAGGTATGAAAGGAGGCAAATAAAATAGCAGTCTCGGTTTGATTGAGACTTTCTGAAAAATTGCTTACTACTTTTCACGCCCTCTAGCATCGGTTGGAACAGAGCTCGATATCTAATTGTCAATTGTACGAAAATTTGAGCCATCCCAAAGAAGGCATACATATAACGGGGAAAAAAGAACCTTCAGTGTGATACTGTCCCGTTTAATTGGGATAACAGTAGGGTAAGTGTGAGGTTTGGTGCACCCTAGAACCTGGCTTAAACCCCCAGCGGCCTATTTGTCATTGACCGTTCCAAGGCGGTAGCCCTACTGTCAACCCTTTTTGTGTTTGTGAGGACATATGCCTTTATTATTACTATTGCCATTCTTGTTTGTCTTTTTAGCGTGTTTTGGGGTTTACTGTTTTCTGTGAAAGCTGCATTTCCTGTTCGACCTTTATACTTATTTTCATACCATTCCATGGCCAGAAGCGAACGGTCCCAGTTTTTAACAAATGAGTTCAACTACTAGTAAACGAGAAAATAATTGACAAAATAAATAAAGGAATTTAGTTGGGAGTAGAGGTTACGAAGTCTGCGTATCACAAGTAACAGTGAAAATACTGAAGTAAAAAGCAGACAATATTCATGATATATACTATCATAAGGGTGATTAAATTACTCAGAGCCTTTAAAGGCTAGAGTAGTAGTGGAACCACCTGTCTGAAATTAAAGTGAAAAACAAAAGTATTTGCGAACGAACAACCGTTATATACATGTATATATATATTTTTTATTTTTTTTATTTATTAAAGTGCAACCTGTTTACAACAATCTACATGTAATACAACATTAAAGCAATATTAGTTAAACAGCCAGCCTGCAGAGGCTTACGAAGCACTATCATTTTAACAAATTATGGTCATTGAGTGTTTATTTCATTGCCATCTTCCTGCCAATATTAACTGTTACAAACGTTCTGTTTAACCAACGTATTATACACTCAGTTGATTGAAACTCTGTTATTGTAGAACTGTTCCTTGTATAGTTATAATCAGATCCTATATAATGATTTCACAGCTTGGAATACTGATTCTATTTTATATACAGTTAAATGACAGTTAAGAGTGTATCATGCATAAATACGCCTTTAATCACGTTTAAAACACACAGTTATTGTTCTGTCACTATATATCTATATATATCGGGCTCAACAATCTCCAAGATGGAAATTAATAACAGTTCTGATTGCAAGCACGGGGAGACGTTTTACGGCTACCGCACTGCACTGGCAACGTTACTGAAAGCAACTGCAGTACCATACTAGTTACATTTACGTTTTTTTGTGTGTTTTTAAACTTTAATTTATTTTTTTCCGCCAGTAGCAATGATTTAATGATTTTGCATGTTGTTAAAGTGTTCATTATTCCCAAATGTCTGTAGAAATGCAGGCCATATTACGAATTTAATTCAATGGAATATTCATTGATATAAATTGTTCAAATTGTGTGTTAAAATAGGATTTTAGGTTGATTTGGTTTCCTCAAGGATCAATATAATACTTGGGGTACTATTATTACAGCAACTGACAAGTGCTGCGAAAATGACAATTTATGTTTATACCAGTGATCAAAAGGCTGCAAAATAAATCGATAAATTTACAGTTCAAACTTACAACGAAGAAAAAGTGACGACTTTGTACTCAGCGGTTAGATACATAGATTTACTGTAAGTCGTTTAATGTTCCAATCGAAACTATTCAATTATGTTTACACGCTATAAACTTCCAACATCATAATGATTGACAGTCAGACACAATTAGCTCAGATATTACGCGCAAGTAGAACACAGAAGCCTATTTTAGAAAACTACGAGGGTCATTCAATAAGTTCTGTCACTAACGCATTTTAACAATTATGTGCTCGTTGAGAGTGTTGACGTTTGGTACCAAATAAACGAGAGTTTCACTACCATTCCATTGATGGTAAAATGAATGCTGTATCCTTTGTGTGACGAAAGTTATGGAACATTTAATACATATCACTTATACATACTGAGGCATTTTCGTCCTGAGTTTTTTCAGGTATGTTAATTGTTACTTTTTTAAATGCCTCTTTCTCTTTAAGTACTTGTCGAAGACCTTTGCAATTTCTCATACATTACCAATTATATCTGTGCATTACAAGATTCAGAATTAAGGCATGGTACATGAAAAGACATTGTCTTAGAAATTAACATTTTAAGCTAACATGTAAAATTAATTTAATGATAAATGGACATTAAGTGGAAGGGCAGTCTTCTGAAATAGCGTTTTTGGATGATCAATATTTTCACTTAACATTGTACCAAATTATACAATAATGTGTTGAATATGAAATTTAAACACTGAAGGACCAGTATTTGTAAAAAAAATATGAAAACATATTAATACTATGAGAATAATTACGACATTTAAAAGATATTATAACATTTCTGTAAACAAAATGAAGAAAATCAGTGTTATTTCTGCTAAAATTGAGGGATATGCATTCACTCATATCTGGTTTGCAACAAGACCTTTCCGAATTCTCGACAATCGTTTTCATGGATTATGGGTGAATAACAACAGATGGCGTACAAGAAAATTTAAAAGCATAGAATTATTCAAATAGTTTTTACAACGTTTTGTAACAAGGACATTTTCAGAGATGCTAGTATCCAAAAGGCGTGATAGTGGGAGGTAATTCAGGGGTATAAATAACCGGATTTTTTTCATTTTTGTTGTGGAATTTAAGAGAACGAACCCAGAAATACTATAAATACACTACTTTATCTCAGTGTAATATCCAGTTCAAAGTATATATGCCTAGTGACAGAACTTTTTGAAGCACCCTCGTAGATAAGGAAAATGGAAAGAAATGCCGAGGTCTGCTGTACTAATCAAGTTTCTTGCAAGTGTTATCATTTTACAGTAATCATGTAACAAAAACATACGCATGGCAATAATTTTAATGCAAGGCAGATTTTGACAAAGTACTATAACATCGCGTTTAAATTCGAATGTTTCAGACAAAATAAGGCAAAGCAATTCTGCAGTCCGAAGTTTAGATGTGTATGCTTACCTTTTATTGTTATAAGTTTGACAATTATATTAATAACTTTAAGAAAATCGGTAACTAGATGTTTACTCTGAATTATTATAAAAGTAGATACACATGTTGAACATAATAATAATACTGTGATTTTCATGTATAACGGTAAGACAATCGGCGCAACTACAGATGATGTTAAGTCAAGTTATTCGATGTATTATTTGGAATTCAACTCCGCTGTCTTTTTTCAATATAAACACCTTTATACAAGCATTTTTCACCTGCTAAGAAGAAAGAAAACAATATTAATAGCACACAATGGCTGACTTAAACATTTACTCCGATATCAGCTTATAATAAACTGATTTCAATATTGTAATCCACTTTGATTGAAAAATGCAGCACGCATGCTACCTAAGCACGTAACAGTTACATTGCTGTCGTTCTATTATAAAAGATAGAGGTTATATATAGCATTGGATTACTTTTTGTAACTGCAACCTCTGAAAGAGCATTACAAACACACACGAGTGCAGTATTGCAATTGGCATTTCATTGGCAGTATCGCCAGCAATCTTCTGTTGAGTACTTAAAAAGCTATGCCAGATATATTTGAAAAGTATGACCATTAGAGACACACGCAATTATATCAAATGCATGGCAAGACCGCCAAGATCCGAAATATAATATTTGAAAAAGCTAAACTCTACTACAGTTAAACGTAAAGTTAACGCTTGGTTTACCACCCAATTCAAGCCTGTAAAATATGTCTGGTAACACGTATATAATATATTATATTCTTCTTTTAATGAACTATTTCTTTTCAACAAAACATACGCAGTACAGTTTTATTTAATATCATTATCGAATGTTGGAAAAGACGCTCATATATGTGTAGTCAGTATTTCTTGAGCATTTCAGGAATTTATTTGATGTATGTGCTTAGAATCTTATTGATTCGCAAGAGTTAATAGACACTATTGAACAAAGGCTTATACATGTCACTAAACTACTGATTATATAACCCAGCGGTAAAACAAAGGAATTGTCAATTCGAAGTTCATGATTTCGATTCTCAATATTGGTTTATTTATTGTGACGTAGTAGAAAAAAGAAGGAAGATGTATTGTCACAGTCACCTTACTTCCCGGACGAAAAATCAGTATTAGAAGAAACACTTTATTTCAAAATCAGTAAGCCATAAAGGCCCATGTGATCATACAATATATACATATACATTTTTTTTAACGGACGTAGCAAGATTCGTACTTACATGTATAATACATATCAGATGCAAAGGATATACAAAGTTACCCTGTTTACTTCTTAATTGAGAACGAAGAACAAACAAACAAACAAACAAACAATCAGCCTTTAACAATACAAAACAAAACAAAAAAATATAGTAAAAATTACGACATACATGAGCATGTCTCAATTTGCAATTAAGAATTCACGGAGAATGTGACTAAACATGTAGAGATATATTATTGTGATGGTTGTTGTATAATAGATAACCAAATTCTTGCAATGCACATATAAGCACATGTTAGAAGTAAGGTTTATTAACCAATAAGAAGAACACTTCGAAAGTAATATGTTTAAGGCTCGTAGAGTTTGCGTATGTGAAAATAGAGAATAGGTTAATAAATGGTAATATCAAAGCACATTCATTTTAACACTGTATTTATAGACGTGTAGTTAACTGGCACATATCCTAATTTGATATTGCAAATCGGTCTTACACTTTGGTTATGATGCTGAGCATCTTTTAGTTTATTAAACGTACATCTGTGCCACATTGCATGTTATATTATCGTTGTGACTGTCTTATTATTTGATTTCCTTCACTGGGAATGTAGCGTCTTGTGTTGTTTACTGTTATTGTCTTTCCTAATGTGAGGAGTGCAGGTGTCTTTCACATTTTAGATTACATACTTCTCTTGGGATCTACGTATAGACGTCTCTTGTCATTTTATCAGTCGTATATCAATAAAAACAAGCAACTAACGATACATTTATCACCTCTTTTGAATAATAATAATTCTTTTTTTTGTTGACAATATAGGATTTTTGTGAAATATGTTGCGAATAGTTTATGAACAAACCCGTACAATGCGAGTGCAAATTGCAAACTTGTTGCGAATAGTTTATGAACTAACCCGTTCAATGCGAGTGTAAATTGCAAAGTTGTTGCGAATAGTTTATGAACAAACCCGTACACTGCGAGTGCAAATTGCAAACTTGTTGCGAATAGTTTATAAACAAACCCGTACAATGCTAGTGTTAATTGCAAACTCGTTGCAAACAGTTTATAAACAAACCCGTACAATGCGAGTGCAAATTGCAAACTTGTTGCGAATAGTTTATAAACAAACCCGTACAATGCGAGTGTAAATTGCAAACTCGTTGCGAACAGTTTATGAACAAACCCGTACAATACGAGTGTAAATTGCACAATATGACGCATAACAAGTACATTTGTTATTAGAGGCTGATTTCCGAAGATTTACTCTGCGTTTAAGAAGCAGGTTTACGCTAAAGTAGTATATGATATAATGCGAATTGAGTGCATTCATCAAATTTTAATGTCAAATAAAAACAAGAATTTTCATTGGTATATTATACCCGTAGGTTAAAGTCATCTTAACATTATGCACTCGTTAGCAGTGTACAATTATTAGAAAATGAGAGGTAAATGGGTGTTTGGTATCCTGTCTCCTCTCATCAAAACTTTGGTTTTGTTTAAAAAGAATCGTTTGATGGTCATATTGTTGAGATTAAATTTTGATAAGTTTTACTTTTTTATAGCAATGAATGTATGTTAGGATTAACTGTTTATTACGGTGATAATTCGAATGCTAGACCAAAACCATAAAACACTTGTTTCACAAGTTGGTCTGCGTTGTGTCCATACGGTGTGCTAGGATGTAAAACAGGTGCGTATTTCATAATTACATCATGCTATTAGGTATCTAGCAAGTATATTAGAGACTGAAAGGTTTTAAGATTTGTTATACGTCTAGTGTGTATTAACAATATTTAAAGTTTTCCCACTGTTACTGTATATTGAGGGTCAACTGTACGTTCTCGTTACGTTGATTTGTATACGTGTGCATAATACATATAACACATTTCTGAGCCAAAAGTAAACACAAGTCTCACTAAATCGTAACATTTTCTGTAATTATTTAGTTTACCGATTTTATATTTTCTGAAGGTTTGCTTTTGAAAGTGTGTTTTGAAATCGTGTATACGAACTTACTCTTTTCCAGTGAGTAAAGTGTTGTTGACAGTTAGGTAGTTACAAAATACCTCGGTATTTGTATTTAAGCATTTCGAGTTTGGAAAAACATGTGAATGTGTATTGATTTTTTTCATTTATGCTCAGCTGTTATAAGAGATTTTGCAAAACTTTATATTGTTTGCTAATTTCTCTGGATGTGGACTTTATTGTAATACCTCTCTCACACAGTGAAGAATATCCTTGCGAATATGAAAATTTGAAATTCGTGGCATATTCGCCGAAAATGATAAGACTGGTCTGGAGAAATACTGAAAAAAGTGAGGCCTTATGAGTGCTTCCGAAATTCTTACGAATCCTTGCGAATTTCTTACGAACCTTACGATTACTTAACAATCAATTTGCCGAATTTCTTGCGAATCCTTTGCGAATGTTACGAATGCTTACGAATGCCGTTGCGAATCTTGCGAACGCCTTACGAATGAAACGACTACACAACGCATTATTGGCTAATTGCATATACCCATTGCCAATGTTTTTCTTTGTCACTTATTCGCCAGCTACGTTGTGGCTGCTGCTGCTGCTTTCTTTCTTGTTCTTCTTGCTGCAGAGCAACAACAGCACGGTGTGTAACAACAGCATGTTGAGAAACCAGTACGGCCAGTGTTGCCACTTACCTCGCACCCTCGGCCATGGTTGAACTAGAAATGTATATAGGACAAGGGAAGATGGGGTATTTTATACCATTTTGGCTACCCTAGCGACACCACCCGGGGCGAATGTGCAATATTCGCATTGAAATCGCTAGGAATTAGCAAGGCATTTGCAAGACAATCTTAATGTTTGTATGTCATTCTCAAGCATTTGTAAGTACTCGCAAGTGTTGGCAAGCCGTTCGCACGCATTCTCAATGCATTCTCAAGAAAATGTCAAAAAAAACGTAACCCATTCGCCTTATTCGTAATGGATACGCAACTTGTTGTTCGCATTCGTATGGTATTTTTCAGGAAAAGTCAAGACGAATGCTAGCAAATCCCTACATATGCCTTACGATCACTACAAATGCCTTGCCATCAATAAGAATGGCTTGCGATTGCTTACGAAAATGTTGCGAAAGCAATGAGAATATGCTTTCCTGGCGAATTTTAGGAGCATGTTCCTAATATTCGCAAAAACCCATGAACGACCGCGAATGCTTACGAACACCTACGAATGTCTGGCGATCACCTTGTGATCATTGCGAATTGGTGACGAATTGCATTCGTAAGCCCATTCGCCACCATATTCGCCACTGTGTGAGAGCAGCATTAGGGATTTCCTTTTTATGGGATTTACTTTTATTTACACTGTTCTGTTAATTTGGGCGCTGAAGAAAGGATAATAGCGAAGTTGTGTAAACATAAAATCGATTTAAGCTAACCTGTAGGTCGTATTGCCTACTGATCGTTCCCATTCGGTAAACCTGTCTTCACCACTCTTTACGTTATGTATTATTCTTTTCATTGACACTTTCAATATGCTCATATTTTGGCTTGTGGTGCCGTGTGGACCTACGGTGCCATTGCGTTCATCTCATTGTTTCAAGACGATTACCAAATATATTTACTACGGAGTAAAAAATCTTCGTTTTTTTGTTTAGCTTTTGCCGGTCAAGAAAGATGTTATTTGTTAAAACAGTTTCGAAGGAGATAACAACAATTTTCTGAAACATATAAACATATGGAAACGGAAGATTGATTTGCAGATTATGAAAACTTTTTGTTCGGTGTTAACTTAAGTTGTAAACCCTATCCTAAATTGATCTTTCTTAATGCTTCCTTGTTTGTTAGAGAGTATGATATGGCAGGCATATCTTTATTTACGCTAATTTGGATTACAATATGGTAAGAGTACGGTTCGGCCTTTTTTGTCACTGACCAATCGAAGTTGGTTGCCATATTGTCAACCATTTTATATGTGTTATTCCATATATTGCCATGTATTCGTTTTTATAATTAGTGTATCCTGGTACGTACATAAATTATGTATGCTTTAAACTGATGTTTGAGAAAGATTTAGATAGCACAGTAGGTTCCCTATGGCGTATTGGACATTGACTGGACCATTACGTGGTACGACTATTAACTTTCATACCCCATTCAACCACTTCTCCAAGAAGGGAAAACCGAGTTGGCTGAGGTATGAAATAAAACCTCAATTTCGTCTTAAAATGTTTGCATATTGTAAAACTAAAACATTTAATAGGTACTTTTAAACAGGTTATCGCATTTTTCCAGTTAAAGATATGAATGACTGTGTCAATGTTGTCAACAATGTTGTCAACAGTTCCTTTTATCTGCAACTGCTCCGATTGTTCAATACACTCGATACATCATGAGGTGTTCAGATTATTTTTGTTATAATATTTTTAAAAAACATTCAGTAAGTTTATCGTGAGGTAAATTTTTTGGATGTTGTCTTTATTATTATAGATCTCATAAAAGCGATTTAAGCAAAACTGTAGACCTTATTGCCTACTGAAGGTTTCAATTCGGTAACCAGGTCTTCTTTATATTGTAAATTGACCTCTTTATTGAAATTTTGCTTTTACTAAATTGATTTAATATGTGGTTAAGTCCGTGTTATCGTGTTCGACGATTTTCAAATTTCTCCTATCACCTGAACGTGATCTATTTGGAGCACTCTTCGTCCATCTTCCGTCGTCCATCCGTCGTCTGTCGTCCGTCGTCGTCGTCGTTAACTTTTGCTTCAAACGACTTCTCCTCAGAAACTGCTTGGCCAATTTTTACCAAACTTCACATGTATGATCCTTAGATAAATGCCTTTTAGATTTATTAAAATTAGATCAGCGCGACACCCAAACTGGCCGCATTACCATATATAATTGAAACCTTAAAAAAATCTTCTTCTCAAGAACTGCTGGACAGATTTCGACCATTTTCTTTTAAAATGATCACCAAAGCCTGGACTATTAAGTTTGTTCAAATGAAGTCACCTGGGTTACAAATGACCGTGCACTTGGGATCCAAAGTTTGTATATTGAGATTTTGCATGTTTTTCATAGAGTTATATAGGAAAAAACTCTAAAAAATCTTCTTCTCTGAAACCACAATGCACAGAGCTTTCATGTATTACATGAAGCATCAGCTTATTGTCGTCTACTAAGTTTGTTCAAATGGTGACCTTGGGGTCTAATTTAGCCCCGCCATTGGGGTCACAGTTTAAGATAGACTTATATAGGAAAAAACATAAAAAAATCTTCTTCTCTGAAACTGCAAGAGCCAGATGTTTAATATTTTGCATTTGCTATAAACTTATTGTCCTCTATTAATTTTTGTTCAAATGGTGACCCTGATGTCAAATTTGGCCCCGCCCCAGGGGTCACAATTGTACATAGACTTGTATGGGGGAAAACAATCTTCTTCTCTGAAACTACAAGAGCCTGAGGTTTAATATTTTGCATTTGCTATAAGATTATGATCTTTTACCAAGTTTGTTCAAATGGTGTCCTTGGGGTCAAAGTTGCCCCCGCCCGGGGGTCACAGTTTGACATAGACTTGTATAGGGAAAAAAAACTCTTCTCTGAAACTTCAAGAGCCAGTGGTTTATTATTTTGAATTTATTATAATATTAAGGTCCTCTACCAAGTTCGTTCAAATGGTGACTTTGGGGACACATTTGACCCGGTCCCTCCCCGTGGGGTCACAGTTTTATATAGACTTGTTTAGACAAAAACATAAAAAAAATCTTCTTCTCAGGAAATGCAAGAGTCAGAGGTTTGATGTTGTGCATTTGCTATAAGCTAATGGTCCTCTACAAAGTTTGTTCAAATGGTGACTCTGATGTCAAATTTGGCCCCGCCCCGGAGGTCACAGTTTTACATAGACTTGTATAGTAAAAAATCTTCTACTTTGAAACTACAAGAGCCAGTGGTTTAATATTTTGCATTTACTATAAGATGATGGTCCTTTACCAAGTTTATTCAAATGATGATCCTGGGGTTACATTTGGCCCCACCCCGAGGTCATAGTTTTCTCTGGAACTGCAAGAGCCAGAGGTTTATTATTTTGCATTTGCTATTAGCTTATGGTCCTCTACCAAGTTTGTTCAAATGGTGACCCTGGTGTCAAATATTGCCCCTCCCCTGGGTTCACCGTTTTACATAGACTTATATAGGAAAAAAAAGTATTTTCTGAAACTGCAAGTGCCAGAGGTTTAATATTTTGCATTTGCTATAAGCTTATGGTCCTGTACCAAGTTTGTTCAAATGGTGTCCCTGGTGTCAAATTTGGCCCCGCATAATTTTCATAATTGCACATGTAAGGTAAGGTAGCAATGAACAGTTTCTTTGAGTTTTTCACTTTGATAACGCAATCTAGTAGCAGTGAGACGTTTATCTCTGTTGTAATGCACACGCTAACGCACACGCATCCCTTACTTGTGAAAACCTGTATTTCTGTGCTGATGTGTACTTCTAGCACGTCGTGCTCCAAAGTTGAATTGTAATCAGTATGTAAGGCAAATCAAGGTATTTCAACAGAGAGAAGCGAGGTCGCCCACCTTGATTCAAAATGTTTGATATGAACAACTGATGGTAAAACACGGAAAGAATGTGTATGGTAAGGTAAAAAAGAAGGTCGTGGCGTGTTTACGTCAACATTCTTTTTTCAATATTGTTTTAACACCCGTGACTTGATATGTTATTATGTTAAAATTCGTTTCTAGTCCCTACCCAGATATATGCTATTTCCTCTCGGCAGCTATTTTACGCTTGCGTAAAACTATGCTTGTATAGATTTATATAGTAAAAAAATTAAAACGTATTTTCTGAAACTGCAAGAGCCAGAATATTAATATTTTGCATTTACTCTAAGATTATTGTCCTTTACCAAGTTTGTTCAAATGGTGAACCTGGAGTCACATTTGACCCCAGCCCGGGGGTCACAGTTTTACATAGACTTGTATAGGGAAAAACATAAAAAGATCTTCTTCTCTGAAACTGCAAAAGCCAGAGGTTTAATATTTTGCATTTGCTATAAGCTTATTGTCATCTACCAAGTTTGTTCAAATGGTGACCCTGTGGTCAAATTTGGCCACGCCCCAGGGATCGCTTGTTTCGTATAGACTGTATGGAAAATCCTTAAAATAAAAATTTCTCTGAAACCAAAAGGCACACAGCTCTCATATATTACATGTAGCCCTGGGGTCACATTTGGCCCTGCCCCAGATGTTACAATCTAGCACCTTCATTTTGTATTTGATCTTTACCAAACGTTGTCAGCGTCTTTATATCAATGTTTTTAACACAACAGAGGCCACATTTCTTGAACAAACTTAACCAAACTTGCACAGATTGTGTATGACCATAAGATTTCGAAGAAGTTCAATAATGGTTCAGGTGATCAATTCAGGGCCATCTTGGCCCTCTTGTTTATATATCATTGTGCAGTGTGGCGACGGTAAAACCTCTCCCCGTGCTTGCAATCAACACTGTTATTCATTCCGATCTTTGGAGATCGCTGAGCCTTGTATTCGGTTTTACATTCTTGAATATTTTCGGTTTCTTACTTGAATCTCGAACAGGTGGTTCCACTACTCCAGCCTTTAAAGGGTCTGAGTTTTCTTGACTCACCCTTAGGATATGTTGCCTGCTTTTTTAATTTAGTCTTTTGATTGTTACCTGTGATACGCAGGCTTCATAACCTTTGCTGCCAGTTAAATTCTATTTTGTTTATTTCGCCCATTATTTTCTCGTTTAAGACAATGTGTTTTGTCAGAAACTGGGATCATACGCCGCTGTCCAAGGCATGGTGTGAAAATACCGCATTGAAGGTTTCATGATCACCGTTATACGCATACATGTACCATCTTCGGGATGGCGCAAATGTATGTACGCACTATTTGTGTTTCAAATATTGAGTTCTGCCCAACCCGGGACTAGAGAGCGTGAACGGTAGCCAGCACTGTCCACTACCGTTCATGAACAGTCTCAATCAAACGGACACTGCACTATTTTGTGTATATACCGTTTTCGACGATTTCCAAGTTTACTCCTATCATTCTTGCTGTGTTTTGGTGCTTCGGTTTGCATAGGACCATTAACTTCCATTTCCATACACTTTTGGAAACGTAGATTTAAAATTTTATTCCACAGTTTTTTCAAGATATTTTTATCTCTAGTACTCGTTTTTTGAAATAGCATTACATTTTATAACTCTATTAATAACTTGTAATACTAACAATATGTTGCCCTGATAAATACTTCATTAGCTTACATTGCCAAATACACTGTATTTGCTATTTACAATAACTGCCGAAAACAACGAACACAAACAAGAGAGGATAACAGCATTTATTATATACCTATCATAATTATATGCATAGTACCTTCATTTTCTTACAGTGGAATGCAAAAACCTGTATCACCTCTAGAGGTTTTCTGAATCCGTTTCAGTATGCTACTAAAAATAGATTCCGTATCACTATCATACTTAAAATAGAACAGGGAAATTCCTAATAATGCTCGCATTTACACCAATTTGCACGAGAACGTCAAGACGACGTTACGTCAAACAAACAAAACAAGTATGTCACACCAATGAACTTTAACTTGTAAGCTGTAGCTACACCCCCAAATATATTAAAATACGCCCATTTCCCTCTACGCTTTATCAAAAAGTAAGCTTGAAACATTTAGAAGCTTTCTTTATTGCATATGTATGCAACAGATATATAAATATTTATAATGTTTAATCATATGTAGAAGGTATATAATAAAAGAATCATTTCTAGAGTAACGTATTCTGGAAGTTTGTATCTCCTCGAGTAGGTAAATGACAGATCAAGGATCTCACGAGAGGCGGAGCTTCCAGAACACGTTACTCTAATAATACTCCTATTATACGGTGTTGTTGAATGTGTTCCCAAGCGATAACGTCAATTGTAATACAGCGCTTGCCAATAAACCGCTTGCCAATACACCTCTTGCTCCCTTGCCACGGTTTAAGTTGTATTCCGCTTTAAAGTTCTCCGGCCATGTTTTGCTTCATGAATATGTTTATGTTTATTTAAATCGAAATCAGTACACAACATAGATATTTACAATTCACACATTGCAATATCTTTAAAAAGCGAGAATACGATTTTATTTGATGACGTAGAAAACTTTGAACAGGTAAATTAATCCACAGGTAAATGTATTTATCAATTATCTGGCAATAGATGTGCAGCGATACAATTCAGATTTAACTCATTTCCCCGTGCAGTCACGCAGTGGTATAAGTAGTATCTACGTCATGCAAATAATACTTTTTTTACATACAACTTATTAGCGGTTTCTCTCCAGGACTATTAAGAAATGTTCATATGATGTTTAAGAGTTACATTTTTTAATTGATAAAACTACAAAAAGGGTGGCCATTCATCTTTAAAGCCACACAGGCTGTGCTCGATGATTCCAAAACATCAGTCAAAACGGACACTACTGATTCTTAGGACAGGAACACTTTTTTACGACCGCCACACAGCACTAAACGATTGTTGTTAGTGACCAATTACGTTAATAAAATTCCAATCCCTTGTAAGACGGTTACATCTATTTTCTCAGATGTTTGATACACATTACGGCGCAGTATAATTCCATATATCAAGAAGTAAGTGCGTTGACTATAATAGCCTCACTTTATTGTCCCCACACAATTTAGAACCTCGGCTGCTATACCCTTAATACATGGTGTACACAATTCACAGTAACGCAGAACTGCAAATCTTTACCGAAGCTTTCCGTAAAGAAGTCGTATACATTTGTAAAATCTAACCTTACGAGACCAAAATATCCCCTCAATTGGAAGAAAATTATTTCTTGTCTTTTATGCTGAAATACACGATGCTTGACATTTAATTATAAATATATTGTATCGGAGCTTGATCTTGAGGACTAATTCACATAAAGTTCTTGTTTTTGATATTAAAGGTGTCTCCTGGTGTGACGTTTTGTACATAACCCACATTGTTATGTCTTTTGTAATATTAATTTGATGATACCTCTATTGCTGCTGGATTACTGTCGACATGTATTAGATCAAGAAGTTATTTACAAGAGTTTAACCGTATTAGGTTAGTTTAAATGTGACATACAGTGAACGATATTGCAATTCGAGCTGGTCTATCGAATATATTACTTCTTAGAAGTTGTATTATTTAAATGATTACATTTGGCCTGACATGCAATGTGGTCATATAAAATGACTAATTACATAATTACTAAAGCGACAAATGTCACTACAACTTAGTTCTTCCAAACTTAATCCATGTGTTGAGGTCATAAACTAATGCATATATGTACTGAACAAAAGTTTAGATTTATTCACGAATACTACAATTACCCTTTATTTTATATGTTTATATATATTATATATAAATGAATTAAACTTTGGTAACTCATAATTTGACGCTTCGGCAACGATAACTTTTGCCCGGATAAGCATTTATATTGTAGTAGCAAGGTGCGGATTGGCAACAATATCATATATACGTTACACACGTGTATATACGGTCCAGGCGCGTAGCTACCTGTACGCAAAGTACGCAGTTGCGTACACGTTGTCCCAATTATTGAAAAAAATAAAAAGTCCAAAAATGCAATAAAAACAAGAGCTGGTAGAGGTCAGGTAACTTCTTCGTGTAGCTCACTGTTTCAAAAAAATAATCTAGAAAACAAAATATAAATTTCAGAGACAAAATCAGCCTCATTTTGTTGCGGAAATTCCTCCATATGCCTCTAGGGAAAACAACTACGCCCCTGATACCTTGTCGTTAGTAGGTTTAGAAACGCTGTTCATCTGTTTTAACATGTGCCTGTTGTTGGCGTTATAACGGCTTCATCCTTTTTCAGTATGCATTACCATTTACACTAGCGTTTGTTTAGTGCTGTGTGGCGGCTGTAAAAATTCGCCCCCACTACAAATAATTAGTGCTATTACTTATGGGGATCAGAAAGCCAAATAGTTGTTACTGTAGAATAGCTTAAGCCAATGCTAGGGTATAAGAGATGTTGCATCTTGTATTACCTCTCATAAACAGACTCAACAAAACCGAGTCTGCTACTTTTATCTCTTGTTAGTGTGTGTTGCTTCCAATGATCCCCTTTTTGTATTACTACTTCATTACATGAGGCTTATAACACGAAAAGTAATAATATAATAACATATGTTTATTTTTAAATTATGCATGATCGTGTTGAAACCGTATCGTATATGAAAAAGAACGCAAATTTGGAGCTCGTTTTAGATATAACACACGACTACTATTTCCAGATTCAGGGCCAGCTTCTTTGCACAGGAGCAGAAGAATGTGTGCTAGTTGTTTACACGATACTTTATTTGTATTTCATAAGAAAATGGATTTATTAAAATAAGTGCATTTATCCATGTATTTTTCACACTTCCTCTGTGCCTCTACTTACAAAGCCGTTCGGTTGAGATACTCGCTCCTCAAATAATGGTATGAGTATAGAGCTACTTTAATAGTGGATTGATTCTACATAAAATGTTAAACCGTTTCTGCAGTCCCCTCGTCGGAGATTTAGGGGCATCAAGCAGACGATGTTGTGGCAGCTAAGACCATGGCGTAGCAAGGTATTGAACAGTGCCGTCAAATGGTATATGGAACCGATGTGATATTAGCTGGCGAGTATCAGCAGAAAATAGCAACTTCTTGAAATGTGCACGCTGTAAATGAATCCAATCCTCGTGTGGATCTTGATCTTTATAACCAAAATACAGTATAGACATAAAAATCGAACAGAAAGCAGCAAGACATCGCCGCTATGATCTATTCACTAACCAGCAAGGCAGCATTAATAGTCAATATAAGTAAAACACAAAGATGGTCGTATATTTATAAATACAAAAAAAACACAATAGCATAGAAAGCCACAAAGAAGGTACTCAGTGACTTGGCAGAAGGCAGAACAACAAGAGAATAAACCATTGAAGTAACGACAAGACAAGACAGCAGACAAACATCAAACGTCACCATCCTTTTGGGCTTTAGATAGACGTCATCATAGGGTCCACAGCCTGTCCGGTCATCACACAATTAGAGAGGAAAGTAGAGAAGTATAGTGGCGAACTAAGTTGTTAAATTATCTCTGCGCAAGATCATTCGCTTCTTAATTTGTAAACATGGCATCTCGTTAATGTGTGACATGGCACAGAGATTCTGTAGTTTCGTTTGTAAGTAATCTACATCCATCGGCGGCAGTAGCTGCCTCCTACTTTATTCCTTGCATAAACTACACTTATTTACAAATATTCACATCACCGACAAAAGCACAGAAACCACCATTTATTTTAAACGAGCATCGTTTTAATAGAATAAACACACATATTTCGAAAGAGACAATAATTTAATCTCTCAGTAAATCGATGCTTAAATAATCCACACTGTGCATTAGAACTCCTAAATAATATGCAAACAGCTACTAAAAAGCGCTTGCCGTAGCACGGAACTGACATGGCGAAGCTATGAAGAATATAACTTTGCAAACCTGATATAAGCCCATATTCCATGCCACAAATACTGCCACATATACTTCAGCTGAACCACCTGCACTGTCAGTGAATAGTTTGGTATCCTCCATTATCATACTCTTTTATATTTATATATGCATGAACTTCTTTGAGATATGCTTATAATGCCTATTAATAGTGTCGAGTTTATAGAGTATGCAGCCTGGCGGGATTGTAAGAGTGAGGTTTGGTGTATCATAGAAACCCTACTCCCTGCGGTCTTTCTGCCACTGACCATTCCAAGGTGTTCCCCCATATTGTCAACATGTTACGTTTGTGGTGTTCTGTGAATTCTGTGAATTTCCTGTCCGAATTGTATACCTACATTTATGATTATAGTCATTATATACATGATTATATTTTTGTTTTCTTATATCTTCTCATAATGTTGTTTAGTTTCTTTGCGGAAATAGCATGGAATGAATTACTTTATTTACCCAGTCAAGTTTTACTGAGATGACAAGAGGGTAAGCATAGGGTTTGGTGCACCTTACAGCAGCGGTCTTTTTATCAATGACAGTTCAAAGGCAGTATCCCTGCACCCATGTTGTCAACTTGTTTAAGTTTTTGCGTTTTTCATTTTTGAGAATTTAATAAATGATGCATGTAATTGTCGATTGTTTAAATGCGTGTTTCGGTAGACTGCGTTCTGCGAACGCTACCTTTATTGTTCGACTTTAGTACCTACATAACAATCATAACTCTCAAACTTCAATAATTCCTGATAGCATTACGTGGTCCGAGTATTAACGTTTATACCCCATCCAACCCCTTCTCTAAGAAGCGAAAACGAAATAAAACCTTAGTTTTGGCTTAAAAAGTTTGCATATTGTAAAATTAAAACATATAATAGGTAATTTTAAGCTGGTTATAGCATTTTTTCAGTAAGAAATGTTTGTAAACGTGTTTTATTGTCGAAATATCCGTCATAAATCTCTGCCACTATAAGCTTTCCCATCGCTTAATGGAATTAAGGCGGACCGCGTAATGTGAATTTAGCCTAATTTGAAACGATCACATGATCCCATATTTCTGTCATACAGTACAGTAATAAAACGTTCACGTAATCTGATCATTATAAAAACTGTATACTACGACATATTTTATTAGACGGTTATGCCTTAAATTAATATCTGATTCCATCAGACAGGTGCTAAAGTTGAAAGCATATGAAAAGAACCAATAATGTTTTACCGCCTTTTAAACAGCGTGTGTCATATAAGGCTGGAATTCGGAATAGCTGTGACCAAAATAATATACTAAAGCGAAATAGAAACGCAACTCGGGAATTTTAGTTATACAAATAAATTATATTGTATTTACTGCAAACTTAATTCCACATGTTATTCCAAAGAAATCCCAAGATATTTTGTAAAACACGAAGTTGCAGTTAGTTAGAGATAGGACACAACTGAGATGTTGTAGCCGTTTTAATCGCAGTACACTTTGTAACAAGAAATTCATACATGTTGAAGCTCCTCTTTGAAAATTTGAGCCATTTCAGTACTGTAACGTAAAGAGTTTGCAAATTTTGCATCCTAAGTTTGCACACATGCTTGTACTCTGTCAATAATGAAACTTTGTAGGAATACTATTTGCTGTGTTACGTTTTGTCATTTTTTCCGAAAGGAAAGGTCTTACTTAGCCATGTACCATTCGAATGAACGAATAGTGTTTTATGGCACGTCGACACATAAATAGGTCATAGTGTACGCAAAAACTGATGAAAGATGAAGAAATGAAGAAGTAATTTAAAAGTAATGTAAATATATAAAGATAAATCTATTTACAAATAAGGGATGATATGGTAGTAATATAAACTATATATGTAAATCAACAAATGCCCGTCGACGGGTATATAAACAAGTAAATATATATAAGAACATATTATTATGATTTATATAGTCTGATTTCTTTCAGGAAATCTAAAACGAGACTAAAATCTATAGTATCAAATAACTATTTCATAGTATTTACATTGTAGTAGCTTTGACGTATAGGGTCAAAGTCTACGCATTCCAACAAAATATGTTTGAATAACAGCAGCATTTCCCGAGTTGGGTTTCTTTTTCGCTTCAGTTTATACCTTATGCAGACAATAACTAACGGAACTATGTATTATGTTCTCGATTTCTATTCCATTCAAGATTACATTTTCAGTTTCCATACTAAGGGAGTTCTACCTCCTTTTGGGAACGACATTTGGCTATTTCTCTGAAACAATAATGTATTTCGAGTACAAAACATAAATATATAATCCTAGAAATTTGTCTGGAACCATTAGCAAGTAAATAATTGGCAGACTAATGCGATTCTGCAAGAAATGTCTCGGTAAGAAGTCTTCGTGAAATATATGAATTAACACGTGTCCAACAGAAAACCTCTAAATAAATGTGCAGTCGATCTGCAGCATTAAGAGGAATTTAAGGAACATACAGCAACCTTGTGGTATATAAAATATTTCCAGCAGGTTCATTATAATTGTCTCAGATCAATACCTGGTGGGCGGGACTTGAAGACCATCGATACCAAGGATCGTAGGCCCGCGGTTTCGATATGTTTCAAGTCCCAACCACCAGGTTGGGATCTCTTACAATGACATGGAATTTTATGAATTTTATACACACATTTCCGAGAGATTGAACATAATACAAACACATTCTCACAACTTACATTGTACGTCCATCTCTCAGCACCAAAGGAAGAAAATATGCAGCTTTATCGTGTTTCATACAAGTTCAATTTGTTGTTTGAACGTAACGTTGCCTTAAAATAAAGTAATCGTTGTTTTGGATGTTTTTCGACGTTTAAAATCGTTTAAAATGACGTTGTAACGGTTGAAGGACGTGACGTCAGAGGTCTATATAGCTTTTTAAAAAAATCCTCAATAGCCAATCAGCATTGAGTATTTTCATAAACCATGTTAGATAACGCGCTAATAGCGACACCTTGAAGTATTAATTAATAATGCAATATCATTTTGACTTTAAACCTGCCTGCAAAATAATTAATAAAATGTAATAACGTTTGGTCCTTTTAAGTTTTCTTCATATGCCTTATAGGCTTAAATATACTCGAGGATTTACAAACGCCTCACTGAAAATGAGCATATATTAAACTTCACTTCATCAAATATAACAGTCATGAACAGCAGTTATTGTAATGAATGAAGTGAGCATAAAATTAGTACTCGCCACGGATTTGAAAAAATATATTAAACTACGGTATAATCTTTGTTTATTTTAGGTGAAGCGTTTTTAAAGTCGTCGAGTATACTTATTTTATTGGTGCAATATCATCAACATATAATACCACACACATATCAATTTGCTTCGAACTATTCAAATAAATATTAATACTAATTTGCAAGTATGCAATTTATCTCTAAAAACTAAAGGGACGCCGGCAGTTTTAATGAATTCAAGATTGCCATGACTGTGTTGATCCCTCGTGAACAATAATATTTATAGTGTAGTCAGACTTCAAGACAGTTTAGGAAACATTATGGCTGTATTCATACAAAATACGGCAAAGCATGGACCAAAAGAAAAACTCTAATGCCATAGGGGGTGATATATCATATAAATCGGATTAGATGCCTTAAGACTAAATCCGTGAACAATGATACTTTTAGGGAAGGTCCTCAGAGTGTTGTTTGTTACATACATCATTCACAAGTATTTAGAAACTTCGCACAATACAACTCCATATTCTAACATATTTGACAATCGGGGAGAAAATAACACCAGAAATCAAACACTTCAGAGCTGGAATAAATTGACGACGTTGATACAGTATCTAGGATAAACAAAATCTCTTCATTATGATATTGTAAGCATAGACGAAAGATGCATAAGTATTTATTTTATTAGTATGCCATGATGTCGTTTTAGTTAATACAGAGAGGTAAATATACCGGAATGTGTGCTTTAAAGGACATTACTGTTATTTAAGTGGCCATATACCATTTATTGTATAACATTCTGCCGGTACAATATATAACCTGACACCGGCAGCGTCTTTATAACTTCCTCTTTTTTCTAAAAAAAATCATAGGGAAGGGTAATCGATGGTTTATACGGTACAAACAATTAATTGTATCAGTATTCGCAACATAAAACGTACTGTTAAGTCTGATATAAATTGGTTTGTATGTTAGTAGTCATTTTGTAACGTAGTAATTGTTGCAGAGGATTGTAATTAATTAGGATTAAAACAGAGTGTAACGTTTGCGGTCCTCTCTTTGTCTTTGTTACACGCCATTATATGGAGTATGGTATGGCGTATGGTGTAGTAGGTTTACCTCGTAATGCATTAATTTTAAATTTTGTTCTAAATCGTGTAATTTTTCCTACGGGCAAAGAAGCAATACTGGATAGTAAAATAACCATTTTATTAGATAACTCAATATAACGTATTTTTAATAAATAACGTACTTGTTGACAAATCGCCCTGGCAGATATTATATGCTAACACCGCTAACTCTGGGCAGTCTCTATTTGAGGCGTTTTTTATTTTGACGAGACAATTGCCTCAGCCAATTCCTCTATTTGAGGTCGTTTCTGTTTTGTTTTTTATGTTTACATATGTTTATGTTGGCCAAGCAACGTATTTGTATATCTTTATTTTAACCATGTTATTTTTTAGTCTACTTTCTAAGCTGTGTTCCGCTTCCCTCATGTGTGGCGGTGTCCGCAATGATATGTTTTTCGCAAACTGAGTAACATGTGGCAGTTTTTCGCACAAAACAGCAATGACATTGTGTAGTTAATAAGAATGTTGACATTTTCAATACAAGAACTTTCAATTAGGTACATTTGTCTTTGTGAACTGCTGTACCCAGGGTTCATAAAGTACATCTATATGTTTATATGTTTTAATTGACTACATATTGTATCTAACTTCTATTTTTTTGAATCCGTTGCCAATATATTCCAATAAACATAAACTGTAAACGTCGACTTTTATTGTTCTAAAGCCATCTTTAATAATGGAATTTAGGCTTCAAAAGACAAATTACTGTTATTTAAGTGGCCATATACTATTTATTGTACAACATTCTGCCGGTGCAATTTATAACATGACACCGGTAGCGTGTTTATAACTTCCTCTTTTTTTCTAAAAAATTCATAGGGAATGGTGATCGATGGTTTATACGGTATAAAAAATTCTTTTTATCAGTATTCGCAACATAAACCCACCCACCCTCTCCTGTTATTAAAAACAGTGTATTGGGCTTTATGTTTATATTTTCAGAACACGGAGACTTCAACGGTTTCAGTCTGGTCTTACAGTTCTTCCGTCACGGCTTCAATAGGGATTACAGCACTCCACATTCGAGATTTCCTCATGGTGGCGACAGCTTTTTGCGGTCACAGCAATGACTTATTGTGTAGTTAATAAGAATGTTGACATTTTCCATACAAGAACTTTCAGGTACATTTGTCTTTGTCAACTGCTGTACCCAGGGTTCATAAAGTGAAGTTTTTCGTGGCAGTTTTTGCGGTCACAACAATGTGTATTGTGTAGTTAATAAGAATTTTGACATTTGCAATACAAGAACTTTCAATTAGGTACATTTGTCTTTGTTAAACGGCAGTACCCAGAGTTCATAAAGTACATCTATATGTTTTAATAAACTACACATTTTATCTAAACAAAATACGTTTAGCACGAATTTTTAGGGACAAATATTAAACATATGAACACTGATACAATTGTAAGAAGCTTTTAGAAATGCTAGATAAGGATATGCTTTTCAAACAATTGTGTGTGTTTTCCAGAGCGAAGTATAAAAATTACCTGCCATATAATAAATTAAAGTAATGCGTACTGAATAGCGAAAACATTAGTAAGCAAATGGTTTTGAGCTGTTCCTATAGTTAAGATTAAAGAGTGTATGCATTTGGATGATTGTTATTAGTAGTCGCCATGATCTTGTATTTTTAAAAATGCATTTTTAGCTGTAGCGGTCATTTTGAATTTCCGGTATTTTCAGAGTAATGGTGACACGTTTTTCCTATATAACTATGTGAACGATAATGGCCTCTGATGTCCATGTTTGACATCGAATCGAAATGAATTTTGTGTAGGACCAACTACAGGTCATGCCAGTCATTTTAGTAAAGGTTCCAAAGTAATAATACTTATGGTTTTTGAGAAGTAGTTATTGTCTAAAATTCATTTGCAGTGGTGACAGCCATCTTGAATTTCCGGCTTGCTTGTTGATTTTTGCTAGGACCAACGGGACAGCAAAAACAACATTTTTGTATAAAGTTTCATGGAAATCCATCAAGTTGTTTCAGAGGAGTAGTCGCCACAAGTTGTTCCTATATAAACAAAGATGGGCGCTGGCTGCCATGTCTCCCATCTAAATTTAGTTAGGACCAACTACATGGCATGCCCGTCATTTTGGTTTAAGGTTCCAAATCACTAACACTTATGGTTTTTGGGAAGTGGCCGGCAAGAAATTGTATTTTTAAAATCTATTTTTTGCCATGGCGGCTATCTTAAAAATCCGGTTGACATGTATTACTAGACATCAAGAGCAACATTCCTGTGAAGTTTTATGAACAATCTGTCAGTAGTTTCAGAGGAGTAGTCGCCACAACAGTGCTCCAAGAAAATTAAAAGTGGGCAAGTAGATTTCAAAAGTCCACTTAATTAATAATACATATAAGATTAGAATCAAACAATAAGTTTTTATTTTCCTTTATTTCCCTTCTATTTAGCCATTGCATCATATAACAAAAAAATATTATTTTCTTTTGCACTGTTCGAATCGCGCCGCAAATAACGTCAAAAACTGGTTTTAATTAGAGAACCAGGCTACGGCGCAAACAAAGGGTTATTCGGAATGATTCGGATGTTTTCCTACAGAGCAATAGTCTCGATCATCTGCTACGCTTGTTTCAAATACAAACTTCACAAGCGTCTCAGAAATCTAGACAAATCGTCGGACTGAGATACTGCGGTCAATAAAATAGCGTCTGGTCTTGAAACATACAATAACATCCGCGTGGTGCGCTAAAACGCTGTATCCGGTCTATGTAATACCGTTTTCGAAAAAAAATCAATAAAATTTTATTAAACAAACGTTAAAATTACCTCCTTTTTCATTGAAATGCGAACGATTTGTTTTCCAAACATACTTGCTTTATTTTTATCACCGACTTCGTTTACAAATGACTTTGTGGTATCATTAATTGTAATTTTTAGGCCACGTTATCAATGACACCAAATGTACACGGCTTCCTATCTCGTCTATGGAATTAACATGCATTTTATTCAGTATAGTATGTAGTTAAAACATTTGCATCTGTTCAGAGTCGTGTCCCTGGTTGCAATTCTGAGCTATCGGGAGAAATTTCCCAATCTTACATTGTTAACCTCATAATGGTTCCTTATTGCCACTGGCCGTTCCCTATTGTCAACCCTTTTGTGTTTGTGATATCCTATCTTGCATTTTATTCATCTTTATAGTTGTTGTTTGTTTCTGTGTACGTTTGACTGTTGACTGTTGTCCTTAAATGATACTTTACCTGTTCGATTTTTATACCTAATTCTCCTTATAGTCTTTGAATGCAGTTTGAATATTTTTTCTCCCATGGAGTACTTAGGTCGGACGTAAACGTAGATAGAAAGTCGAGCATGAAATGCATTACTCAAGGACCACAGTCAACCAAATATATGGATAGAAACAAACACCATTTACAAAACAATTGAATGTTGTTTAACGGCTCATCAACACAGTATAGGTTATTTAGAGCCGCCCCAGAGAGAGGGAAAGGATACATAGGAATCCGGGAACCTGCCCTACTCCTATTATCGTAAAGATTTCTATGGTTCTTTAACGTGTTCGGAGGATAGACCGATACACGGGTATTTACAAAACAAATACAAGGCAAAGTAAATGGCATCACAAACATAAACCAGTTGATAATAGGGTTACCGCATTGGAACGGTCAATGGTCAGTTGCAAAACAGTCAACTGGGGTTTAAACCAGGTTCTAGGGTGCACCAAACCTCACTATTATCCTTCTTTTGTCCTTATTAAATGGTACTCTGTAAATGATTGAATTGGAGTTTATACTCGCACCAACAGCTAAGGTCATATGGCGACTTTTCAGCTTCCATTGGTGAAGGAAGATCCTAGGTGCCACTCCGGGCAATTTTTGTGCATGAGCGGGCACCTGGGTAGAACCACCGACGTTCCGAATGTCATCTGGATAGCTTTCTCACATAAAGATGCCTAGGCCCCTGAGGGATCGAACCCACAGCAGTGAGGGGCAAGTGATTTCAAGTCAGAGACACTAACCACTCGGTCACGGACGTCCCAACTCTGTAAATAAAGAAATCCCCGCCATTATATCTCCTCTAACTAGGCATTATTAATAGGCAATATAACACAATGAAGATATGTATATATGAAAATAAGAAAATACAATGGCTAGAAAGCCAAGAACTCAATGACAGAAACAGAGTAACAAAACTAAACCCATTAAAGACACAACAAGACAAAGTTGAAAACAAACATCAAACGTTACCGTCTTCTCAGGATTTACATAGACGTCATCAGGATCTACAATGAGAAACTTCAATATGTTGTGAAATGCAATGCACTTTGTGTCGTAGTTATTAGAGAAGATCTGCAATACTAATTACATTCATGTTTAAGAACAGCTGAAAGGCTAATGTGATATAATGATATTCAAGTATATCTGCTACAGTATTACAGCTATGATATTAGATTAAATGTGGTTTTCATGATATTAGATTAAATGTGGTTTTAACTCACCTCCAAGCAAATAGTAATCTATCACAAAAAATATATTTATTGGCATTTCATGGATAGTTAACTGCAACAATTCTAGTAACAAGCGCACGATTCATACACTTTCATAATAAAATGTTGGCATGTTATGTGTACGTTTTGGCATGGATATGTAGATACATACAGAATTATACAAAAACGCAGAAAAAAATGACACTGATGCTTTTATTTCTCCTTTAAAACTTGATACTATCCGGTTTTGTAATCAACTAGTGCGAGCTATGTTGTAATAATGTGTCAGTCTGTCAAAGTTTGATTTTGATGAGGTCATAAAAATAAATTGAAAAGCCAACTTGAAGCTAGAAACAGTTCACACCCATCTTTTTAATTTACCGCAAAAAGATTAATTGCCACATTATGTGGTCCGCCCTAATTCCATTAGGCGATGGGAAATCTTATATTAGCAGGATGTTACTGATATTTCGACAATAATGCACGTTTAAAGATATTGCTTACTGAACAAATGCGATAACATATTTAAAATTACCTATTAAATGGTTTAAATTAAAATATGCAAACTTTTCAAGCCGAAATTAAGGTTTTATTTCATACCCCAGCCAACCCCGTTTTCCCTTCTTTGAGAAGGGGTTGGATAGGGTATGACCCTTCTTTGAGAAGGGGTTGGCAAGGGTATGACCCTTCTTTGAGAAGGGGTTGGATAGGGTATGACCCTTCTTTGAGAAGGGGTTGGCTAGGGTATGACCCTTCTTTGAGAAGGGGTTGGATAGGGTATGACCCTTCTTTGAGAAGGGGTTGGATAGGGTATGACCCTTCTTTGAGAAGGGGTTGGATAGGGTATGACAGTTAATACTGCTTAAACACTTAATCTGCAAGATTGAAACTGAGTTGTGTAATAAAAAAGATAGCAATTATTACTTCATATTATGGAAGAAAATAATATTATTTCAAGCCGTACTCTAAATAGTTGCCAGTTGTTGCAAGAAGTTAAGGCAGCATTCATCAATCGCTGTAAATAATACGAAACATCAGAATTCGATATACAGGTTGAACATGAAATAATGCATTCACATAACACAGTAAACAAAAACACGCATGCAGAACAAACGACCATTAAATGACAAATACGAAGTATGCGACACCGAAAACATAAATGTATTGACAATAGTGATACCGCATTGACCATAGTGATACCGCATTGACAATAGTGATACCGGTTGGAGCGGTCAGTGGCAGAAAGGCCGCTAGGGGATAAAACAGGATCTAGAGAGCACCAAATCTCACTCTTACCCTAGTGTCATCCCAATAAATAAATTAATTAAATAAATAAATAAATCCCCATCAGACTATATCCTAAAAACAAACAAAGCAGCATAAATAAGCATTATAACACAAGAAATTATGAATAAAAATCGAACAGGAAATGCAGTTTTCACAGAACACTGTCAACCCAATCCAAGCACTTGAACAAAACACATTTACACAGTTAATAAGAAGCAGGGCATATGTACGGTGGCATAGATGTGACATGTGAGAAAAATAATTTATCTCGTGGCCACGAGTTATTAAGTCGTGGCCACGACTTATTATGTCGCGGCCACGACTTATTTATCTCGTGGCCACGACTTATTTATCCCGTGGCCACGACTTATTATCTCATGGCCAAGACTTTTTTTTATCTCGTGGACACGATTTATTATCTCGTGGCCACGACTTATTTATCTCGTGGCCACGACATAATTAGCCAATCAGAAGTGCTAAAAAAATCACTAGAAATCGCGACTTTGACAAATTTCCTTGTCCCTCTCCCCATACCGGCGCCCCCACCCACCACCCCCATCCGGTCACGTCCATTATTTTTTTTTCTTTTACATATTGCTGATTTGTTTTTAGTCCATTGATAGACTTATAGCTATGTTGCCTGCCCCACTCCCCCGCCTAACCCACCCCCGCCTAAACCACCCCGCCTAACCCACTCGAAACCCGATATATTTTTTTTTACATATTTCTGTGTTGTTATGGTCTATCCATAGACTTATAGCTATGTTCCCACCTATCCCCTCCCCCCACCCCCACCACCCCACTCCGCCTAACCCACTCGAAACCCGATCAACCCTAGCTTCCGCCATTCCTATCCAAGTCGCGACTTCTAGTGATTCTTTTCAGCCTTTCTGATTGGCTAATTATGTCATGTTTAAAAAGTGTTTTAATCAAGAAATGCGATAACCGGTTTAAAATTACCTATTAAATGTTTTGAATTTACAATATGCAAACCTTTTTAAACCGAAATTAAGGTTTTAGTTCATCACCCAGCCAACGACGTTTTCGCTACTTGAGAAGGGGTTGGATGGGGTATTAAAGTTAATACTCCGACCACGTGATGGTCCACAATATGTCCGGTCATTGCACAATCAAAGAGGTAACTATAGTGGCGAACTGTAAATGGATCAACCACTAAACAAACTATGTTTTGCAAATTGATAGGTGTTTTTAACACGTTTAATAAAGAAAGGGATCATGACCAAGGATATTACGATTGATAAATCAGGTCACCATAGAAGTTGGGTTGTGTAGTCCTGTTCACAGAAGAATTCTTAAATTACCCCCAACTAGCTTCGCCAACCCTCATCTTTAAAGTGTCTGCAATATCTAAAATGGCCTTCTGTTATTAAGACATAATTTTAAACAGCTCTGTTTATGTTTCTTAAGTCTCTTAAACAATTAAGGTTTAGTTCATACCCCAGCCAACGACGTTTTCGCTACTTGAGAAGGGGTTGGATGGGGTAGTTAATACTCCGACCACGTGATGGTCCACAATATGTCCGGTCATTGCACAATCAAAGAGGCAACTATAGTGGCGAACTGTAAATGGATCAACCACTAAACACACTATGTTTTGCAAATTGATAGGGTCATAACCTCGTTTGATAAATGTTTTTAACACGTTTAATAAAGAAAGTGATTATGACTAAGGATCTTACGATTGATAAATCAGGTCGCCATAGAAGTCAGGTTGTGTAGTCCAGTTCAAAGAAGAATTCGCCAACACTCATCTTTAAAGTATCTGCAATATCTAAAATGGCCTTCTGTTATTGACATAATTTTAAACAGCTCTGTTTATGTTTCTTAAGTCTCTTACATAAAAGTTCATCATAATTGGATAACTGGAAAAACGGAAATATAGTTATGAAGTCAATTAATTTGGTATTTGCTAAAACATAGTTCAGT
Organism: Cyrtodaria siliqua; assembly: GCA_037043455.1. NCBI lineage: Eukaryota > Metazoa > Mollusca > Bivalvia > Adapedonta > Hiatellidae > Cyrtodaria > Cyrtodaria siliqua. The sequence goes on from JAWPHD010003830.1 coordinate 55,196, forward strand.
AAAGTACGTCTTTCATTCACAGATTGTCTATTTCTGTGCATTTTACATTGTATAGCAGCATACCTCTTAGTTTAACAGCCGAATTAGCAATACGCGATTTCGTTCAGTCTTACCGCTGTATTTTGTACATGTTTGACAGTTGATTTGAAAATCAAGTGAACAGTCCGATGTATATTATTCGTTATAAAATCTTGGTTGTTCTGTCAAAATCTCTTTGATACGACTAACTTCTGTTCCGTCACTTCTAATACATTTTGGCATATATTTCTGTATATTGCCTTTTGTCCAAATGCATATAAAAATGGTAGGTTTTTATATTATTCCTTCCAATTTGCTTTAGTTCTGTAATAATAATATAAATCTTTAAACTTCGTATCGAATTTAGGTGTACTGTTAATATTTTAATATCATTTACAAATGAAATTTCTTTATTGTTACATCCAATAACGTCGCTTGTTACAACATTTTATTACAAAACGTCCCTTGTTAGCAGTGTCGAACATTTAATATTCTATTGTATGACACACGTGTAATGTAACCTGGAACGATTTTGATTGGTTGAGTTAAACGTGTAACACTACACAAGTTTATTAACTGAACTGTTTCATTTATTACAAATTCACCCGGATCTGAGTCATAAACTTATTATTTGTGACAGCTTATAAAAATAATTCACGTTATACAAAACATTGTTGTTGGTTTGTTAAAAAGTTGGCGTAAACTTCTATTTTGTAAAGAGGTAAAACACGAACTCTTTTATACGCAACGTTATGTGTGAGACGCGACGTTACGACGTCACATATTTTATGACGTTTTGGAACTAAAGTGTGTCTGATGACCATCTGAATTAACTTTTACTAATTTGATTGCAGTGTTATGTGATAAAAGGATCTTAAACTCGTTCCCATTCCATATAAGATTTACGAAACTCGTTATGAATTATTTTTAATTTTAACTCGCCATAAGGCTCGTTAAAATTAAAATAATTCATACCTCGTTTCATAAATCTTATATGAAATGGGAACTTGTTTAAGATCCTCTATATGTAACGTCGAGTACTTTTCAGACGGTAAATCGGGCGTTTTACGACCGCAAATTTGAGACGTTAGCCAATCGAGTTACGTGTTACATTGTAGCTGCATTAGAATTATCTATCTATCTATAAAAGTAAGTATAAAAGTCGCATAAGAAATGTAGCAATTACAGAACACATTCAATCAAAAACAATCATAAAAACAAACAACAATTGCAAGGATCATTACGTGGTCCCGCCTTAATTTCAAAACGCGATGGGAAAGCTTATAGTAGCAGTAATTTATAACGGATATTTCCACAATAAAACAGGTTTAAAATGACCTATTAAATGTTTTAATTATACAACATGCAAACCTTTTACATGTTTTAAGCCGAAATTAAGGTTTTATTTCATACCCCAGCCAACCCCTTTTCTCTTCTTGGAGAAGGGGTTGGATGGGGTATGAAAATTAATACTCGGACCACGTAACGCAAATATAAACAACTTAACACTAGGGGTATAGTCATAAAACGGTCATACGATACACCAAACCTCACTTTTACCCTATTGTCATCCCAATTAAACGGGAAAATGTAAAAACGGAAATATCCAGCCAGGTTGTTTCAACTAAATATTTAAGCAGCATTAAAGGGCAAAATAAGTAAAACAGAAAGATGATCCTCTATAAATGAAAATAAACAAGGGAATTAAATGGCCCTTAATTGCTTCCCTGATGATCTTTGTCCATTTTGAAACTTTGATATAAAAATCGAACAGGAAAAGTAACATTCAAGGACGACAGTCAAGCACAAACACACACAGAAACAAAGAACAACTATATATGAAAATGAATAAAAGGCAAAAAATAAGATATCACAAACACACAAGGGTTTACAATAGATAGGGCTACCGCCGTGGAACGGTCAGTGGTAAAAAAGCCTGATGGGGGTTTAAACCAGGTTCTAGGGTTCACCAAACCTCAGACTTACCCTACTGTCATCCCAATAAAACGGGACAGTGTAAATAAAGAAATCCCCGAAAACTCTCCCACCCTTATGACCATCTCACTCCTATTGTTTTCAATTTTTATCTGAGGGGTGAAAGAATTCCCATGTCCTCCTATCATGTTACAAGATACAAATGGATTGTGTTGTTTAAACAATTCTTTCATTTTCTCATGGCAGTCTTCACATATTCCTCTTCGATTACAAACGGACTTGAAATAAATATACTACCTGAAGACCGGCGCAGCTATGTAATACGAAATACATTTTTACATAAATATGTATGGATAAATGATTAGAGATCTATTAAAATTGCTTACAAATATTAAAACGTGGTATGTATCACCATAAATGACTATGTTAGAATTTAAACAGATACATATTCGTAAATTATTTCTAAATCTGTCTGGTTAGTTTCCTTTTATATGCAGGGGACTCTCGTATGTTGCAATACATTGTTTGAAATTCACTTGGGTATGATGCCATTATTTCCTGTGGGTGTGTATGCATCAGCGAGTATGCGTAAAAACAGCAGTACTGTACATAATATTAGTGTATACGTTCACACTGTCTCTTTACTTCGCAATGGGCTAATCGAGCAATATTTATAGGTTATTAGATTTGTATTGGGATATATGCACGAGTTCGTTTGCGTATTAATATTGCGCGACTTTAGGAACGCAATATTTATGCGCAAAAAGAACGAGTGCATATATCCCAGTATAAATCTAATAACCTTTTTATTACATACACATTGAATAAAATAGCTTCTAACATTTAATTTTCACCAAAAACAGTTATTTGAAACAAACATATTGTCATTACATAAATGAATTCGACATTGTTTACATCACGTGACATAAATAAATTCTTTGACATGAACAGAAAAGTGCCCCTATCACGAACGAGTATACATTACACAGCCAATATGACTTTACTACAAGTCAATATGTGCGAATATTGACGTTTACTGTTACATTGAAAGCAAACGGAGCTTGTAAATGCGTATGCAATAATCTAGATATTGCTCGTAGGCGAGGTCTCAATATTACTACTTCCAACTGTAAAGAAACGGAAATCCACATGGTATTAAAATGAAAACTAAATAATTGTCTCGGTGTCTGTAAACTTCAATTTCTGAAGAAATATTTGGATTGTTTCACACATCTTGTTCTGACGATTTAGGACGGTCAGAAAATCCACACGCAAATCGTTTGATGTTTTAATAGGCTTCCACTGCTCAACGTCATACGTTTGATCAGTTCGCGCCAAACATTCATCCGCACAAAATGAAAACTTTTTAGATTGTTTTAGTTGTTTACGATATTTGTTTATTCTAATTCTTTTGGCATATATGTGCGTTTATTGTTTCCACATTGTTTAGCAAACGCATAACAACAGAAAATGTATCACTTTCAGAACACTGTCAAACAAAAATATACTACATAACAAACAACAATTACAAGGAAGAATAGAAGCAAGGTATGCGATACCACATGCATAACAAATTGTTTTCACTAGAAAACAAAAATAATATTTGAAAATGTAAGACAAAATAAGACATATTTATACTGAACTAATGAAAAAATACTTTAAATATCGATATAAAGCAATATGAAAGCATACCATAAAAAGGTTCTTGTATTTGTATGATGAATCATTACTCGCTGTTTTCGCGTATGACGACACGCGAGCTCCTCGTCATTTCCAAACAACTCGTTCAAAGTAAGTTTTAGCCAGCGTAAGAGACATTGATCGTTCAAAGGATAATGTTTATGTGTGACATAGTGTTTTCAGTAAATGTATAAAGATGCGAACGGTAATATACCTGTAATGTCGGCATCTGGAGTAAAAGTCATAGCATGTTTCTTGTGTGTTTGTGATTGACTGTCGTTCTTGAATGCTGCTTATTGTTTTATACGAGGGCTGTTCGGGAAGTTTTTAGACAGTCAATATAAAATAAAGGCAACGGATTAGGCGTCAATAAAAACTACACCAGATTAAAGATACACCATTTCTGTATTCGTCTGTAAAATTTCAATATGAAATATAAAATAGTTTATGAACTATTTTAATTCAAAAACATACATATAGGGGAGGGCGGCGTAGTCCGACGTCGCCAACAACGTCAAATCATGACGTTACTTGAATTCTGCAGCGTTTCCATTCAGTTAATGGTATCAACTCTTTCTCAAAGTATCTTCCTGCGCACGATATACACATCTCATGTATATGCACCCATGTATTAAACACATTCTGAAGCCATTTTTTGTCAAAACTTGAAATTATGTTTGAAACTGACTGATACGCCTGTCGTTATGTAGCGCCGCCTTTATTAACGACGTATGTTCGTCAAAAACTCTATGTCTGCTCCACTTTTGGTCATCGGTTGTTAATGTGCGCCCACCTTGGAAGCGTTTATACCATCTGTAAACGAGTGCCCGAGACAAGGGAGACTTCCCTAATGACATTTCCAATAATATTTTAGTCTCCGTTGGTGTTTTCCCAATACTTTCACAGAATTTAATAATAACAGGCTGTTCATTTTTAATTTCTGACGCCATTTATTTTACATTCCCTAGTAGAGTAGCCTACCTTGCTTCAGATTTTGTGATGCTCGTGAAACCGTCACTAGGATGACGTCGAAACTTTCTCTGACGTGACGTCAATCACTGATTGTTATAGTTAAACGTTTTCGCGCAAAAAATAGGATGGCAATTAGGAAAACTTATGCGTTGATTGTGGTATATTTCTACCAGATAATGGCGTGCGCCTGGTATGCGTCGTATACATTACTACAGTAACCATAACTTTGCTTTGTAAGAACCAACGTCGTTTAGACATTGCGAGTTAATTAGGTTTAGGGGAAACTATTACTATATAGAATTTCAATTAAATTGGACATGTCATTCAAATGTTATAGCATTTGTTTCAAAACTTTCCGAACAGCCCTCGTATATTATATGTACATGATCATTTATATATTTACTTATATTGCCTACTAATGCTGCCTTGTTTGTTATAGAATATAACCTGGCGAGGATATCTCTATTTACACTCGTTTATTGGGATGACAATAGGTTAAGAGTGATGTTTGGTGCACCCTACAACCTTGTTTAAACCCCATTGACCTTTCTTGCCGCTGACCGTTCCAAGGCGGTATCCCTATTGTCAACCCTTTTATGTTTGTGATTTCTTACCTTATAATCATCTTTGATGTTGTTGTTTGTTTCTGTGCGTGTGTGGTCGACTGTGGTCTTTGAATGCTGCATTTCCTGTTCTACTTTTATATCTAATTTTAATATTTATATTTAAGTGTTTTCGAACTACGGTGATTAAAAATACAGCCATGTGCACTTAAAGTACACATTGTTTTAATTAATCACTTTTACGATTGCAACTTTCTAATTGCACAAAGTACACCCTTATTGAAATATAGTGCTTTGAAAATGATACATATCTTAAACGACCTTAAAGATACAGAGGAAAATAACTAGTCTGTTATTTCAAAAAAAAAGTCAACATGTATCAATGCGTGGCAAAATACTTAACTTATAAGAAGAAACATAACCCACTTTTGGTTATGACGTCCGCAAGTCAAACGTTCAATATCTGGCATCGAAATGTGATTTTCACATTGACTAACGTTGATATACTGCAAAGGATTATAAAGCATACTCTATATATGGTAAATAATATCTACGCGACTCATTTAAAGCAACTAAATATACTGTATTATAACAGAAATACATCAACAGAGGCTGTTTTTTTTTAACTTTATGTTTTCTTCCCTAACTAAAATATATCAAGAGAAGGTCTAGAATTTTTATTTTTATATAACACTTTTTCCCCTTACTAAAATATTAAGAGAGTGCTCGAATATAAGCAAGCTTTATGTTTTGTGTTTTGATATTTAGCACGTTTGAAAATTCTTGGATTAAAAAAATATTAAATTTAGTCAAATTAAATATTTATCCTAGCTGTAAAATATGAAGGCCTATGATATTACAGAAGTACTCATTTATCAGTGAATGTTATAGGAGTTGGAATGATCAACGAGTTGGCCAGAATGATATTAAGCGACAGTTTTCAGAGCATTTGAAGCGAGATAATATTCAAAACAATAACGCTATTCATCCAACTTAATCCCGAATTTGGAATCTAATTTTGCTTCTATAAATAGGTACATCTTGGCGTAGAATGATGCCTTTATATCAATAATAACCATTATAAAAATCACTGTACGAGCAAGAAGATGTTAATTTGATGACTTTTTTTCCCCTGTACAACCCCAAATGACAATGAAAACGTGTTATAATTAGAAAGACTGGCCTTCGAGCTGTGAACCACGATAGCGTAAACCTAATTATCGAGAACAATCCCAATTCCAAGTCAGGATTTGTATTTTATTAGGAAATCGATAGTCATATTCTGGATGCAAACGCAGAACGTGTTTTGCATATCGTTTATCAACAACGGACAACGTATGATTTTGGAAATATCTATCATCGTCAAGTGCAATTATAGCGTACTGTCTGTCGCCAGATATTCAAAAGAATAACATCGTCTAAGGCAGGACAGAAAATGTCCGTATTCGTCAAGTGTTGTTTATGTCCTAGTAGTAATCTTGTCGTCGCATGTCAACGATACACCAGTCGTTTGTTTTGGGGCCTGCTGTGACAAAACAACCAAACTTGATCTTAACTATACCCACGATATGTAATTACTTTGAAATGTCATCGGATACTACTTACATTATACTATAATTAAACTAGCCTATGGTTACTGAATAGATAAAGTATAATAGCTCAAGAAATCAAGGTCTAAGTTTATATAGAGACTGATCCAATTGTTCCGAAAGGAACACGAACTAATTATTTCATGTAAACGAACAATAAGGATATCACCATATCGTGAGTATAGTTACGGATATCACCATATCGTGAGTTTAGTTAAGGATATCACCATATCGTGAGTTTAATTACGGATATCACCATATCGTGAGTGTTGTTAAGGATATTACCATATCGTGAGTGTAGTTACGGATATCACCATATCGTGAGTGTTGTTAAGGATATCACCATATCGTGAGTGTAGTTACGGACATCACCATATCGTGAGTGTAGTTACGGACATCACCATATCGTGAGTGTAGTTAAGGATATCACCATATCGTGAGTGTTTTTAAGGATATCACCATATCGTGAGTGTAGTTACGGATATTACCATATCGTGAGTGTTTTTAAGGATATCACCATATCGTGAGTGTAGTTAAGGATATCACCATATCGTGAGTGTAGTTAAGGATATCACCATATCGTTAGGCTAGTTAAGGATATAACTAAACTGCAGTCACCATAGCGTGGGTGTATTTAAGGTTTAGCTAAACCGTAATCACCATATCGTTGGTGTAGTTAATGTTAAGATAAACCGTAGTCAACCTATCGTGAGCGTAGTATAGGTTTAGCTAAACCGTAATCACCATATCGTGGGAGTAGTTAAGAATATAGCTAAACCATAGTCACCATAGCGTGAGTGTAGTAAATGGGACCCCTTATGAGGTGTGAATATACTAGTAAAATGTATGAAGTATCAATCTTAGACTAGGTCAATAATAGACTCATAGTTTGTGTATTTCACGCTTGATTAGAGATACGGTTGAACTGAAAAACAACAACACGAGTTTAAGTCTAACAAACATAGTCTGTGTTGATGAGCCGTTAAACAACAGTTAGTTCAGTTTGTCTTGAAAAGAAAGGATCTCAATGTAAATGTCGCATTAACGAGCTCTTCATGGGTATAATTAATATCCAACAATCTTATTATCTGTATGCGCGGATGCACTATATGTAGAGAAACAATTGAGAATACTGTATACATTCATATAGCTTCTTGTGAGACGACAATTTCCATTTACATATCTCTGTCTCGTAACACTTTACCCCAATAATTCTAAGACATTAAACAAACAGAATTAGACACCTAAATGGCTTGCAAAATGTATTTGACATTGATACGAACTGATAAAATAGTTGTATAAGACCGATCTATCAGCTTTATAAATGTGTTTTCCACGCCTAATTAACTATTTATATTTTAAAAACAAGTTCAGATCACCTTATTTTAAAAGCGCAATATCTTTTCCCCATAATTTGAAAGACACAAGACAATGTGTCTAGGTTGGTGTCGAAAATGTTGATTAAATACAGTGAACAACACATCAATCAATCTCAAACCAGCAATTAGTTCATATTGTGATAAAAAAATCTCAATCCAGCAATTCGTTCACATTGTGAAATTAAATATCGAACGTCATTTATTAACCATACATGTATGTGGTATATATGTTATGCGCAAAATGAGAATATGGACAATTCCGGAATTGCACTGAGCAAAGTAAGAATTCTTAAAATGCCCGGCATTATCGGAATTCTCAAAATGCGCGGTTTTGGGACAAAGTTGGTATTGGGACAAGGTAGGAATAGTTTCGTTATCGTCCGTACGCAAAGTAGAAATTGGGACAAAGTAGGAATTTGGGTTCTTAAACATGTACCATATCGGCAAGCAGTTTCTTGTAACCAACATGATTGGTCTCTGTCCAATGGATGCGCTGTACCATATCGGCAATGCTGCCACTGTGTGTCTGTATTCGCCATTTCCCAAGGATGGTTGGGTCGTTATCATTCTAAAATTGATACAAAATATAAACCATAATTATGCAAACGTGAATGAGTGTCGATGGTCAATAATTATAACGTCGTGTCACCTCTATATCTTTACATATTATGTCCCTATGTATATCCTCTGTATACCCTCTATATAATAATACGTACATATTATATCCCCAGACCCTCTATATTTTTTCATATTATATCCCCAGACCTTCTATATACTTTCATAGTATATCCAAGTGCTCTATATTATTATGTCGCCATACCCCTATATACGTACATATGATACCTCCATACCCTATATATGTGTTAATACATAAAACTGTCCCGTACACTTTATATGTCCCCGTACTCTCTGTACATGCATACTATGTACCTAAGTCTACATACCCTCATATATTTACATATTAAGTTATATCATTCAATTGAAGTAAAAAAGAAGTTCGTATATAAATTCGTACCTGTTGTACATTTATATGTAAGCTTTATAATAATATGCCATTTTTTCACAAACGTTAATAATTTAAAAATAAATCTGCTGCATAACCTCATATATTTGTATACATGTCGTACCATATATCGAGCTGTACCATATATGGGTATATACGTTACATGTCTTACCATATATCATGCAGTACCATATATGGGTATGTACGTTACCTGTTGTACCATATAGCATGTTGTACCACATATGGGTATATACATTACATGTTTCACCATATATCATGCTGTACCATATATGGGTATATGCGTTACATGTTTTACCATATATCATGCTGTACCATATATGAGTATATACATTACATGGTGTACCATATATCATGCTGTACCATATATGAGTAGATACATTACATGGTGTACCATATATCATGCTGTACCATATATGAGTATATACGTTACATGTTATACCATATAGCATGTTGTACCACATATGGGTATATACGTTATATTGTACCATATATCATGTTGTACCACATATGGCATATACGTTACATGTTTTACCATATATGGTATATACGTACATGTTGTACCATATATGGTTTATACGTTACATGATGTACCATATATGGTATATACGTTACATGCTGTACCATATATGGTATTTACGCTACATGTTGTACAATATCTGGTATATACGTTACATGCTATACCATATATGATATATACGTTACATGTTGTACCATATATCGTTTATACGTTACATGTTGTACCACATATGGTATATACGTTACATGCTGTACCATATATGGTATATACTTTACATGTTGTACCATATAGTGTATATACTTTACATGTTGTAAATGTTGTACCATATACCATGCTGTACCATATATGGGTATATACGTGAAATATTGTACCATATTTTGTATATACGTTACATGTTGTACCATATATGGTATAAACGTTACATGTTGTACCATTACGTTACATGTTGTATCTTATATGGTATATACGTTACATGTTGTACCATATATGGTATACGCGTTACGTGAAGTACCATACATGTTATATACGTTACATGTTGCACCCTATATGGTATATACGTTACATGTTGTATCATAATAGTAAATACCTTACACAGTGTACCATATATGATATATACGTTACATGTTGTACCATGTATGACTTATACGTTACATGTTGTACCTTATATTGTATATACGTTACATGCTGCACCATATATGGTATATACGTTACCTGTTGTATCATAATGGTAAATACGTTACATAGAGTACCATATATGACATATACGTTACATGTTGTACCATGTATGGCTTATACGTTACATGGTGCACCTTATATGTTATATACGTTACATGTTGCACCATATATGGTATATACGTAACATGTTGTACCATATATGTTATACTCGCTTCATGTTGTACCATATATGGTATATGCATTACATGTTGTATCATGAGGGTAAATACGTTACACAGTGTACCATATAGGAAATACACGTTACATGTTGTACCATATATGGCTTATACGTTACGTGTTGTACCATGTATGACATATACGTTACATGTTGTATAACATATGTCATATACGTTACATGTTATACCATATATGGTATATACGTTACATGTTGTACTATATATGGTTTATACGTTACATGTTGAACCGTATATGATATACGTTACAAGTTGTACCATATGGTGAATGTACTTTGCATATTGTACATGTTGTTCCATATATCATGTGGTACCATATGTAGTATTTACGTTATATGTTATATCATATATGGTATGTACTTTACAGGTTGTACATGTTGTACCATATGTCATGTTGTACAATATATGGCATATATGTTACATGTTGTACCAAAAATGGTATATAAGTTACATGTTGTACCATATATGTATGTACGTTACATGTTGTACCATATATGGTACATACGTTACATGTTGTACCGTATATGGTATATACGTTACATGGTGTACCATATATGGTATATACATTACATGTTGTACCATATATGGTATATACGTTACATGCTGTAACATATATGGTATATACGTACATGTTGTACTATATATGGTTTATACGTTACATGATCTACCATATATGGTATATACGTTACATGTTGTACCATATAGTGTATATACTTTACATATTGTAAATGTTGTACCATATATCATGTTGTACCACATATTGTATATACGTCACATGTTATATCATATATGTTGTATACTTTACAGGTTGTACATGTTGTACCATATATCATGTTGTACCACATATGGCATATACGTTACATGTTGTACCATATATGGTATATAAGTTACATTGTGTGCCATATATGGCATTTTCATTGCATGTTGTACCATATATGGTATAAAGTTACATGTTGTACCATATATGGTATATACGATAGTTCGACAACTTGCTAAAGATCTCCCACAGGGCCTTTTGTTTCGGGATATACTCAAGTCGTGGATTGTTGTAAAATATTTCAAAGTATTGAGATAATCTCAAAAATATATTATCTTTGGTCAGCGGTAGCTGGTATTTATTGTAAATGCTTGTGCGTCTACTGCTTTGAAAACGTAAAATAAAAAATAAAAATAAAAATAAACATAAACACGATGAAAATGTAGCTAGCTGATTGGCTGAACTTATCATACATTTTAAATTGCAGTTTACTGTCAAATAAACAGTCTCAGAAGCAGCTGAGATTTCAGAGGATGCTAATTTGTTTTAGTGAATTTTAGTTCTGACAACAGCGCGAAATGCCTAAAGCAGATATAAGCGTTCAAACTAAACAAGTTAAATTGCTTTTTATTTCCTCTGGGTATAGAGAATATAAATGATCTATTAGATATTGATGAACTTACAATATGCTGTCACCATATCACAATATATTGCGCAATCGAATTGCCTTATTCAGATTTAACATTGCAAACAAACAATTTAAATTGCTTGTTAATTCTGGGTGTAGACATTGTTAAAGTTCCATCAAATATTGATTTAGTTACCACCGTTCTGCATCAAACGCAATTGCTCTTTTTCGTTGGTACAAATCATGGCATATCGATCATATTTTTTTTAAGTTTTGGTGGAAATAAGACATCTCTGTAATTATGGAAACCGTAAAGTTGCAATCTAAAGCACATGGAATTTAAAGTGGTTTTAAATGTTTTGCTTTCTTAATTAGCTCAATCCGTCTTCAGTAATATCGAATATACTGTCAGAAATATAAAGGCTTTCATTCGATGCCGTTATAAACAAGTTTTAAGGAATATTAAATAAATATCTTACCAACAAGTTTCGTACCATCGCAGTGCGTTTTGTTAACGTAACGTAACATAAATACCTTTGGACTTTTATGACTGTATATGTGGGGTTGAACGTAGTTTTTAACAATTTGCTACGGTTAAACCACGACGGTGTCTATTTGTAGATATTCTTCTTCATTATACAATGACAATAAATACAATACATTGTTTAAAGAAACTAACCCGCCAAATAATGGCAAAATTACACTATCCAGGTGTTCAGGTAATATAATAAACAATATATGCCGATTAAAGTATATGTTTCTGATGAGTTCTTAAAATACCCGTGGCTGAATATGCGTCAAATAAATTGTAAAGAATTATAAAGAATATATGCCGATTAAAAGTATATGTTTTTATGAGTACTTAAAATAACAGTGGCTGAAAATGCGTCAAATGAATTATGAGTTGGTAACTCTTAATTGAATGCTCCAGTTTCGCGGGTTTGGCCTGGCTGATTAAAACCGTTTCGAGTTTGGATTTTCGCAATATGTAAGTTATATATATATATACCTCCTCGTCAGTAGGTTTACAAACGGTGCACATATATTGTAAATGTTGGCTGTTGCTGGCGGGATAGCTATATAAATATTTCGGTTTAATAAAACAATAATTAACGCGAAGACCTGCGGCGTATTTGTCAACGCTCGTTCGTTTGTTGATTCGTTTTCAATTAACTACCCGAAAGAAACAATTAAATATTATATATTATTCTATACCTAATTTATACATCCAATCGTAGACGCTCTTTCGAGTCATGTGACCGTACAATATATTTCCGTATCGGGACGCACGCGCGTACAAAATATCCCGTATTTTGTTCGTATTGTACGCTTCACAGGTTCCATGTTAAACCTATGATAAAGACCGAAACGCGTGAAAAGGTCCGAATAAAAATCAGAACCGACAGGCTTCTGTCATTACCTAACCATAAATTGTTGTCAAGTAATGAAAACCTATCTATTGCACATATTTTTATTTAATTTTCCTTTATAACAAAAAAAAAACACAAAAAACTAGCATAATATATCATTGTTTGAAACTGACCTTCGGTAGTATTTAATCACTGTTGACAACGGAGAAATGGGCATTCTTTCAAGCAAATAAAGCTTGAGAGTAAGCCATGTCGAACACAATATATAAAATACATAGACCTACATGCAATTGTGCTTTCGATGTTCATAGCGACTTGCTTGAAAGCATGAAACAAACGAAAGTTATATCCGAATTATAAATGATTGGTTAAAATAAAGGTATAGAATAAAAAGGTTACTTAACATGGTTCTGTACAATACGGGATATATTTGGACTCGTACACAGCTGGAAAAAATCATATTGGACTCGCCTAACGGCTCGTCCAATATGACTTTTCCAGCTGTGTACTCGTCCAAATATATCTCCGTATTGTACAGAACCATGTTAAATAACCTATAAATATACCATATATTTCAATAAACCTATATTCTGGCAGTAACGCCTGGAGTGTACGTATCACTTCAACGCGAGTTGCAAATAAACAATTTAAATTAGATTGTTCGTCCTTCTGGATAAACACAAACATATATATTGATTTCAGTAGATGCTCGTATTACCCTTCCAAATACAATTATTCGATGCTATTGGAACAACAAATGACACTAGCAATTTTTTAAGATTTGAGTGTTGATGTAAATTAGACATCTTGAGGAAACCTTAATGTTTGTTTTTAATGAATTTTTATTAAAGTAGTTTTAAAACGCCGTGACTGAATGTATGCCTATTCCATCAAAGCAATATCGAATAAACTTCGGAAAAATATATTGGTTTTCCTTTGATGTTATTTAAACAATTGAGCTAACGTAGTTAGCGCCGTGCAAATATAGTCAAAGGAAGTTATATACCTTTTCATGTAAAGATATTTAAATATTCGAAACCAGATGCAAGCACCATTATATTGGACAAATTAACTTAATTTACTATTTTAAATAGTAGACAGCTGTAGACCTTATCCATTCAATAATTAAGAGCGAGTTCATCATGTTCATATGGAACTCGAAATCGACGCTGGATACACACGAGATGCAATTGAACCTTGTATTACAACCCATAGATTCTTTACAACGTAGGAGATTAAGAAGGTTTCGACTACAGTTACACGTATACAATGACATGGGAATACACGTATACAATGGCATGGGAATAATAATATACAGTGACATGGGAATACACGTATACAATGACATGGGAATACACTTATACAATGACATGGGAATACACGTGTACATTGACATGGGAATACACGTATACAATGACATGGGAATACACGTATACAATTGACATGGGAATACACGTATACAATGACATTGGAATACACTTATACAATTTACATGGGAATACACGTATACAATGACATGGGAATACACGTATACATTGACATGGAAATTGCATCAGTTATAGTATTGGTTATTGCAATCACATAAGGTTAATTGTTCCCAATATGTATATTTATCTGAAGCAATTTCAGTATCATTGATTTATATTTTCTGTTTCATCCAAAAGTAAGCTATTTCCACGTGTGAAGTTGTTATACATAGGTTTTTAATCAGCCGGTGGTTGCAGTCATTATTGGCATCAAATGATGCACACATTTAGTCGGGGTCGGTTTCGGAATACATGACCTTTAGTTTTGGTAGGGAGTGACATTTCTTTGGTTGTATCTTTTTAATAACAGGAAATAAACTATAGACAACATTATGGATTCTGCAAGATGTCTTTTTTTCAAACAACCATGAATGCAATTTCTCAATGCCCTTATACAAAACAGAATTAACAATCGTAAACCGCTCATGCCTTAATGTAAAGCAGACACCTCTGCGAATAAAAACTCGTTCGAGTGTTAAGACATCAAATGTAAAGTTTTGTAAAGCATTGCTAATCGTCATCGATATAACTTTATATGTTTTTGTTTGATGGCGTTATAGCAAATCCCACGGTTGCAAATAAGTACGTTATAGAATGATTAATGGTTTTATATGGAAAGATATAATATTGATTTTAACATTGGTAATATTCTATAATATAACAAAATAGATAAAGCAGACACCGAACTTTGACATAGGAAGGATCAAGAGCGTTAAATAAACCACTGAAGACAAGATGGGCAAGTGTTTGACAAATGTGTTTATTTTTTCATATTAACATTCAATCTACAATGCATCTTTAAATGCCTTATTCGACACAATATTTATAAATGGATAATTGTCTTCGCTTAAATATTTAATGCTCATCACTAGTATATGTGGTTGAAGTATGGTGGTGAATGAATTAAAATCTATTTTTAATGGCTCATTGTTACAGTATAACTTATTTCGAGCAGCCCCAGGAGAAGGGGATGTTACATAGGAATCCGATAACCGTGCCCTACTCTTAATATCAAATCGATTCCTAAATTTCTTGGAGGATATACTTTGATTCACTGATCCTATTCTTACTACCAAATCGATTCCTAAATTTCTTGGAGGATATACTTCGATTCACTGATCCTATTCTTACTACCAAATCGATTCCTAAAGTTCTTGGATGATAAACTTCGATTCACTGAACCGTCCGGATTAAGACAAGGCTAAAGGATTTTTTTGCCTACAGACTCAATGAAGCAATCCACTCTCTCAGATTAGGGTCGAATCCGTGATCTCCGGATTTAGAGTGTTCCGTGCTAACCACCGGGCCACCTCGTCCCTTGAATATGACGGAAATCGTGTGGCGCACACATTATGCTCAGAGTACAATTGTAATTCCCGGATTGTATGTCTAGTGTCTAAGGCTCTACATAAGAGTTAAACGATCAGGAGATTTTGTTTCTTTGTATGGTGTTTAAGTCATTTTCAACACATGTAACGTTATATATGACGGTCGATTTTTTGTGGTGGAGGCAGACCACCAACTTTTCCTGGGTAGAAACAGTACTGTACACCTCCCGCCATCCGAATGAATCGACACTGCGAAGGTTCACAACGCAACGTCGTTAACCAATTGTTTATTTTGCTTTTTGTAATTTTCGTTTAACTTCTGTTGATATTATTAGTTGTGAATGAAACTCATATTTTGTTTAACTACATATATAAACCCAGGCTGCAATGAGGCATGCAGAGTTTTCTCGCATAGTTCACTAGCACTTTAATGGAGTTGTCTGAAAACATTGCTTGGGGATCTTGGAAAGTAACATACGGTTCACAGCAGTCGTATTACTATCTAATAGAATATATAACGTTCCGTCTTTGTTTATCGGATACCTCAAAACAAATTACCGAATCAATTATTCTGAACATAGGTCAAAAACTTCATTTTCTTTCTATTTGTAATGGAAAAATTCTGCTTATTAGTTCAATGCAATGTCTGAAGCTTTGCCAAACCGTAGAGTATGTTAACCGTACTTTCCTCCAGAGTGAATATTGTCCAGACGTTAGGCTATAAATCGTAATATATGGAAATAATGCCTGCTACTGAGATTAGAAACAAAAGTCGGATAAACAGGACAGGTACTAACATGACTAAGGTCGAAAACAAGCAAAGGAAGGAAACTGATATGAAATAAGCCGTGGAAAGACACTGAAATATATTTGTAACAAAAGTAACAAATATATATATAAAGACACTGAGAAAGTACAGAAGTGAAATTAGTATTAGATTAGAAATATATGTTGCTAATATAAGTAACATGTCAATGCGGTGAAACAATAAAAGTTAAGCACAATAGCAGTTCAAAGTATATTTAGATATAGGACTTAAAGATGATTCTCCTTCTATGAAGAGGTTGTTCTATCAGGCGGATCTCGCAAGTCTCTTCATATAAACTTATACACATATCTCAGTCTTGGTTTCGTCAAAATCACTCGTGTCAGACTGCATTAGTAAAGCTTATAAAAAAAATGGCTTAAACATATAGATACTGGTAACCTTATAGTGTCAATATTCTTTGATTTGAAAAAAAGCCTTTGATATTGTTGATCATTAAATACTAGTGAACAAATTGTTCTATAACGTATCAGAGTGATCAATCAATTGGTTCACATCTTACCTCTCCAAAGAACTGGGGGTGGGGGGTGGGGGGGGGGGGGGGGGGGGGGGGGGTGAGGACGAACAATAGACGTACAAGTTGAACAGGGAAGGTAGCATTTAAGGACCACAGCCAAAGTAAATACTGGAGGAAAAAGAGCAAGATCTACACAAACTATTGCTCGAGGATATATATATGCTTTATATATACTGATAAAGGAGATCCTGTTGGATCAACAAGCACAACAAAAAGAATAAATTAGCAGCTTCAGTTTTATTGAGTAGAAATTCTACTTAAAAGTCGCATATATTGGGTATATAAGGACCAGTAAAAAGAACACTGAGGTCACCCACCTTATGATATTGGCGGCAACACCGTCCTCTTGAATTCATGTTATTTTGATAATACAGCTTTCTTTTTGCCACTGATGCTGCAGTCCCAAAGTACTTTAGACAAAGTCTCAAAAAGAGCGAGAAAACGTTATCACATCTTATATAAAATAATTCTTTGACGGAGTCACGCGAGTGACTTTGTCTGTTATTCGAACCACATGTATTATCAGTTGAGGTTATCGCCATTGACGTGGGACCACGTCCATAGAGTTAGTGATACAGATATGTCTACTGTTCTGCCACATTATCCAGGCTTGCGCAGACAATTAGATAATGTACTTTGACCGAATTTCAAAGAGCTCTTGCTGTTTCTTTCTGTTAGGTGGGAAAGCAATAAGTATATTAAGAAATACGTGTTTTTAATATAGACGTAAAACTTAGCATGGAGATGTTTCCAATAATGTCTGGAACGATCTCTCGATGAGAGTCCACTCAAAGAAATATCGTTTTGTTGAACATGTCTTTAAAGATCCAGGTCGCAAAAAGTTTTAAATGCAATACTGTAATTTTTAAAAGGTTCTAACCTTTGTAATGCTTCAATGAAATAATAAAAATATGGCTTCAATATAGAATATTATATTTAAAAATCACACTTTTTACCGGAAATGCTCGCGTTATAATTTTCTTTTAAAGACGATTTCAAGTTACCATTATAACTTGAAATCGTCTTTAAAGGAACATTACAAGGCGAGCATTTCTGGTAAGAAGTGTCAGTTAAGTTATCATGGTTTATTGAACATCACAATATTGGTCCACTGTTATACATCAATTTGCATTTTTGTTACTTATACAAGATGCACAATCAAGAATATAGACGGCAACTGAAAGAATATTGTCTATACATTCTGGTAATGTTCCCTTTTTGTCAACAAACTTCAAGCAACCTACATAGCCGTAGATTCTGTGGATTTGGAAGTACAAACACAAGTTTGACAGTGTGTTTCTGATGTTTGATAAGTTATGCATTCAAAAGCAGCGATAATTTCTATCGATAGCAGTTTTTAAAAAAGCAATAGTGATAATTTCTGTATATATCATATCCAATGTAAAAGTTTCTATTTATTGAAGAGATAATAAAACGCACAGCACATTGAGTTTCATATGGAAATAAATTGAAATTGATACTACTTTTCCGTATTCTTTGTGTCATTTATTACCAGCATTAAGATTCGTTCTGAATAAAAAAAATAGTGTTTTATCAATAGGAACTCTTTGCATAATCAACTAATATTGCTTAACTTAAATAAAATAAATATGATGTATGGCCGAACACAGATCGTATTGGCGGTGGTTAGTGGACATCGGTATTATTATAGATAACTATACATATTTGTAAAGACATGCCGAAAAATGTATCTTTGCAATATACTTGACGGAATTTCCGTATAATTAACTAATGATAACTTTGAGTTATTTTTAATCTCATGTTTTGAAGTGAATGCTGGTTAAAAATATAGAGTTTATTTAATTGCTAGGATCGATTATAGGGAAATCCTTCACGAGATGGTAGGCGTGTGAGTTTTTCACGAACGAGCGTATGCGAGTGAGTGAAAAAACCGCGACTACCAACAAGTGAAGGATTTTCTTATAATCGAACACAGCAGTTAAATAATCTATTGTTACATTGTCAATCAGTTGATTGTAAGGGCCATGGGTTCTTTCAGGTTGTTTAGAACACAATGTCTATCCATATTTGAAGGTAATTATCACAGTGAATGTATGTTATTTAGTTCAAATCAATTCTCCCATCATTCATTTATCATCAGGTAATATCCATAATCACTGTTATTCTGTATTAACTGAACAATTATTAATTATTTGCACTGCACATTTCCTGACAAAAGCTTCATGGAGGCCGCCATTTTGTACTTGTCCTGTCAGTTCAATTCAATTCATTAAAACTTCTGCCTATACAAGGATACGCTAATTTAGTGCTACTTAATCTTCTCCAAATAAAGGAATAGTATTTCAGTGTAAATTAATTGTTCTTGTTTATTTTATATTTGTTAAATGAGACTATTTCTTGTAACAAAATGGCGTAGTTAAATCACTATCCTGACATTCTATATAATGTTGAATGCTGTATAATTGCTGACACATGCACATATTTCATGTTATGGACACATTTAGACATAATTGTAGAACTGAATTATTGCGTATTTGTTAAAGTTATTTTGCTTATATGTATTATAAATGTAATTTTGATGTGTCAGGACCGCATTCCATCCTTACGATATATTTCAGATAAAGTCTTTTCATTGGTTGACGATAATCCTGACGAGCAGTGATTGGTTGAATATCCTGTTGTCAGAATCAACCACTATAAATACTGAGCTGACAAGGTGAATGTCAGCAGTTGCACTTGCGGAAAAATTCTAAACGAATTTCTGTCAAATTGACCAAAACTGTCAAAAAGCCTTAAAGGTATTACATATTCAGATTTTTTGAACATTTTTTAAACAAACAGCTTATTAGCTAATTAAAATATAAGTTATAAACTGATTAAGCAGTTTATTAGACTTTTAATTACAAAAAAAGTTCAACTGTCTCATTGTCTGCCAATGTCATCCTGATAGATAGAATTTAAAGAATAAAACATGCAACTGGTTGTTAAAATAAATCGACACTGAGCAAATAAATCAGTATATAGAAGACCAAGTTGTTGTTACTTTTTAGAGTTCCAAATTATATTAATATAATTTAATTAAGTAGAACAAAATTAGCTCAGAGAGCCACAGCGCTTACATTATGCATTATTTTAACCGAAATTATTAACTCAGCGTCACAGTTAGTTATTTTTGTGTTCGGAGTTCGTTAATAATATTTAGCGATTATGACTATTGTTTCACTGAGAAATCCCAATCTTTCCCTGATGAAAGTGTAATATAAGAACATACTACCGCAGAGTTTGAAGTGCGGCTTGAAGCGGTCATTACGCACGAATTGCAGACTGTACAATTGAACATAAACACACTTGCATAGTGTTTGGAACAAGCTATTTGCACTTGAGGCTATAAGTACTGAATCTTATTACATCCATTAACAAAACAGAACAAATTGTTTAGTATTTTTGAAACTCAGAAATTAATCCTTTTAAAAAAACAAGAACATCCTCTTATCGTAATTGAAATCTTGCTTGACGACGTGGTCTTTAAAAACGAATTGCAGACGTGGCTGAGCAACTCAACACAAACTCTTTTGTTACACGCTATTTTGTAATCGTATACTTACTTTGTCTTACTGGATTACATACTATTAACAGAACCGAACAGACATGTTAATATAATAAGACAGTGGCTCTATTAAGGCGGTAGCCCTATTGTCAACCACTTTGTGCTTGTGTTGTCTTTTATTCATCTTTAAATTTGATCTTTGTTTCTGTGTGTCTTTGTGGATGACTGTCGTCCTTGAATGCTACTTTTCCTGTTCGATTGTTATATCTACATATACAGAATATGTTTATGAATATACTGCACATTAACCACGAGGGTGGAAGAAATTCTGAATTGTATGACATCGGAAACGAGCTTTGATAAGATGTAATAGGGTGCAATTTCAATTTTAGAAAGACCGAAACACAGCAAAACACAGATAAAAAAGTGTCCAACAGGTGTAATTAGTATTAAACATACCAAAATAGGCTTAAGGTAAAATTAATCATCATTTTAGATATGTATTTAGCAAGATGGAACGGTCAATGGCAACAAAGTGTATCCCTTACTGAGAAACTATAAACAATAAACTTCGACATTGTCTTAGATGATTATTGAAACAATCTAGATGTCTCCAATAATGATTAAACGTTTATTTGCTTTAACTTATATGACATATTCGTTTTACATAATTGATGAAGAGACATGCGTGATCCGCCTGATAGGACAACCTCATGTCATGTTAGTATCTGTCCTGTTTCTCCGATTTTTGTTTCTAATCTCTGTGGAACTCCAATTTTAAAAATTTCATTATCGACAACATTTTCGCCAGCTACTATACACTGAGTTCTTTGGAGAGGTAAGATGTGAACCAATTGATTGATCACTCTGATACGTTATAGAACAATTTGTTCAATAGTATTTAATGATCAACAATATCAAAGGCTTTTTTTCAAATCAAAGAATATTGACACTATAAGGTTACCATTATCTATATGTTTAAGCCATTTATTTATAAGCTTGACTAATGCAGTCTGACACGAGTGATTTTGACGAAACCAAGACTGAGATATGTGTATAAGTTTACATGAAGAGACATGTGAGATCCGCCTGATAGAACAACCTCTTCATAGAAGGAGAATCATCTTTTATTCCTATATCAAACTATACTTTAAATTGCTATTTGTGCTTAACTTTTATTGTTTCACCGCATTGACATGTTACTTATATTAGCAACATATATTTCTAATTTAATACTAATTTCACTTCTGTACTTTCTCAGTGTCTTTATATATATTTTTGTTACTTTTGTTACAAATATATTTCAGTGTCTTTCCACGGCTTATTTCATATCAGTTTCCTTCCTTTGCTTGTTTTCGACCTTAGTCATGTTAGTACCTGTCCTGTTTATCCGATTTTTGTGTCTAATCTCTGTAGCAGGCATTATTTCCATATATTACGATTTATATCCTAACGTCTGGACAATATTCACTTTGGAGAAAAGTAAAGTTAATATTACTCTACGGTTTGGCAAAGCTTCAGACATGGCATTGAACTAATAAGCAGAATTTGTCCATTAGAAATCGAAAGATAATGAAGTTTTTGACCTATGTTCAGAATTATTGATTCGGTAATTTGTTTTGAGGTATCCGATAAACAAAGGCGGAACGTTATATATTCTATTATATAGTAATACGACTGCTGTGAACCGTATGTTATTTTCCAAGATCTCCAAGCAATGTTTCCAGACAACTCCATTAAAGTGCTAGTGCACATCTGAAAACTCTGCATGCCTCACTGCAGCCTGGGTTCAAATCTGTAGTTAAACAAAATATGAGTTTCATTCACAACTAATAATATCAACAGAAGCTAAAGGAAAATTTCAAAAACCAAATGAACAAATGGTTAACGACGTTGCGTTGTGAACCTTCGCCTCTCACCGTCAAGTGTCGATTCATACGGATGGCGGGAGGTGTACAGTACTGTTTATACCCAGGAAAAGTTGGTGGTCTGCCTTCACCACAAAAAATCGACCGTCATATATAACGTTACATGAGTTGAAAATGACTTAAAACACCATACAAACAAACAAAATCTCCTGATCGTTTAACACTTATGTAGAGCCTTAAACACTTGACATACAATCCGCGAATTACAATGGTACTCTGAGCATAATGTGTGCGCCACACGATTTCCGACATATTCAAGGGACGCGGTGGCCCGGTGGTTAGCACGGAACACTCTAAATCCGGAGATCACGGTTTCGAGCCTCATCTGAGCGAGTGGATTTCTTTATTCAAACTAGAATAGTAGGCATTCTGTACAATGTAGGCAAACAAATCCTTTAGCCTTGTCTGTCCGATGCGAACTTAATCCGGACGGTTCAATGAATCGACGTTTATCATCCAAGAAATTTAGGAATCGATTTGATAGTAGGAAAAGGATCAGTGAATCGAAGTATATCCTCCAAGAAATTTAGGAATCGATTTGATAGTAAGAGTAGGGCACGGTTATCGGATTCCTTTGTAACATCCCCTTCTCCTGGGGATGCTCGAAATAAGCCATGCTGTAACAATGAGCCATTAAAATACATTTTCATTCATTCACTACCATACTTCCACCCCATATAATAGTGATGAGCATTAAATATTTAAGCGAAAACAATTATCCATTTATAAATATTATGTCGAATACGGCATTTAAAGATGCTTTATAGATGGACTGTTATTATGGGAAAAAAACACATTTGTCTAACACTTGCCCATCTTGTCTTCAATGGTTTATTTAACGCTCTTGATCCTTCCTATGTCAAAGTTCGGTGTCTGCTTTATCTATTTTGTTGTATTATAGAATATTACCACTGTAAAAATCAATATTATATCTTTCCATATAAAACAATTAATCATTCTATAACGTACTTATTTGTAACAGTGGGATTTGCTATAACGCCATCAAACAAAAACATATAAAGTTATATCGATGACGGTTAGCAATGCTTTACAACACTTTACATTTGATGTCTTTACACTCGAACGAGTTTTTAATCGCAGAGGTGTCTACTTTACATTAAGGCATGAGCGGTTTACGATTGTTGATTCTGTTTTGTATCAGGGCATTGAGAAATTGCATTCATGGTTGTTTGAAAAAAAAGGCATCTTGCAGAATCCATAATGTTGTCTATAGCTTATTTCCTGTTATTAAAAAGATACAACCAACGAAATGTCACTCCCTACCAAAACTAGAGGTCATGTACTCCGAAACCGACCCCAACTAAATGTGTGCATCATTCGATGCCAATAATGACTGTAACCACCGGCTGATTAAAAACCTATGTATCACAACTTCACAAGTGGAAATAGCTGACTTTTGGACGAAGCAGAAAATATAAATCAATGATACTGAAATTGCTTAAGATAAATATACATATTGGGAACAATTAAACTTATATGATTGCATCGACCAATACTATAACTGATGCAATTTTCATGTCATTGTATACGTGTATTCCCATGTCATTGTATACGTGTATTCCCATGTCACTGTACATGTGTATTCCCAAGTCATTGTATACGTGTATTCCCATGTCAAGTGTATACGTGTATTCCCATGTCATTATACACGTGTATTCCCATGTCATTGTATACGTGTATTCCCATGTCATTGTATACGTGTATTCCCATGTCATTGTATATTATTATTCCCATGTCATTGTATACGTGTATTCCCATGTCATTGTATACGTGTATTCCCATGTCATTGTAGACGTGTAACTGTAGTCGAAACCTTCTTAATCTCCTACGTTGTAGAGAATCTATGGGTTGAAATACCAGGTTGGTTCAATTGCATCTCGTGTGTATCCAGCATCGATTTCGAGTTCCATATGAACATGATGAACTCGCTCTTAATTATTGAATGGATAAGATCTACAGCTGTCTAACATTTAAAATAGTAGATTAAGTTAATTTGTCCAATTAAATGGTGCTTGCATCTGGGTTTTTAAGATAAGCATGGGTCGAATATTTAAACATCGTTACTATGTAAAGGTATATAACTTACTTTGACTATATTTTCACGGCGCTAACTACGTTAGCTCAATTGTTTTAATAACATCAAAGGAAAACCAAGATATTTTTCCGAAGTTTATTCGATATTGCTTTGATGGGATAGGCATACATTCAGTCACGGCGTTTTAAAACTACTTTAATTACAAGTCATTTAAAACAAACATTAAGGTTTCCTCAATGTTCGAGATGTCTAATTTACATCCACACTTAAATCTTAAATAATTGCTAGTGTCATTTGTTGTTCCAATAGCATCGAACAATTGTGTTTTGGAAGGGTAATACGAGCATCTATTGAAATCAATATATATTTTTTTTATCTTTATCCAGATAGACGAACAATCTAATTTAAATTGTTTATTTGCAACTCGCTTTGAAATGATACGTACACTCCAGGCGTTACTGCCAGAATATAGGTTTATTAAAATACATGGTATATTATATAATGTGTAATTGTTTCTTTCGGGTAGTTTTTTGAAAACGAATCAACTTGAGGTCAGACAAACGAACGAGCGTTGACAAATACGCCGCAGGTCTTCGCGTAAATTATTGTTTTAATAAACCGAAATGTTTATTTAAAGTAGCTATCCCGCCAGCAACAGCCAACATTTACAACATATGTGCACCGTTTGTAAACCTACTGACGAGGAGGTATATATATATAACTTACATATTGTGAAAATCCAAACTCGAAACGGTTTTAATCAGCCAGGCCAAACACGCAAAACTGGAGCTTTCAATTAAGAGTTATCAACTCATAATTCATTTGACGCATATTCAGCCACGGTTATTTTAAGAACTCATCAAAACAGATACTTTTAATCGGCATATATTCTTTATAATTTATTTGACGCATATTCAGCCACGGGTATTTTAATACCTCATCAAAAACATATACTTTTAATCGGCATATATTCTTTATTATATTACCTGAACACCTGGATAGAGTTTTGATAAACGGTTTCGTAGTGTAATTTTGCCATTATTTGGCGGGTTAGTTTCTTTAAACAATGTATTGTGTTTATTGTCATTGTATAATGAAGAAGAATATCTACAAAAAGACTACGTCGTGGTTTAACCGTGACGGATTGTTAAAAACTGCGTTCGACCCCACATATACAGTCATAAAAGTCCAAAGGTATTTATGTTCCGTTAACAAAACGCACTGCGATGGTACGAAAATTGTTTGTATGATATTTATTTAATATTCATTTAAACTTGTTTATAACGGCATCAAATGAAAGCCTTTATATTTTTGACAGTATATTCGATATTACTGAAGACGGATTGAGCTTATTAAGGAAGCAAAACATTTAAAACCACTTTAAATTGCATGTGATTTAGATTCCAACTTTACGGTTTCCATAATTACAGAGATGTCTTATTTCCACCAAAACTTAAAAAAATTATGATCGATATGCCATGACTTGTACCAACGAAAAGGAGCAATTGCGTTTGATGCAGAACGGCGGTAAGTAAATCAATATTTGATGGAATTTTAACAATGTCTATACCCAGAAATAATAAGCAATTTAAATTGTTAGTTTGAACTGTTAAATCTGAATTAGGCAATTCGATTGCGCAATAGATTGTGACATGGTGACAGCACATTGTAAGTTCATCAATATCTAATGGATCATTTATGTTGTCTATACCCAGAGGAAATAAAAAGCAACTAAACTTGTTTAGTTTGAACGCTTATATCTGCTTTAGATATTTCGATTTTGCTATGAACTGTTGTTTTTGAATCAATAGCATTTTTATAGATACATAGTTCTTCTAAGCTGATAGCATTCCCATGAATATGGATCGAGGTGTGCATTTTAAAGGGACACACGGCAATCTTTAAGTATTTATCAAGAATTAAGGACACTTTAGACGCACTGTTGTCAGAACTAAAATTCACTAAAACAAAATAGCATCCTCTAAAGTCTCAGCTGCTTTTGAGACTGTTTATTTGATAGTAAACTGCAATTTAAAATGTATGATCATTTCAGCCAATCAGCTAGCTACATTTTCATCGTGTTTATTGTTGTTTTTTTATTTTACTTTTTCAAAGCAGTAGACGCACAAGCATTCACAATAAATATCAGCTACCGCTGACCAAAGATAATATATTGTTGAGATTATCTCAATACTTTGAACTATTTTACAACAATCCACAACTTGAGTATATCCCGAAACAAAAGGCCCTGTGGGAGATCTTTCGCAAGTTATCAAACTATCGTATATAATACATATGGTCAACATGTAAAAATACACCATATATGGTTCGCATGCAATGCATATGCCATAAATGGCACAAAATGCAACTTATATACCATATATGGTACAACATGATATATGCTACAACATGTACAACCTGTAAAGTATATAACATATATGTTATAACATGTAACGTATATACAATATATGGTACAACATGATATAGGGTACACTATTTACAACATGTAAAGTATATATACTATATAGTACAACATGTAACGTATATACCATATATGATACAGCATGTAACGTATATACCATATATGGTACAATATATAACGTATAAACGATATATGGTAAAACATGTAACGTATACCATATATGGTACAGCATATATAACGTATATACCAGATGTTGAACAACATGTAACGTATATACCATATATGGTACAGCATGTAACGTATATACAATTAATGGTACAGCATGTAACGTATAAACCATATGTGGTACAACATGTAACGTATATACCATATATGGTACAGCATGTAACGCATATACCATATACGGTACAACATGTTACGTATATACCATATACGGTACAGCAAGTAACGTAAATACCATATACGGTACGGCATATAAAGTATATACCATGTATGGTACAATATGTAACGTATATACCATATACGGTACAACATGTAACGTACATACAGATATGGTACAACATGTAACGTATATACCATTTATAGTACAACATGTAACGTATATCATATACGGTTCAACATTTAACGTATAAACCATATATTGTATAACATGTAACGTATATACCATATATGGTACAACATGTAACGTATATGCCAAACATGGTACAACACGTAATGTATAAGCTATATATGGTACAACATGTAACGTGTATGTCCTATATAGTACTCCGTGTAACGTATTTACCATTATGATACAACATGTAACGCATATACCCTGTATGGTACAACATGTAGCGTGTATACCATATATGGTACAATATGTAACGTATATACCATATATGGTGCGACATGTAACGTATATAACATATAAGGTACAACATGTAACGTATAAGCCATACATGGTACTACATGTAACGTATATGTCATAAATGGTAGATTGTGTAACGTATTTACCATTATGATACATCATGTAACGTATATACCATATATGGTGCAACATGTAACGTATATAACATATAAGGTACAACATGTAACGTATAAGCCATACATGGTACAACATGTAACCTATAGTACCAGATATTGTCTAACACGTAACGTATATACCATATATGGTACAGCATGTAACGTATATACAATATATGGTACAACGAATAAACCATACATGGTACAACATGTAACGTATATACCATATATGGTACAGCATGTAACGTATATACCATATATGTTAAAACATGTTACGTATATACCATATATGGTGCAACATAGAACCTATAAAACATATAAGGAACAACATGTAACGTATAAGCCATACATGGTACAACATGTAACGTATATGTCATATATGGTACACTGTGTAACGTATTTACCATTATAATACAACATGTAACGTATATATCATATATGGTGCAACATGTAACGTAGATGCCATATGTGGTACAACATGATATATGGCACAACATGTACAACCTGTAAAGTATATACCATATATGGTATTACATGTAACGTATATACTATATATGGTACAACATGATCTATGGTACAACATTTACAACATGTAAAGTATTAGCACTATATGGTACAGCATGTAACGTATATACCATATGTGTTACAACATGTATCGTATAAACTATATATGGTAAAACATGTAACGTATATACCATATATGGTACGAAATGTAACGTATATACCAGATATTGTCTAACATGTAACGTATATACCATATATGGTACAGCTTGTAACGTATATACACTATCTGGTACAGCATGTAACGAATAAACCATATATGGTACAAGGTGTAATGTATATACCATATATGGTACAGCATGTAACATATATACCATATATGGCACAACATTTTACGTATATACCATATATGGTACAGCACGTAACGTAAATACCATATACGGTACAGCATATAACGTATATACCATATATGGTACAACATATAACGTATATACCATATATGGTACAACATGTAACGTACATACATATATGGTACAACACGTAATGTATAAGCCATATATGGTACAAAATGTAACGTGTATGTCCTATATGGTACACTGTGTAACGAATTTATCATTATGATACAACATGTAACGCATATACCATATATGGTGCAACATGTTGCGTGTATACCATATATGGTACAACATGTAACGTATATACCATATATGGTGCAACATGTAACGTATATAACATATAAAGTACAACATGTAACGTATAAGCCATACATGATACAACATGAAACGTATTTGTCATATATGGTACACTGTGTAACGTATTTACCATTATGATACAAAATGTAACGTATATACCATATATGGTGCGACATGTAACGTATATAACATATATGGTAAAACATGTAACGTATATAACATATAAGGTACTTCACGTAACGCGTATACAATATATGGTACAACATGTAATGTATATACCATGCATGGTACAACATGTAACGTATATACCATATATGATACAACATGTAACGTAATGGTACAACATGTAACGTATATACCATATATGGTACACCATATAACGCATATATATTATATATGATACCTCATATAACGTAATGGTACAGCATGTAACGTATATGCCATATATGGTAAAACATGTAACGTATAGACCATATATGGTACAACATGTAACGTACATATAATATTTGTTTCAACATGTAACGTATATACAACATATGGTACATTATTAAACGTATATACCCATATATGGTACAGCATGATATATGGTACAACATGTAATATATATACCCATATATGGTACAACATGACATATGGTACCATATGTAACGTTTATACCGATATATGGTACAGCATGCTATCTGGTACAACATGTAACGCATATACCCATATATGGTACAGCATGATATACAAAATGTAACGTATTTACCCATATATGTTACTGCATGATATATGGTACGACATGTAACGTATATACCCATATATGGTACAGCATGGTATATGGTACACATGTAACGTATAAACCCATATATGGTACAGCATGGTATATGGTACAACATGTAACGTATATACCCATATATGGTACAGCATGATATATGGTACAACATGTAACGTATATACCCTTATAAGGTAAAGCATTACATATGGTACAGCATGATATATGGTACGACATGTAACGTATATACCCATATATGGTACTGCATGATATATGGTACGACATGTAACGTATATACCCATATATGGTACAGCATGTATATGGTACAACATGTAACGTATATACCCATATATGGTACAGCATGGTATATGGTACAACATGTAACGTATATACCCATATATGGTACAGCATGATATATGGTACAACGTGTAATGCATATACCACATACATGCATGGTTAGTAAAGGACGTTCGATATTTAATTTTGACAATGTGAACGATTGCTGGTTTGTTGGGTTTTGATCACAATATGAACTAATTGCTGGTTTGAGATTTATTGATGTGTTGTTCAAACATATTTCTCAGTATTCGATACAAACCTAGACAAATTGTCTTGTGTTTTTCACATTATGGGAAAAGATATATTGCGCTTTTAAAATAAGGTGAACTGAACTTGTTTTTAAAATATAAATAGTTAATTAGGCGTGGAAAACACATTTATCGGTCTTATACAACTATTTTATCAGTTCGTATCAATGTCAAATACATTTTGGAAGCCATTTAGGTGTTTAATTCTGCTTGTTTAATGTCTTAGAATTATTGGGTAAAATGTTACGAGACAGAGGTATGTAAATGGAAATTGTAGTCTCACAAGAAGATTGTTGTATATTAATAATTATACCCCTGAAGAGCTCGTTAATGCGACATTTACATTGAGTTCCTTTCTTTTCAAGACAAACTGAACTGAATGTTGTTTAACGGCTCATCAACACAGTATATGTTGTTAAGACCTCTAATCAAGCGTGAAATACACACACTATGAGCCTATTACTGACCTAGTCTTAGATTGATTCTTAATAAATGTTACTAGTATATTCACACCTCATAAGGGTCCCATTTACTACACTCATGCTATGGTGACTATGGATTAGCTATATCCTTAACTACTCCCACGATATGGTGATTACGGTTTAGCTAAACCTTAACTACACTCGCGACATGTTGACTACGGTTTATCTAAACCTAAACTACACTCGCGACATACTGACTACGGTTTATCTAAACATTAACTATACCCAAGATATGAATATCACGGTGTAGCTATAACCTTAACTACACTCGCGACATGTTGACTACGGTTTATCTAAACCTTAACTACACTCACAACATGTTGACTACGGTTTATCTAAACCTTAACTACACTCACAACATGTTGACTACGGTTTATCTAATCATTAACTACACCCACGATATGGTGATTACGGTTAAGCTAAACCTTAACTACACTCACGACATGTTGACTACAGTTTATCTAAACCTTAACTATACCCACGATATGGATATCACGGTTTATCTATACCTTAAATACACTCACGCTATGGTCACTGCGGTTTAGTTATATCCTTAACTACACTCACGAATGGTGATATCCTTAACCATGTTAACTACACTCACGATATGGTGATATCCGTAAAAAACTCACGATATGGTGATATCCTTAACTACACTCACGATATAGTGATATCCGTCACTACACTCACGATAAGGTGATATTCTTCACCATGTTAACTACACTCACGATATGGTGATATCCGTAAAAAACTCACGATATGGTGATATCCGTAACTACACTCACGATATGGTGATATCCTTAACTACACTCACGATATGGTGATATCCTTAACTACACTCACGATATGGTGATATGCTTATTAACTACACTCACGATATGGTGATATCATTAACTACACTCACGATATGGTGATATGCTTATTAACTACACTCACGATATGGTGATATCCTTAACTACACTCAAGATATGGTGATATCCTTAACTGCACTCACGATTTGGTGATATCCGTAACTACACTCACGATATGGTGATTACGGTTTATAACCACGATGTTTTATCGCATGATCACTTAACTAAACCCTTAACCGGATGACTATACCTTGTACAACCGTGTACTGTATTAAAACAGTTAACTTGACATACAAATAACTTAAAGATGGAACATGTTTCTGTGGTACTTCTGTGTTTGCATTAGTTTCATGGTTTATTTGAAGTTACGACTCGGTATCAGCGAGGGTAATGGTAATTGTGTTCGTTTACATGAAATAATTAGTTCGTGTTCCTTTTCCACACCCAGCGGAACAATTCGATCAGTCTCTAAATAAACTTGATTTCTTGAGCCATTATACTTTATCTATTCAGTAACCATAGGCTAGTTTAATTATAGTATAATGTAAGTAGTATCCATCGACATTTGAACTTAGATCAAGTTTGGTTGTTTTGTCACAGCAGGCCCCAAAACAAACGACATGCGACGACAAGATTACCTCTAGGACATAAATAACGCTTGACGAATACGGACATTTTCTGTCCTGTCTTAGACAATGTTATTCCTTTGAATATCTGGCGACAGACAGGACGCTATAATTGCACTTGACGATGATAGATATTTCCAAAATCATACGTTGTCTGTTGTTCAATAACGATATGCAAAACACGTTCTGCGTTTGCATCCAGAATAATTATGACTATCGATTTCCTAGTAAAAAAAACAACAACCTGACTTGGAATTGGGATTGTTCTCGATAATTAGGTTTACGCTCGCGAGGTTCGCAGCTCGAAGGCCAGTCTTTCTAATTGTAACACGTTTTCATTGTCATTTGGGGTTGTACAGAATATATTGGGGTTGTACAGAATATAATGTCATCAAATTTACATCTTCTTGCCCGTATTGTGATTTTTATAATGGTTATTATTGATATAAAGGCATTATTCTCACACTGTTGTGTCTCGGATACGCCGAGATGTACCTAATTATAGAAGCAAAGGTAGATTCCAAATTCGGGATTAAGTTGGATGAATAGCGTTATTGTTTTGAATATTATCTCGCTTCAAATGCTCTGAAAACCGTCGCTTAATATCAGTATGGCCAACTCGTTTAAAAATCACTGATCAATGAGTACTTCTGTAATATCCTTCATATTTTACAGCTAGGAAGAATATTTAATTTGGCTAAATTTAATATTTTCTTAATCCAAGAATTTTCAAACGTGCTAAATACCTAAACACAAAATCTCTTAAAATTTTAGTAAGGGGAATAAATGTTATATAAAAACATAATTCTAGACCTTCCCTTGATATATTTTAGTTAGGGAAGAAAACATCAAGTTCATGTTTCAAAACACTCTCTATTGATGTATTTCTGTTATAATACAGTATATTTAGTTACTTCAAATAAATCGCGTAGATATTATTTACCATATATAGAGTATGCTTTGCAGTGTATCAACGTTTGTCAATTTCGATGCCAGATATTCAACGTTTGACTAGCGGACGACATAACCAGAAGTGGGTTATGTTTCTTCTTATAAGTTCAAGTATTTTGCCACGCATTGATACATGTTGACTTTTTTTTGAAATAACAGACTAGTTATTTTCCTCTGTATCTTTAAGGTCGTTTAAGATATGTATCATTTTCTAAGCAACATATTTCAATAAGAGTGTAATTTGTGCAATTAGAAAGTCGCATTCGTAAAAGTGATTAATTAAAACAAAGTGTACTTTAAGTGCACATGGCTGTATTTTTAATCACCGTAGTTCGAAAACACTTAAATATACATATTAAAAGTAGATATAAAAGTAGAAAGTGAAATGCGGCATTCAAGGACCACAGTCGACCACAAACACGCACAGAAACAAACAACAACTACAAAGATGATTAAAAGGTAAGAAATCACAAACAGAAATATATGCCAAATGTATTAGAAGTGACGGAACAGAATTTAGTCGTATCAAAGAGATTTTGACAGAACAACCAAGATTTTATAACGAATAGAATACATCGGAGTGTACACATGATTTTCAAATCAACTGTCAAACATGTAAAAAATACAGCGGTAAGACTGAAAGAAATCGAGTATTGCTAACTCGGCTGTTAAACTAAGAGGTATGCTTTTATACAATGTAAAATGCACGGAAATAGACAATCTGTGAATGAAAGACGTACTTTATTGAGCTATGTTTTAGCAAATACCATATTAATTGACTGCATAACTATATTTCCGTTTTTCCAGTTATCTAATTATGATGAACTTTTATGATTAATGCCATTTTTGCAAGAGACTTAAGTAACTTCAACAGAGCTGCTTACAATTATGTCTTAATAACAGAAGACTATTTTAGATATTGCAGATACTTTAAAGATGAGTGTTGGCGAAGCTGGTTGGGGGTAATTTAAGAATTCTTGTGTGAACAGGACTACACAACCTGACTTCTATGGCGACCTGATTTATCAATCGTAAGATCCTTGGTCATGATCACTTTCTTTATTAAACGTGTTAAAACATTTATCAAACGAGGTTATGACCCTATCAATTTGCAATACATAGTGTGTTTAGTGGTTGATTCATTTACAATTCGCCACTATAGTGTCCTCTTTGATTGTGCAATGACCGGACATATTGTGAACCATTACGTGGTCGTAGTATTAACTTTCATACCCCATCCAACCCCTTCTCCTAGAAGCGAAAACGGGGTTGGCTGTGGGTATGAACTTAAACCTTAATTTCGGTTTAAAAAGGTTTGCATATTGTAAATTCAAAACATTTAATAGGTAATTTTAAACCGGTTATCGCATTTTTTCATTAAACAATGTTTTTAAACATGTTTTATTGTCGAAATATCCGTTATAAAACAGTGCTAATATAAACTTTCCCATCGCTTAATGGAATTAAGGTGGGACCACGTAATGCCCTATGATAACATCTAGTTAAATCCTGAAAGGACTGTAACGTTTGATATTTGTTTTCATCTTTAATCTTGTCTGGTCGTATGATTACTTGTGTATTCTCTTGTTGTTCCGGCTTCTGTCACTTTCTTTGTGGCTTTCTAGGCTTTTTTTCCTTCTTATATTCATATAAATATGACCGCGAAGATGCTTTCCTCTTTGATTGTGCGATGGCCGTACAGATTGTGGGTCATAGAATGACGTCTACCTACTCCTGAAAGGACGGTAACTCTTGATGTTGGTCTTCAATATTGTCTTGTCGTACCATTAATGGTTTGTTCTCTAGTTTCTCTGGCTTCTGTTAATCAACTGAGTACTTGCTTTGTGTCTTTCTAGTTTGCTATATTCCTATATACGTTATACTTATATTGGCTATTATTGCTGCCTAGTTTGTTAGAGAATATAGCCTGGCGGGGATTTCTTTATTTACACTGTCCGGTTTTATTGGGATGACAATAGGATAGCGAGGTTTGGTGCAGCCTAGAACCTAGTATAAAATCACAGCGTTTTTTATGCCACTGACTGTCCCTAGGTGATAACCCTATTGTCAAGCCGTTTGTGCTTGTGATGTCATATGTCCTGCTTCTTATTAACAGCGTAAATATGGGGATTTATTTATTTATTTAATTAATTAATTTATTTATTGGGATGTCACTAGGGTAAGAGTGAGATCTGGTGCTCTCTAGATCCTGTTTTATCCCCCAGCGCGGCCTTTCTGCCACTGACCGTTCCAACCGGTATCACTATTGTCAATGCGGTATCACTATTGTCAATACGGTATCACTATTGTCAATGCAGTGTCAATGCGATGTCAATGCGGTATCACTATTGTCAACGCGGTATAACTATTGTCAACGCGGTATCACTATTATCAACGCGGTATCACTACTGTCAATGTGGTATCACTATTGTCAATGCATTTATGTTTTCGGTGTCGCATACTTCGTATTTGTCATTTAATGGTCGTTTGTTCAGCATGCGTGTTTACTGTGTTATGTGAATGCTATATTTCATGTCCGACCAGTATACCGAGTCTAATGTTTCTTGTTATTTACAGCGATTGATGAATGCTGCCTAACCTTCTTGCAACAACTGGCAACTATATAGAGTACGGCTTGAAATAATATTCTTTTTTTCCATAATATGAAGTAATAATTGCTATCTTTTTTATTACACAACTCAGTTTCATTCTTGCAGATTAAGTGTTTAAGCTATAATTAAAGAATACCATTACGTGGTCCGAGTATTAAGTTTCATACCCCATCCAACCCCTTCTCCAAGAAGGGAAAACGGGGTGGGCTGGGTATGAAATAAAACTTTAATTTCGTCTTGAAGAGTTCGCATATTTTAAACCATTTAATAGGTATTTTAAACAGGTTATCGCATTTGTTCAGTAAAAAATGTTTTTAAACGTGCATTATTGTCGAAATATCCGTTATAATATCCTGCTAATATAAGATTTCCCATCGCCTAATGGAATTAGGGCGGGACCATGTAATGTGGCAATTAATGTTTTTGTGGTAAATTTAAAAGATGGGTGTGAACTGTTTCTAGCTTCAAGTTGGCTTTTCAATTTATTTTCACGACCTCATCAAATTCAAACTTTGACAGACTGACACATTATTACAACATAGCACGCACTAGTTGATTACAAAACCAGATTATACGCGTATCAAGTTTTAAAAGAGAAATAAAAGCATCAGTGTCATTTTTTTCTGCGTTTTGTATAATTTTGTATGTATCTACATATCCATGCCAAAACGTACACATGACATGCCAACATTTTATTATGAAAGTGTATGAATCGTGCGCTTGTTACTAGAATTGTTGCAGTTAACTATCCATGAATTGCCAATAAATATATTTTTTGTGATAGATTACGATTTTCTTGGAGGTGACCTAAAACGGCATTTAATCTAATATCATAGCTGTGATACTGTAGCAGATATACTTGAATATCATTATATCACATAAGCTTTTCAGCTCTTCTTAAACATGAATGTAATTAGTATTGCAGATCTTCTCTAATAACTACGACACAAAATGCGTTGCATTTTATATCATATTGAATTTCTCATTGTAGATTCTGATGACGTCTATGTAAATCTTGAGAAGACAGTAACGTTTGATGTTTTTCTTCAACATTGTCTTATTGTGCCTTTAATGTTTTTCTTTTTGTTACTCTGGCTTCTGTCATTGAGTTTCTTGCGTATTGGCTTTCTAGCCTTTGTATCTTCTTATATTCATATATACATATTATCATTGTGTTATATTGCCTATTAATGATGCCTAGTTAGAGGAGATATAATGGCGGGGATTTCTTTATTTACAGAGTTGGGGCGTTCGTGGCCGAGTTGTTAGTGTCTCTGACTTGAAATCACTTGCCCCTCACCGCTGTGGGTTCGATCCCTCAGGGGCCTAGGAATCTTTATGTGAGGAAACTATCCAGATGGCATTCGGAACGTCGGTGGTTCTACTCAGGTGCCTGCTCAGGCACAAACATTGCCAGGAGGGGCACCTGCCAGTCTTCCTTCACCAATGGAGCTGGAAATTCGCCATATGACCTTAGCTGTTGGTGCGAGTATAAACTCCAATTCAATCATTTACAGAGTATCATTTAATTAGGATAACACACGGATAATAGTGAGGTTTGGTGCACCCTAGAACCTGGTTTAAACCCCAGATGACTGTTTTGAAACTGACCACTGACCGTTCCAAGGCGGTAACCCTATTATCAACTCGTTTATGTTTGTGATTCCATTTACTTTGCCTTGTATTTGTATTGTAATTGGTGTTTGTTTCTATCCATATATTTGGTTGACTGTGGTCCTTGAGTGATGCATTTCATGCTCGACTTTCTATCTACGTTTACGTCCAACCTAAGTACTCAATGGGAGAAAAATTATTCAAACTGCATTCAAAGACTATAAGGAGAATTAGGTATACAAATCGAACAGGAAAAGTATCATTTAATGACGACAGTCAACAGTCTAACTCACACAGAAACAAACAACAAATATCAAGATGAATAAAAGGCAAGATAGATTATCACAAACACAAAAGGGTTGACAATAGAGAACGGTCAGTGGCAATAAGAAACCATTATGTGTGTAACAATGTAAGATTGGGAAATCTATCCCGATAGCTCAGAATTGCAACCAGGGACGCGGCTCTGAACAGATGCACAGTTTTTAACTACATACTATACTGAATAAAATGCATGTTAATTCCATAGACGAGATACGAAGCCGTGTACGTTTGGGGTCATTGATAAAGTGGCCTATATATTGCAATTAATAATGCTACAAAGTCATTTGTAAACGAAGTCGTTGATATAAATAAAGACATTCGGAACGTTTTTCAAACATTGACAGAATTGGCAAATCTTGTCAATATCATATATTACATTGGTACAAAGCAATACGTTTGTATAATAAAATTGGTTGATATTTTGGCGAAAACGGTATTACATAGACCGGATACATCGTTTTAGCGCACCACGCGGATGTTACTGTATGTTTCAAGACAAGACGCTACTTTATTGAACGCAGTATCTCAGTCCGACGATTTGTCTAGATTTTTGAGACGCTTGTGATGTATATTTGAAACAAACATAGCAAATTATCAAGACTATTGATAAGTAGGAAAACATCCGACTCATTCCGAATAACCCTGTGTTTGCGCCGTAGCCTGGTTATGCTAAACCAGGAACGCTCACCTGTTTTGGATGGTTTAATTTGCGGGACCCGGTACGGATTTTGACGTTACTTGCCGCGCGATCCGTACAGTGTAAAAGAAAATAATATTGTTTTTGTTATAAGATACAATGGATTAATAAAAGGGAAATAAAGACAAATAGAAACTTATTGTTTGATTCTAATCACAAAGAATTATTAATTAAGTGGACTTTTGAAATCTACTTGCCCACTTTTAATTTTCTTGGAGCACTGTTGTGGCGACTACTCCTCTGAAACTACTTGACAGATTTTTCATGATCATAAGTAATATTGCTTTGGAACCTTTACTAAAATGACTGGCGTGACCTGTAGTTGGTCCTACACAATTCTTTTCGATTCGATGCCAAACATGGCCATCAGCGACCAACATCGTTTACATAGAGTTATATAGGAAAAACGTGTAGCCATTACTCTGAAAATACCGGAAATTCAAAATGACCGCCACAGCTAAAAATAATTTTTTAAAAAAGATCATGGCGACTACTAAAAAAAAGATTTCAACCAACTATCTCAAACAATAACTTGCCACTTCCTACAACCCTTAATCATGAACGTCAGTCGAGGATTCAACGTCCTCTTGATCAGAAGATAAGGACGCCCCGGCTTGAGAGATCTATAACATATAAGAAGAATCACTTCTCCAATAACAATCATACAAATGCATACACACTTTAATCTTAACTATAGGAACAGCTTAAAATTATTTGCTTACTAATGTTTTCGCTATTCAGTACGCATTACTTTGATGTATTAAATGGCAGGTAATTTTTATACTTTTTTTGTTCAGATAAAATGTGTAGTTAATTAAAACAAATAGATGTACTTTATGAACCCCGGGTACAGCAGTTCACAAAGACAAATGTACCTTATTGAAAGATCTTGTATTGAAAATGTAAAAATT
Source organism: Cyrtodaria siliqua (assembly GCA_037043455.1). NCBI lineage: Eukaryota > Metazoa > Mollusca > Bivalvia > Adapedonta > Hiatellidae > Cyrtodaria > Cyrtodaria siliqua. The sequence goes on from JAWPHD010003830.1 coordinate 95,272, forward strand.
CTTATTAACTATACAATAAGTCATTGCTGTGACCGCGAAAAACTGCCGCGAAAAACTTCACTCTATGAACCCTATGTACAGCAGTTCACAAAGACAAATGTACCTAATTGAAAGTTCTTGTATTGAAAATGTCAACATTCTTATTAACTACAAAATAAATCATTGCTGTGACCGCAAAAAGCTACCGCCACCATGAGGAAATCCCGAATGTGGAGTGCTGTAAATCCTGTTGAATACGTGACGGAAGAACCAGACTGAAACCGTTGAAGTCTCCGTGTTCATAAAATATAAACATAAAAAAGCCCAAAACACTGCTTTTAATAACAGGAGAAGCTGGGTGGGTTTATTTTGCAAAGACTGATAAAAAAAATAATTGTTTATACCGTATAAACCATCGATCACCCTTCCCTATGATTTATTTAGAAAAAAAAGGAAGTTATAAACACGCTGCCGGTGTCATGTTATAAATTGCACCGGCAGAATGTTATACAATAAATGGTATATGGCCACTTAAATAACAGTAATTTGTCATTTGAAGCACAAATTCCATTATTAAAGAAGGCTTTAGAACAATACAAGGCGATGTTTACAGTTTATGTTTATTGGAATATATTGGCCACGGATTCAACAAAATAGAAGTAAGATATAATGAGAAGTTAATTAAAACATATAGATGTACTTTATGAAGCCTGGGTACAGCAGTTCACAAAGACAATGTACCTAATTGAAAGTACTTGTATTGAAAATGTCAACATTCTTATTAACTACACAATTAGTCATTGCTGTGACCTCGAAAAACTGCCACATGTCACTCAGTTTGCGAAAAGCATATCACTGCGTGACACCGCCACACATGGAGGAAGTGGAACACAGCTTAGAAACTAGATTAAAAATTAACGTGGTTAAAATAAAGATATACAAATACGTTGCTTGGCCAACATAAACATATGTAAACATAAAAAACAAAAACAGAAACGACCTCCAATAGAGGAATTGTCTGACGCAATTATCTCGTCAAAATAAAAAACGCCTCAAATAGAGACTGTCTAGAGTTACCGGTGTTAGCATATAATATCTGCCAGGGCGATTTGTTAACAAGTACGTGATTTATTAAAACTACGTTATATTGAGTTATCTAATAAAAAAGTTATTTTGCATGACGACTATTCAGTATTGCTTCTTTGTGTGTAGGAAAAATTATACGATTTAGAACAAAATTTAAAATTAATACAGCACGAGGTAAACCTACTACACCATACGCCATACCATACTCCATATAATGGCGTCTAACAAAAAAAGAGTATGATAATGGACCTTTGGAAACGGCCGAGCACGACACATACGAAATATAGACAAAGAGAGGACTGCAAACGTTACACTCTGTATTAATCCTAATTAATTACAATCCTCTGCAACAATGACTACGTTACAAAATGACTACCAACATACAAACCAATTTACATCAGACTTAACAGTACGTTTTATGTTGCGAATACTGATAATATTATTGTTTTGTACCGTATAAACCATACATTACCCTTTTATACTCGAGGATTTACAAACGCCTCACTGAAAATGAGCAAATAAAACAGTCATGAACAGCAGTTATTCTAATGAATGAAGTGAGCATGAAATTAGTACTCGCATCGCATCGGATTTGATTTTTTTTTTATTAAACTACGGTATCATCTTTGTTTATTTTAGGTGAAGCATTTTTGAAAGTCATCGAGTATACTTATTTTATTGATGCCATATTATCAACTTATAATACCACACATGTATCAATTTGCTTTGAACTATTCAAATAAATAATAATATAATCTTGCAAATATGCAATTTATCTCTAAAAACTAAAGTGACGCCGGCAGTTTTAATGAATTCAAGATTGCCACGACTGTGTCGATCCCTCGTGAACAATAATATTTATTGTCATGATAGTGTAGTCAGACTTCTAAACAGTTTAGGAAACATTATGACGGTCTTCATACAAAATACGGCAAAACATGGAGAAAAAGAAAATCTCTAATGCCACAGGGGGTGATATATCATATAAATCGGATTAGATGCCTTAAGACTAAAGCCGTGAACAATGATACTTTTAGGGAAGGTCCGCAGAGTGTTGTTTGTTACATACATCATTCAAAAGTATTTAGAAACTTCGCACAATACAACACCATGTTCTAGCATACTTGACAATCGGGGAGAAAATTACACCAGAAAACAAACACTTCAGAGCTGGAATAAATTGATGACGTTGATACAGTATCTAGGATAAATAAAACCTCTTCATTATGATATTGTAATCATAGACGAAAGATGCAAAAGCACTTATTTAATTAGTATGCCATGTTGTCGTTTTAGTTAATACAGAGAGGTCAATATACTGGAATGTGTGCTTTAAAGGACACATTACTGTTTATACCATTTATTGTATAACATTCTGCCGGTGCAATATATAACCTGACACCGGCAGCGTGTTTATAACTTTCTCTTTTTTCTAAAAAACATCATAGGCCTATAAGGCATATATGTATGAAGAAAACTTAAAACGACCAAACGTTATTACATTTTATTAATTATTTGCAGGCAGGTTTAAAGTCAAAATGATAATGCATTAATACATTAAGATGCTACTTTTAGCGTGTTATCTAACATGGGTTATGGAAATACTCAATGCTGATTGACTATTGAGGATTATTTTAAAAAGCTATATAGACCTTTGACGTCACGTCCTTCAACCGTTACAACGTCATTTTAATCGATTTTAAAAGTCGAAAAACATCCAAAAGAACGATTACGTTATTTTAAGGCAACTTTACGTTCAAACAACAAATTGAACTTGTTTGAAACACGATAAAGCTGCATATTTTCTTCCTTTGGTGCTGAGAGATGGACGTACAATGTAAGTTGTGAGAATGTGTTTGTATTTTGTTCAATCTCTCGGAAATGTGTGTATAAAATTCATAAAATTCCATGTCACGGTACTTGATCAAAACCTGGTGGTTGGGAGTTGAAACAGTTCGAAACCGCGGGCATATGGCCCTTGGTATCGATGGTCTTCAAGTCCCGCCCACCAGATATTGATCTGGGACAATATAAACCCGCTGGAAATATTTTATTTCTTAAATCATTACCTGAAGGTTGCTGTGTGTTCCTTAAATTCCTCTTAACCTCATGCTGCAGATCGACTGCACATTTCTGTTGGACACGTGATAAGTCATATATTTCACGAAGACTTCTTACCGAGACATTTCTTCTAGAATCGCATTAGTCTGCCAATTATTTACTTGCGAATGGTTCCAGACAATATATGTTTAGGATTATATATATATGTTTTGTTCTCGAAATACATTATTGATTCAAAGAAATAGCCAAATGTCGTTCCCAAAAGGAGGTAGAACTCCCTTAATGTGGAAATTGAAAATTATAGTCTTGAATGGAATGGAAATCGAGAACATAATACATATTTCCGGTAGTTATTGTCACCATTATGTATGTACTGAAGCGAAAAAGAAACGCAACTCGGGAATTTCCGCTGTATATCTTATGTTCAATATGCTGCTGTTATTCAAACACATCTTGTTGGAATGGGTAGACTTTGATCCTATGCGTCAAAGGTACTACAAGTTGTTAATACTATGAAATAGTTATTTGATACTATAGATTTTAGTCTTGTTTTAGATTTCCTGAAAGAAATCAGACTATATAAATCATTACAATATGTTCTTATATATATTTACTTGTTTATAAACCCGTTGACGGCATTTGTTGATATACATAAATAGTTTATATTACTACAATATCATCCTTTATTTGTAAATAGTTTTATCTTTGTATATTTACATTACTTTTTAATTACCACTTCATTTCTTCATCTTTCATCAGTTTTTGCGCACAATATGACATATTCATGTGTCGACGTGCCGTAAAACATAATGGCTAAGTAAGACATTTCCTTTCGGAAAAAATGACTAAAACAACACATAACACAGCAAATATTATTCCTACAAAGTGTCATTATTGGCAGAGTACGGATCAAGCATGTGAGCAAACTTAGGATGCCAAATTTGCAAACTCTTTACGTTAAATACAGTACTGAAATGGCTCAATTGTTCAAAGAGGAGCTTCAACATGTATGAATTTCTTGTTACAAAGTGTACTGTGATTTAAACTTCTACAACATCACAGTTGTGTCCTATCTCTAACTAACTGCAACTTCGTTTTTTACAAAATATCTTGAGATTTCTTTGGAATAATATGTGGAATTAAGTTTGCAGTAAATACAATAAAATTTATTTGTATAGCTAAAATTCCCGAGTTGCGTTTCTTTTTCGCTTAAGTATATTATTTTGGTCACAACTATTCCGAATTCCAGCCTTATATGGCACAAGCTGTTCAAAAGGCGGTAAAACACTATTGGTTCTTTTCATATGCTTTCAACATTAGCACCTGTCTGGTGGAATCAGATATTAATTTAAGGCATAACCGTCTAATATGTCGTAGTATACAGTTTTTATAATAATCAGATTACGTAAACTTTTTATTACTGTACTGTATGACAGAAATATGGGATATTTTGAGATCATGTGATCGTTTCAAATTAGACTAAATTCTCATTACGCGGTCCAGCCTTAATTTCATTAAGCGATGGGAAAGCTTATATTGGCAGGGCTTTATGAGGATATTTCGACAATAAAACACGTTTAAAAACATTTCTTACTGAAAAAATGCAAAAACCTGCTTAAAATTACCTATTATATGTTTTAATTTTACAATGTGCAAACCTTTTTAAGCCAAAACTAAGGTTTTATTTCATTTTCGTTTGCGCTTCTTAGAGAATGGATTGTATGGGGTATGAAAGTTAATACTCGGACCACGTATTGCTATCAGGAATTATTGAAGTTTGAGAGTTATGATTGTTATGTAGATACTAAAGTCGAACAATAAAGGTAGCGTTCGCAGAACGCAGTCTACCAAAACACGCATTTAAACAATCGACAATTACATGAATCATTTATTTAATTCTCAAAGTGAAAAACGCAAAAACTTAAACAAGTTGACAACATGAGTGCAGGGATACTGCCTTAGAACTGTCAGTGATAAAAAGACCGCTGAGGTTTAAAGCATACTCTAAGGTGCATCAAACACTATTCTTACCCTCTTGTGATCTCAGTAAAACTTGACTGGGTAAATTAAATAATTCATTCCATGCTATTTCCGCAAAGAAACTAAACAACATTATTAGACGATATAAGAAAACACAACGATAATCATGTATATAATGACTATAATCATAAATGTAGGTATACAATTCGGACAGGAAATGTAGAATTCACAGAACACCGCAAACATAACATGTTGACAATAGGGGTACCGCCTTGGAACGGTCAGTGGCAAAAAAGCCGCAGGAAGTAGGGTTTCTATGATACACCAAACCTCACTCTTACAATGTTGCCCCTAAATCCCGTCAGGCTATATACTCTATTAAACTCGACACTATTACTAGGCATTATAAGCATATATCAAAGAAATTCATGCATATATAAATATAAAACCAAAAAGCATAGAAAGCAACAAAGCCAATATCCAATGACTTGGAATCCAGAGTAAAACAAGAAAATAAACAGTCACGGACAATATAGGACAACATTCAACGTTACTAGAAAGTTAAAAAGTAAGTACGCAATGGCATGGCAGAAGCAAGAGCAAAATGCAAACTGTTAAGGATACACTAAGACAGAATTGAAGAAAAACACTAAGCGTTACCTTCCTTTCCAGGACTTAGGTAGCTGTCATCATAGGGTCCACAATTTGTCGGGTAATCAAGCAATCCGCGAGGAAAGAATTGTGGCGAACCGAAAACGGATCTAACACAAAATGCAGTGCCTTGCAGAATGACATGGTTATAACCTCTTTTGATAAATTTTCCAGACGTTGGATAACAATTGGATGTAAGTGATCATGGTCAAGGATCATAGGAAGTTTGTAAATCACGTCAACATAGAACCCATGTTGTGATAATCGGTCTTAAGATACATATGAGAAGACCATTACATGGACACAACAGTAGGTGAAATATATATTCTTGAAAAACAGACTATCATTGCTTTTGAACAAAGAAAGTGCAACACATATTGTGAGATTGTATAAGTTTAAATGGAAATGACAGTGACCAAACCACTCTATAATGCGTCATATTATAGACCCAATAAGAATGATTTAACCAGTGCCAAATAAGTCTGAAAATTCATCAAGAGGGTAAGTAAGACGAAAGGAAACATGAGGATCCTTGGTCATTTTAATTACCATAAATTTGAAAATATAGTATAATAGTTACGGGAAGCTGACCTTGACAGTTGTCTGCATTTGACCCAACCTTTTTCTGAAATGTCAGGCGAGACATTGATTCACACATATTATGCTCAGGGACGCTGCTAAATATTCTACGTTGAACGGTGTTAAACTTTAGACATTGCAGAACTCGAATCAAAGGCAATACTATTTTGGATTTGCTAATCATGTTGATAGTTATGTGGCAGACAGTTAAAGCATTTGGAACATAGTTCTTGTTTAAAATGTCAATATCGAAGTCATCTCTCCATATTCAATAGAAAGATGTAACTTTAGAGAAGAAACGGCAGTATCAGAAATGCCAGCTCCTTTTTAGTTGAAATGTCTTAGGATAGGCAGTGTTAACAATAGTAGAAAAGAAAGGGCTATCAATGTTTAGTATGTTATCAGATACCGAGAGGTGTCAGTAAAGTCCATTATACGTGACTGAGACATATTCTGGTTAAATAATGAGGATACTAAACTATTCACTGACGGTGCAGGTGGTTCAGTTTAAGTATTTGTGGCATGTTTTGATGGAATATGGGCTTATATCAAGTTTGAATAGTACCGTGTCAGTATCGATAAATACATTTTAACATTTTTTTAATTTTACACGATATTAGACGCAGTACTCATATGGTATTACAAAGGATTATAAACACAGTTTTTTATTTAGTAATAGCCGATATATTAACTTGTTTTTCTTCCTTTATAAAACTAAAATACAAAGAACTATATAGCTTTAACCTACACAATATCATATATAACCAGAAAAACGAAGAGGGAATCTGTCCATGAAATACATAGCTTCGCCATGACAGTTCCGTGCTACGGCAAGCGCTTTTTAGTAGCTGTTTGCATGCAATTTAGGAGTTCTAATGCACAGTGTGGATTATTAAGGCATCGATTTACTGAGGGATTAAATTATTGTCTCTTTCGAAATATGTGTGTTTATTCTAGTAAAACGATTCTCGTTTAAAATAAATGGTAGTTTCTGTGCTTTTGGCGGTGATGTGAATATTTGTAAATAATTGTAAATAAATGTCGTTTATGTAAGGAATAAAGTAGGAGGCAGCTACTGCTGCCGATGGATGTAGATTACATACAATCGAAACTACAGAATCTCTGTGCCATGTCGAACATTAACGAGATGCCTGTGTTTGCAAGTTAAGAACCAAATGATCTTGCGCAGAGATAATTTAACAACTTAGTTCGCCACTATACTTTCCTCTTTAATTGTGCGATGGGCGATGAGCGGACAGGCTGTGGACCCTATGATGACCCTAAAGCCCAAAAGGACGGTGACGTTTGATGTTTGTCTGCTGTCTTGTCTTGTCGTTCCTTCAATTGTTTATTCTCTTGTTGCTTTGGCTTCTGCCAAATCAATGAGTACCTTCTTTGTGGCTTTCTAGGCTATTTTTTTTTGTATTTATAAATATACGAGCATCTTTGTGTTTTACTTATATTGCCTATTAATGCTGCCTTGCTGGTTAGAGAATAGTTCATAGCAGCGATTTCTTTATTTACACTGTCCCTTTGTATTAGGTTGAGGTAGGGTAGGTGTGAGGTTTGGTGCACCCAAGAACCTGGTTTAAACCCCAGCGGCCTTTTTTGCCACCGACCGTTCCAATGCGGTAGCCCTACTGGCAACTCTTTTGTATTTGTCATGTCTTATTTGGCCGTTTAGTCATCTTTACATTTGTTCTTTTTTTCTCTGTGTGTTTGTGGTTGACTGTCGTCCTTGAATGCTGCTTCTCCTGTTCAATTTTTATATCTATACTGTATTTTGGTTATAAAGATCAAGATCCACACGAGGATTGGATTCATTTACAGCGTGCACATTTCAATAAGTTGCTATTTTCTGCTAATACTGCTAATACTCGCCATGGTCTTAACTGCCTAAACATCGTCTGCTTGATGCCACTTAATCTCCGACGAGGGGACTGCATAAACGGTTTAACATTTTATGTAGAATCAATCCACTATTAAAGTAGCTCTATTCTCATAATATTATTTGAGGAGCGAGTATCTCAACCAAACAGCTTTGTAAATAGAGGCAAATGTGAAAAATAGATTGATAGATGCACTTATTTTAATAAATTATTTTTTTATTAAATACAAATAAAGTTCAAATGATCATGCATAATTTAAGAATAAACATATGTTATTATATAGATTACTTTTGGTGTTATAAGCCTCATATAATGAAATAGTAAATACTGAAAAGGGGATCTCTTGGAAGCGTTCATGAGAGGTAATATAAGATGCAACATCTCTCATAACCCTAGCATCGGCTTTAGCTATTCTACGTTAACAACGATTTGGCTTTCTGATCCCAAAGGACCATAAGTAATAACACTAATTATTTGTAGTCGGGGCGAATTTTTACAGCCGCTAGACAGCCCTAAAGAAACGCTAGTGTGAGTGGTAATAAATACTGAAAACGGATAAAGCCGCTATAACGCCAACACATGTTAAAACAGATGTACATCGTTTCTAAACCTACTAACGATAAGGTATATATACGTATGGAACGTATATATGACATTGTTGCGAATCAGTACCTTGTTACTACAATATATAGAGTATATTTGTTGTTTTGAAGTGAATAACATATTCTATTTCATCGAGAAGTGAGAAAATTATATTTTTCACACTTGGAGATAAATAAAATATCTTATTAAATACAAAACAACACATATCCTCTATATATTGTAGTGACAAGGTACGGATTCGCAACAATGTCATATATATGTTACATACTTTTTACTTGACGATTTTACAAACATTTTTTTAGGGAAACTACGGTAGAACAACAAGGGAGGCAATTTCAACAACGAAGCCGCTTTACACATTTTTTACCCGACTACATAAATGGTCTGAAGATATTTTATATATACTGAAATAGAACAATGTTTTTAAATATATTTATATTGGCATTCATTGACTTTTAACTTTTAAAATCCATCTCATGTCATTGTTTGAATATAATGTACAATTTGTTTAATTTAAAAAAAGTAGTCAGTTTTAACACTTTTATTTCACTGATAAAACACAGTATTTCATTGTTTATCATAAAACAAAAATGCTTATCCGGCCAGGCAAAAGTTATCGTTGCCGAAGCGTCAAATTAAGAGTTACCAACATTTTATTAATTTTACACATATTAAATAACGGGTAGTTGTACATTGTAGTATCTGTGAAAAAATCTGAACTGCTATTAATTACATCTATGCATTAGTTTATGACCTCACCACATGGATTAAGTTTGGAAGAATAATTTGTAGTGACATAGTTTGTCAGGCCAAATGTAATCATTTAAATAATTCATCTTCTGATAATTAATATAGTTGATAGACCAGCACGAATTGCTATATCGTACACTGTATGTCACATTTAAACTAACCTGATACGGGTGAACTCTTGTAAATAACTTCTTGATCTAATACATGTCGACAGTAATCCAGCAGCTATAGAGTTATCATCAAGTTAATATTACAAAAGACATAACAACGTGGGTTATGTACAAAACATCACACCAGGAAACACCTTTAATATCATAAACAAGAACTTAATGTGAGCTAGTTTTCAAAATTCAACATCAGTGTCTTCATTACTTAATAACCATATAAACTTTTGAGAAGAATTTAGGGTGAGTCAACAATACTCAGAACCTATTCGAGATTCAAGTAAGAAATCGAAAGTATTCAAGAATACAGGGCTCAGCCATCTCCAAAGAATAACAGCACGGGGAGATTTTTACCGCCGCCACACTGCGCAGTGATATATACAAAAGTATGAACAGAGAAATTTGGAAATCGTCGAACACGATAACACGCACTGAACCACATATTAAATCAATTTAGTAAAGCAAAATTTCAATAAAGAGGACAATTTACAATATAAAGAAGACATGGTTACCGAATTGAAACCTCGGTAGGCAATACGGCTTACAGTTAGCTTAAATCGCTTTTATGAGATCTATAACAATAAAGTCAACATCAAAAAGATTTACCGACCGACAAACTTACTGAATGTTTTTTTTTTTAAATATTATAAAAAATAATTAGAACACCTCAAGATGTATCTAGAGGTGTATTGAACAACCGGAGCAGTTACAGATAAAGAGAACTGTTGACAACATGACACAGTCAATCATCCATTACGTGTCCCCGCCTTAATTCCATTATGCGATGGAGAAGCTTATATTAGCAGGATTATTTAACGGATATTTCGACAATAAAACACGTTTTAAAAATATTTTTTACTGGAAAAATGCGATAACCTGTTTAAAATTACCTTCATTAAAAGTTTTTAGTTTTAACAATATGCAAATATTTTAAGCCGAAATTAAGGTTTTATTGCATACCCCAGCCAACCCCGTTTTTCTTTCTTGGAGAAGAGGTTGGATGGGGTATGAAAGTTAATACTCGTATCACGTAATGGTCCAGTCAATGTCCAATACGCCATAGGGAACCTTCTATTCGATCTAAATCTTACTCAGACATCAGTTTAAAGCATACATAATTTATGAACGTACCAGGCTACACTAATTATAAAGACGAATAAATGGCAAGATATGCCATAACCAACATAAAATGGTTGATAATATGGCTACCAACTTGAATCGGTCAGTGACAAAAAAGGCCGAACCGTACTCTTACCATATTGTCATCCAAATTAGACGGGGCAATGTAAATAAAGATATTCCTGCCATATCATATTCTCTAACAAACAAGGAAGCATTAAGAAATATCATTTTATGATAGGATTTAAGTTAACATCGAACAAAAAGTTTTCACAATCAGCAAATCAAGCTTCCGTTTCTATGTGTTTGTATGTGACACAAAAGTGTTGTTATCTCCTTCGAAACTGTTTTAACAAATAAACAACTTTCTTGACCGGCAAAAGCTTAACAAAAAAAACAAGTTTATTTACTCGCAGTAAACATATTTGGTAACCGTCTTGAAACAATGAACGGTCCTATAGAAACCTAAGAAATCAACCGAAATGGACTGTAGTTCCGCAGGGCACCACAAGCCAAAATATGACCATATTTAAAGTGTCAATGTAAAGAATAGTACATTACATAAAGAGAGGTGAAGACAGGTTTAGCGAAAGGGAATGATCAGTAGGCAATACGACCTACAGGTTAGCTTAAATCGATTTTATGTGTACACAACCTCGCTATTATCCTGTCTCCAACGTCCAAACTGACAGAACAGTGTAAATAAAGGTCCCATCAAAAGGACATCTCTAACAATAAAGTCCACATCCAGAGAAATTAGCGAACAATATAAAGCTTTGCAAAAGCTCTTAAACATCTAAGCAAAAATGAAGAAAATCAATACAAATTCACATTTTTTTCCAAACTCGAAATGCTTAAATACAAATCACGAGGTATTTTGTAACTACATAACTGTCAGCAACACTTTACTCACTGGAAAATAATAAGTTCGTATATACGATTTCAAAACACACGTTAAAATGCAAACCTTCAGAAAATATAAAATCGGTAAACTAAATAATTACAGAAAATGTTACGATTTAGTGAGATATTATTGAAGCCTTTAATGACACCTCTCGGTATCTGGATGACCTATTGAATATTGACAACCCTTTTGCGACTCTTCTGCGACAAGAACTATCACAACCTGACTTCTATGGTGATATGATTTATAAACTTCGTAAGATTCTTGGTCATGATCACTTTCATACTATCTTTGTTAAACTTGTTAAAAAGTTTATCAAAAGAGGTTATGACACCCTATCATTTTGCAACGTAATGCATGCTTGGTGGTGGACCCTTTTACAGTTCGCCACTGTACTTTCCTCTTTAATTGTACGATGACCGGACAGGCTGTGGACCCTATGATGACGCCTACCTAAAGCCCTTTCGGACGGTGGCGTTTGATGTTTGTCTATGATCTTTGTTGTCGTGCCCTTAATGGTTTATTCTCTTGTTGCTCTGGCTTCTGCCAAATCACTGAGTACCTTCAGTGTGTCTTCTAGGCTATTGTTATTTTGTATTATATTTACACGAGCATATTTGTGTTTTATTTATATTGCCTATTGATGCTGCCTTGTTAGTTAGAGATTAAATCATGGCGGGGATTTCTTTATTTACACTGTCCTGTTTTAATGGGATGACAGTAGGGTAAGTGTGAGGTTTGGTGCACCCTAGAACCGGTTTAAACCCCCAGTGGCCTACTTTGCCACTGACCGTTAAAAGGCGGTAGCCTTATTGCCAACCCTTTTGTGTTTGTGATGTTGTTTGCATTTATTATCACTTTTTCCTTCTTGTTTGTCTGCGCATATGTTTGCGTGTTTGTTTCTGTGTTTTGTGGTTGGCCGTCCTCCTTGAATGATACTTTCCCTGTCCGATCTTTTTATATTTCCTTGTGTTTACTTTTGGCACAGAAGTGTGATATATGTATTATGCACACGTATACAAATCAACGTAACGAGAACGTATAACAAATCTTAAAACTGTTCAATGTCTAATATACTTGGTAGATACCTAAACGCATGATGTAGGTTACATATATAAGCCTTTGTTCAATAGTGTCTATTAACTCTTGCGAATCAATGCGATTCTAAGTACATACTTACTTTCCTGAAAAGCTCGAGAAGATGCAGACTACACATAAATAAACGTCTTTTCCAACATTAGATAATGATATAAATAGAAACTGTACTGCGTATGTTTTGTTGATTTTTTTTGTCTATTATACATGTAATAAGGCGAATATACAGTTAAAAATGATTGTCAGTTCGTTCTATGGGGCCTAATTGTAATGCTTACGGCTTGTTAATCCGAAGGTCTCTAGTTCTAATCCCGTTTTGAACAATCTCTTGTTCAATGATAAGTTAACGATGATAACACTTGTTGTCAATCCTAAAGTCATGAGTTCGATTCTGACACAGCTGGTAGATCTCGGTAAAGACATGTACATCGTTCGCTCTAATCACGCCCTTTTATATACGTTTTACCAGCCATGTTTTACAGGTTTGAAGCGTTAACTTTACGTGTAACTGTAGTATAGTTTAGCCTTTTCAAATATTGTATTTCGGATCTTGGCGGTATTGCAGCAAATCGAATCCATGCATTTAATATAATTGCGTGTGCGTCTAATGTTTATACTTTTATCGTAACGATCGTCAAATATATCTGACATAGCTTTTTAAGTACTCAACAGAAGATTGCTGGCGTTACGGAAGACCGCACTCGTGTGTGTTTGTAATGCTCTTTCTGAGGTTGCAGTTACAAAAAGTAATCCAATGCTATGTACCCTCTATCTTTTATAATAGGTCGACAGCATTGTAACTGTTACGTGCTTAAGTAGCACACGTGCTGCATTTTTCAATCAAAGTGGATGACAATATTGAAATCATTTTAAGCTGATATAGGAGTAAATGTTTAAGTCAGCCATTGATATTGTTTTCTGTCTTCGTAGCAGGTGAAAAATCCTTTGATGCTAGTTATGTATTAACGTGTTTATATTGAAAAAAAAAGACAGCGGAGTTGAATTCCAAGTAATTCTTGGAATAGCTTGGCTTAACATCATCTGTAGTTGCCGATTGTCTTACAGCTATAGGTGAAATTCACAGTATTATTATTATGTTCAACATGTGTATCTACTTTGATATTAATTCAGAGTAAACATCTAGTTACCGATTTTCTTAAAGTTATTAATAAAATTGTCAGACTTATAACAATAAAAGGTAAGCATACAGATCTTAACTTCGGACTGCACAATTGGTTTGCCTTATTTTGTCTGAAACATTCGAATTTAAACGCGATGTTATAGTATTTTGTCAAAATGTGTATTGTATTAAAAATATTGCCATGCGTACGTTTTTGTTGCATGATTGTTGTAAAATGATAACACTTGCAAGAAACTTGATTAGTACAGCAGACCTCTGCATTTCTTTCCATTTTCCTTATCTACTTTTCTAAAATAGGCTTCTGTGTTCTACTTGCGTGTAATATCTGAGCTAATTGTGTCTGACTGTCAATCATTATGTTTAATGGAAGTTGTTAGCGCGTTAACCTAATTGAATAGTTTAGATTGGAACATTAAACGTCTCACAGTAAATCTATGTATCTATCCGCTGAGTACAAAGTCGTCACTTTTTCTTCGTTTGTTCAAGCTTTTGAACTGTAAATTTATCGGGTTATTGTGCAGCCATTAGATCATTGGTATTAACATAAAGTATCATTTTCGCAATACTTGCCAGTTGCTGCAATAATAGTATCCCAAGTATTATATTGATCATTGAGGAAAACAAATCAACCTGAAATCCAATTTTATCACACAATTCAAACAATTTATATCAACGAATATTCCACTGAATTAAATTCTTAATATTGCCTGCATTTCTATAGACATTTGGGAATAATGAACACTTCAACAATATGCAAAATCATTAAATCATTGCTACTGACGTCTCCCCGTGCTTGCAATCATAACTGTTATTCATTCCCATCTTTTATATACATGTATATAACGATGGTACATTCGCAAATACTTTTGTTTTTCATTTTAATTTCGAACAGGTGGTTCCACTACTACTCTAGCCTTTAAACACTCTGCGTATTTTTAATCACCCTTAGGATAGCATATATTGTCTGCATTTTACTTCAGTATTTTGACTGTTACTTGTGATACGCAGGATTCGTAACCTCTACTCCCAAATAAATTCCTTTTTTTTATTTCGTCAATTATTTTCTCGTTTACTAGTAGTTGAAATCCTTTGTTAGAAACTGGGACCATACGCTTCTGGCCATGGAATGGTATGAAAGTAAGTATAAAAGTCGAACAGGAAATGCAGCTTTCGCAGAACACAGTAAACGCCAAAACACGCAAAAAGACAAACACGAATGGCAATAGTAATAATAAAGGCATATGACGTCACAAACACAAAAAGGGTTGACAGTAAGGCTACCGCCTTGGAACGGTCGGCGGCAAAAAGGCCGCTGGGGGTTTAAACCAGGTTCTAGGGTGCACCAAACCTCACACTGCCATCCCAATTAAACGGGACAGTACCACATTGGAGGTTCCATATTCCGCGTCATATGTATGCCATCTTCGGGATGGCTCACATTTTTCTACAACTGACAATTAGATATCGAGCTCTGTTCCATCCGATGCTAGAGGGCGTGACAAGTAGAAAGCATTTTTCAGAACCGTTCACAAACAGTCTCATTCAAACCGAGACTGCTATTTTATCTGCCTCCTTTCATACCTTTTTGAAGGTAATATTGCAACTATTCCCAATGGCCTATTCATATCCATCTCCACCTCATACAACACGTATTTCGAGTATCATTTGCAGCTGCGCATCTGTGCATAGTTAATAAAAAAGTATGAAAGTTAGACAAAAAGTCACAATAAGGTAAAAGGTACTAGTGATAGGCGATAAGTGGCGTTTTTTGTTTTTAGAACAGAATAATAACAGCATTACTGATTAGTCTAAAGGAAATTTTAATAGATTTTGGCATTCCCCTTGTTTGAAGAGAGCAAATCCGGGAGCATGACGAAATCACTGAGTAACTCGTTCCACGGCACAATTGACAAGGGAAAGAAGTTGAATAATAATAGTTGGCTGAATTTGATGGAGCAAGAATGCCTGTGGCGGGTCATTCTCATGAGATGTTCAACATATGGGGGCATTTGCTATGCAATTAATCATGGACAATTTTCTAAAACACTATAAGAGTAGCATTTGAAAGTCTGTTACCGTCAACCTAGTAAATAATGTTTCATTTGTTAAAGCTTTCGTAAGTAGAATATTTATTTGTAACCCATCTGTTTCCCGAGCTACTTCTTATGGAGCCTATTGTTCTCAACTTATTTGTTTTTCTAGAGCTTGTAGTCGAGTTGGGGACTTTTATATTCGTAATCTATATATAGTTAAAAAGCTACTACACAAGAGCTACCGTTATCATAAACGATTTCTTGTCCTACCATTAATGGATTGTTCACTTGTTGCTCTGGCTTCTGCCAAGAAATATAAAAAGATCGGACAGGGAAAGTAGCATTCAAGGAGGACAGTCAACTAAGGAAAAACTGGATCAATGAATGTCATAAAACCCTTGTAGGATGTAAAAATAACAATATTGATTGGATGTACGGGGAGACTTTTTACGGTCACCACACGGCACAAACAAGTCATTGAGTACTTGATTTGTGGCTTTCTAGTTGTTTTTTTATACATGATCATTAATGTGCTATATTGCCTTTTAATGCTGCACTGCTTGTTAGAGAATATAACCTGGAGGGGATATTTTTTATATATGCTGTCCGTTTTAACGGAATGAAATAGGGTAAGCGTGAGGTTTAGGCACCCTAGAACCAGGTTTAAACTCCGAGCGGTCCTTTTTGCCCCATATCGTTCCAAGGCAGTAACCCTATTGTCCACCCCTTTTATGGTCCTTGAATGTTACATTTCCTATTCGACCTTTATAATTATTTACTTTTTCATCTATACATTGAACTATATCCAGTTCATGTATATTGTGCTGATGAAAGGACTACACATAGAGGAGGTATACTCCATCTGAGGCCTTACCTTGGTTTTATTGGGTTTTGCTGTGATGTGTTGGTATTTGCGTTGGATATATTGTGCCTTTACCACATTGATAGTGTCAGGGTCAGACTTATATAAAAACAGATATAAAATTTGAACTGGGAATGTAGCATTCAAGGACCACAGTCAAAGTAAATACTGGAGGAAAAAGAGCAAGATCTGCACAAACTAGCGCTTGAGGATACCCTTATATATACTGATAAGGGAGATCCTGGTACAGCAACAAACACAAATAAAAGAATAAATTAGCAGCCTCAGGTTTCTGAGTCTGTTTATGAGAGGAAATGTAAGATTCAACACCTATCACGCCCCCTAAAACCGAAATTCTACTTCAAAGTCGCATATACTGAGTACATAAGGACCAGTAAAAAGAACACTGAGGTCACCCTCCTTATAATATTGGCGGCAACACCGTCCTCTTGAATTCATGTTATTTTGATAATACAGCTACCTTTTTGGTAATGATGCTGCAGTCCTAAAGTACTTTAGACAAAGTCTCCAAAAGAGCGAGAAAACGCTCTCACATATTATATAAAATAATTCTTTGACGGAGTCACGCGAGTGACTTTGTCTGTTATTCGAACCACATGTATTATCAGTTGAGTTTATCGCCATTGACGTGGGACCACGTCCATAGAGTTAGTGATACAGATATGTCTACTGTTCTGCTACATTACCCAGGCTTGCGCAAACAATTTGATAATGAACTATGACCGAATTCCCAAGAGCTCCCACTGTTTCTTTCTGTTCAGGTGGGAACACAATAAGTATATTAAGAAATACGTGTTTTTAATATAGATGTAAAACTTAGCATTTTCTTTGTGGAAATGTTTCCAATAATGTCTGGAACGATCTCTCGATGAGAGTCCACTCTAAGAAATATCTTGAGTCATTTTGGTGAACGTGTCTTTAAAGATCCAGGTCGTAAAATCTTTAAATGCAATACTGTGATTTTTAAAAGGTTTGAATTTTTGTAATGCTTAAATGAAATAATAAAAATATGGCTTCAATATAAAATAAAATATTTAAAAATCACACTTCTTACCAGAAATGCTCGCGTTATAATTTTCGTTTAAAGACGATTTCAAGTTACTTTTATAACTTGAAATCGTCTTTAAACGAACATTATAAGGCGAGCATTTCTGGTGAGAAATGTCAGTTAGGGTATCATGGTTTATTGAATAACACAATATTGGCCCACTGTTATACATCAATTTGCATTAGTATTATCATACAAGATAAACAATCAAGAATATAGACGGAAACTGCAAGAATATTGTCTATACATTCTGGTAATATTCCCTTTTTGTCAACAAACGTAAATAGCCGTTGAGTCTGGGGTTCTGGAAGTACAAACAAAAGTTTGACAGTGTGTTTCTGATGTTTGATAAAGTTATGCATTCAAAAGCGGCGATAATTTCTATCGATAGCAATTTTAAAAAATGCAATGGTGATAATTTCTGGAGATATCATTTCCATTGCAAGTTTTTCTATTGATTCTTCTAAAACGTACAGCACGTACAGCACGTTGCGTTTTACATGGAAATAAATTGAAATTGATACTACTTTTCCGTATTCTTTGTGTCATTAATTACCAGCATTAAGAAAATATAAAAAAGTGTTTTATCAATAGGACGTCTTTGCATAATCAACTATTATTGCTTAACTTTAAAAATATGATGTATGGCCGAACACAGATATTATTGGCGGTGGTATGTGAACATCGGTATTATTATAGATAACTATATGTTTTTGTAAACACATGCCGAAAAATGTATCTTTGCAATATACATGACGGAATTTCCGTATAATTAACTAATGATAACTTTCAGTTATTTTTAATCTCATGTTTTGAAGTGAATGCTGGTTAAAAATATAGATATTATTTATTTCTAGGATCGATTATAGGGAAATCCTTTACAAAAGGGTATGCGTGTGGTTTTTTCACGAACGAGCGTATGCGAGTGAGTAAAAAAAACGCGTCTACCATCGAGTGAAGGTTTTGCCTATAATTGAACACAGCAGTTAAATAATCTATTTATTACATTTTAAATCAGTTTATTGTAAGGGCCATGGGCCTTGCCCCAGATATATTTGTCTGAATGAAATATGTATCAAATGGACTGACTATTAGATGAATGCTAATGGGTATGAAGTAACATAATATTACCTTGTGTTGAGTTGTTCGTTCAGGTTGTTTAGCACCCAATGTTTATCCATATTTGAAGGTAATTATCACAGTAAATGTATGTTATTTATTGTAGTCATCAGTTCAAATCAATTCTCCCATCATTCATTTATCATCAGGTAATATCCGTAATCACTGTTACTCTGTATCTAGTTCCCTTTTTTTATTTATTTGCACTGCACATTTCCTGACTAAAGCTTCATGGAGGCCGCCATTTTGTACTTGTCCGGTCAGTTCAATTCAATTCATTAAAACTTCTGCCTGTACAATGATACGCTAATTTAATGCTACTTAATCTTCTCCAAATAAAGGAATAGTATTTCAGTGTAAATTAATTGTTCTTGATCATTTTATATTTGTTAAATGAGATAGCGTTCAGGGACTATTTCTCGTAACAAAATGATCTAGTTAAATCACTATCCTGACATCCTATATAATGTTGTGAATGCTGTATTATTGCTGACACATGCACATATTCCATGTTATGGACACATTTAGACATACTTGTAGAACTGAATTATTGTGTATTTGTTAAAGTTATTTTGCTTATATATATTATAAATGTGATTTTGATGTGTCAGGACCGCATTGCATCTTTATAATAGATTTCAGATAAAGTATTTTCATTGGTTGATGGTAATCCTGACGAGCAGTGATTGGTTGAATATCCTGTCGTCAGGATCAACCACTTTAAATACTGAGCCGACAAAGTGAATGTCAGCAGTTGCACTTGCGGCAAAATTCAAAAAGAACTTCTGTCAAATTGACCAAAACTGTCAAAAAGCCTTAAAGGTATTACATATTTAGATTTTCAGAACTTTTTTTAAACAAACAGCTTATTAACTAATTAAATTATAAGTAATAAACAGATTAAGCTGTTTATTAGACTTTTAATGACAATAAAAGTGCAACTGTCTCATTGCCTGTCAATGCCATCCTTACAGATATAATTTAAAGAATAAAACATGCAACTGGTTGTTAAAATAAATCGACACTGAGCTAATAAATCTGTTTATAGAAGACCAAGTTGTTGTTCATTTTTAGAGTTTCAACTTAATATAAGTTAATTAAGTAGAACCAAATTAACTCAGTGAGCCACAAGGCTTACATTATGCATGATTTTAACCGAAATTATTCGCGTTATTGAACATTATAGGCGGATGACGTCGACGTCAGCACCACTGTATTGACGTCATAACTTAGCGTCACAGTTAGTTATTTTTGTGTTCGGAGTTAGTTAATAATATTTAGCGATTATGCATATTGTTTCACTGAGAAATCCCAATCTTTTCCCGATGAAAATGTAATATAAAAACATACTACCGCAGTGTTCGAAGTGCAGCTTGAAACGGTCATTACGCACGATTTGTAGACTATAATTGAACATAAACACACTTGCATAGTGTTTTGGAACACGCTACTTGCATTTGAGGCTATAAGTACTGAATCTTACTACATACCATTAACAAAACAGAACAAATTGTTTAGTATTCTTGAAAGTCAGAAATTAATGCTTTTAAAAAAACAAGAACATCCTTTTATCGTAATTAAATGTTGCATGACGACGTGGTCGTTAAAAACGAATTGCAGACTTAGCTGAGCAACTCAACACAAACTCTTTTGTTACACGCTATTTTGTGATCGTATAATTGCTTTGTCTTACTGGATTACATACTATTACCAGAACCGAACAGACATGTTAGAAAAAGAAAACGAAGAAGCACTTTATTTCAAAATCAGTAAGCCGTAAGCCCATGTGATCATACAATATTATACATATAAATTTTAACAGACGTAGCAAGATTCGTACATACATGTATTAACAAATATCAGATACAAAAATAAACGCAGTTATTCTGTTTACTTCTTTTTAGAGAACACAAACAGAAAACAAATATAGAAACAAAACTCATGAACACGTCAGAATTTCCACTAAAAATTTCACGGAGAAGGTGACAAAACATATATAAATATATCAATGTTATGGTTGATGTATTAAACTTAATCATATCAATGTCATGAACATATAAGCACATACAGATACGTTTCAAACACAATCCAAAAATGCTCTATTTGCATTTTCAAGCGTCACAAAACCACCACACACAAATATACATGAGTATGTGAAAATAAAATATTACAATATTAAAATAACTCAAAACATTACAATTGAGAAGGAGAAAATGGGAAAATGAGACATGGAATTACAATTACATCAAATCAATATTAGCGCTTTCCTTATTTCAAATGCTTTAAAAATATACACACTTAAATTTTTAATTTCTTTTTCATTTTTTGCTGTAAAAATGTTTAATTTCAAAAATATTTTTTAATATATATTTTTTGGATGTCTTTAAACAGATCGCAATCTAAAATGAAATGAAATACATCTTCAAGTTTGTTAAAAATTATATATATTCTATCTGCTAATGGTATACTTCTAGGTCTATGCCACCTACCATTCTCTATAGCAAGACTATGTGACGAGGCAATTAACCTGGTCATCGATATTTTAAATTTCGGTATATGTATGCACTTAAGAAATAATTGAAAATCGAAACTAACAATCTTTTTAAAAAATATTGCTCTCGATGAACTTTCTAAACGTTCATGCCTTGTGCTTTGCCCGCTAACGTTAATTGCGTTTCACTGAAAGAAGGTTCGCCTTAGGTAAAAACAATTCCAAGGTAAGTAAGTGAATTCACAATTTCAATTTGTACACCATTGAAAAGAAAATTTAAATTACGTGGTAACAATCCAGCTTTTCTGAAAACAATTATTTTAGTTTTTTTACATTCTCTTTTAACTTCCATCTCTCGGCAGTAATCAGATCCTTTTTGAAGACCTTCAGTGCTTTCTGCGAAAATAACAATATCATCAGCATATAGCAAGAGAAATAGTTTTGTCATGTATACCTCGATACCGTCAAATTTATTTAAAATGAAATATTCCTCAATATCATTTAAGAACATTGAGAAAAGAAAAGGAGATAAACATTCTCATTGACGCACTCCGAGCATGCATGAAAACTCGTTGCTTAATGTATTATTGTATTTGACTCGTGACTTAATAATATTATACATACTTTTAACTACATTGAAATTTTACCTCTTACACCCGATTGTATTAATTTATACCACATACTGTTTCTATCTATATAATGAAAAACTTTGCTAAAATCATTAAAACTATAATACATTTCTTACCACTATTTATCATATGTGTAATAAGTCCATGAAGAACAAATATGTTGTCAGTTGTACGCATACCACTGCGAAAGCCTGCCTGTGCTTCAATATATACATTGTAATTTTCAGCCCAATAGCTTAAACGAGTATTTAATAGTCTCGTAAATAGTTTACCCAACGTACTTATTAATTCTTCTATAATTATCTGTGTCATTAATAGAACCATTCTTATGTAGTGGGATGATATATCCTTCTGACCAAGACTCAGGAAAAATACCTGTGTTTAATATAGTGTTAAATAATGTATATACGGTAATAATTGGCGAGCACCATGTACAAAGTATTCATTTAAAAGAATACAAATAAGACAGTAGCTTTATTAAGGCGATAGCCCTATTGTCAACCATTTTGTGCTTGTATTGTCTTTTATTCATCTTTAAATTTGATTTCTGTGTGTCTTTGTGGACGTCCTTGAATGCTACTTTTCCTGTTCGATTGTTATATCAACATATACAGAATATGTGCATTAATATGCTGCATATTAACCACGAGGGTGGAAGAAATTCTTAATCGTATGGCATCGAAAACGAGCTTTGATGTAATAGTGTGCAATTTCAATTTTAGAAAGACCGAAACACAGCAAAACACAGATCAACACGTGTCCAACAGGTGTAATTAGTATTAAACATACCAAAATAGGCTTAAGGTCAAATTAATCATCATTTTAGACACGTATTTGGCAAGTTGAAACGGGGAAATGGCAACAATGTGTATCCCTTACTGAGTAACTATAAACAATAAACTTCGACATTGTCTTAGATGATTATTGAAATAATCTAGATGTCTCCAATAATGCTTGATCGTTTATTTGCTTTAACTTATATGCCAATTTCGTTTTACATAATTGATAATAATGTAAAAAGACAACAGCGATGTTGCGCAATATACGAATGTTCACTAATCTATTAATCTGTCGAAAAATCTAGAGAGTCATAAATCAAATTTGTATTCGCAAATCGCACCAGTTAACTCTCAGATTATATCAAAGTCTCCCTACTGCGTAGTAAACATGCCACTCATACTGAATAATGTTGTGATAATCTTCAGTTACATATTACAAGACCCTGATCAACTTCGTCCTGAAGTACGAAGGTACTGACTATAGTTTAATACACAAAGGTTTCGTTAATATGTATTTGTATATTTACCACATACGAAGTTAATATCTATTAATGGATGTTTTAAAGGGCGCAGATCTTTCCTTGATGTCACCAACTTTTACATGGTGGTCGGTCATGACGTTTTGCGACGATGTATGACGTTGTAACTATTACACCTTTTTCATGACGATGATGTTGTATCTAATGTAGTTTACCGTACAGGTTTCCGTCATTAACTAATGTATGTGTGTCCGTGATTAAACTTATGTTCCTATTGTTGGTTATATGTCACAGCCTTAGGTATTTGCGGTTGTTAAAATGAATGTCCGTTCCTTGTTTCATTATTATAATTTTATTGCATTCCATCCTTCATAAATATTTACATCTAGTTTACATTATATATGTCTATAATCAGTATACGTATAATTCTATGTTTCTCTTTTCTACATATTCATAGACTTTCCTTGCTTCAAAAGTATGTTTGTTTTGTTTGTTTGTATGATGTCTTACGTCATTTTCAACACATGTATGGTTATATATGACGGTCGATTTTTTTTAGTGAAGGCAGCCACCCACTTTTCCTGGGTAGAAGCAGTACTGTACACCTCCCGCCATCCGTAAAAATCGACACTTCCTCACTTACATGTCGAGCTCCTAGTGCGATTCGAACCCGCAGCGGTGAGAGGCGAGTGTTTACAACTCAACGCCGTTAACCATTCGGCCACACACGTCTGGAAGTTAATATATCTAAATACACAATTCTGGCAGTATTTATATTAAAGAAAGTCTTAACGTGTCATTTGTTAGACACCTTGGTAATGTAAATATGTCAAGCTGTCTAAGATTACTATTAACAATTTACCTAGACGCAATATACAAAGCCTCTAACCATTGCATGTCAATGTCAAAGGTCTCCATGGGAATATAACACGTATTTAGTTTAACACGTTGAACTAAAACAATTGTATTAATATATTTCTCTTGTAAAAATAATCTGCACTATAAAATATGTGTTTATTTAAAGTTTCGTCTATCATTTCAATCTCCCCTACATTACTTGTCTTTCTATAAAGATACTATGCCATGATGTTTTATGATTTACGAATAAAAGTAACATAAGTTTCACCACTTTCCTAAATGTTTTGCATATAAGCGAAAGTGTCAAATTATTTGAATATTATCATTTCTTACCGAAGTATGGTACCGGTGTTTTGTTTACACGTTTCATTAAACGATCTGAACATGACTCGAACCGTGCATGGTTATATGTATTATTAGACATACTGTACGACTTTGTCTAAAGAAATGTATACCCATCGGGGCAATACAACAAAAATCTAGGTCAGTAGGTCATAGCAAAGTAAAGAAACATATTTTATCCAGAATGGATTACAAGATATTCATGAAACCTTATACGTAGCATCCTTGCATTGACTTTGCATTGATATATCTACATTGACATATCTACATTGACATATCTACAGTTTATACATACTTCAGAAAACTTTATTCGACTTTAACATTTCATACATACATATTGTCATATACAAACAGTTATCGCAACATGCACTAAAGATAATTAAATAAAATAAAAAAGAGTGTTATTACAATATAAACTGTATCAAATGGAGGTCATTTAAATGTAGTGTAATCTGGTATTTATAATGTCTTGCCTTGTTTTTAATGTTTCAATTATACTAAGAGCAATTTTTTTCACAATCTTTACATGAGTAGAATTTAATAAGCCAATACATTTAAACACGTTTGGTTCCTTAGGATAGTACTTTGTGATGTTTTTTATTCGTAAATCTTTTGTTTCGACGCATATCACTCAGTGCAAGATTTTCAAGGCTGGAATAGACGAAAAGCAAAACAGTCTTCCAACGATGTACTGGATTCCCAAATTACACAAACAACCATATAAAGCCCGTTTTATTTCAAATTATTTTACCACTACAAATATCTCCAATCTTTTAACATCTTGTCTTACTGCCGTTAAAGATCACGTTAAACAATATTGTGGTAAAGCTTATGAAAACTCTGGGATTAATTTATTTTGGTCTATTACAAATTCAGGCGACGTTCTTGATAAAACTTGCAATAAACGTCAAGCTTCATCTAAAAGTACTTATGCTTTTTTCTACATTATAAACAACTTTACCACACCACCTCACCAAAGACAAGCTTATTGCTCTCATTCAAAAAGGTTCGCTAGGGAAAATACTACATGTTTGGCCTGTAACAATATTAAAGCGTTTTTTACTAACGATAGTTTGGACAGTTACACTATGTGGACTTGCAAAGCAGTTATTGTATTACTTATTTTTCTATTAGATACTATTTTCGTCTGCGAAATGACGAAACAATTAAATAATAAAGTCCCAAACGGACCTCACTATTGAATATATAAATATGTGTTATGTGCAGTGGTATTAGTGTCAATGTTGAAGATGCCAAGCTGTTTAAGCGTATTGAGTTGTAACATTTGCCAAAAAATGTCAGTGACCCTTGGTTCCCATTGACTATGCTGTAGTAATCTGTGTCGATCTAACCTCCATGTATTGTTTTGTGTACTACTCAAAGGTATATCATATGTATATCTATGTTTCGTTTTCGGCCGTACAAAGTGCAGTTAACCTGAGTTCATTATTGTCAAAGTGGAAAGCAAGGCACAAAAAACTATAGTATAGTTTTGTACTCGTCTGACTTGGAAAAGTCAGACGGAATATATTTTACTTTGGATTGAAAGTGTAAATCATATATCAAAGTTATACAACTTTATAAACGGTATTGACAATAAGTTGGATGAACATAAATACACACATAATGATGAACATAATTACACATACATGGCTAGCATAAGATACAATTAAATGACTAGGTAAGGAAAATGAAATACGTTTCAAGGACGTTTGCAGACAGAAAAACAAGGCGTTGAGGCATCAGAAGGCATTTATAGGTCCGCTTTTGCAAGCAACGTCAGACGCATACTATGAAACTGGGTGGTGGGGAGGTTAGGGAAAAACGGTTGACAGACCTGACTCTCCCGCAGAAAAATGGCGTCTGTCTTCAATACCTCCCCAGAGGGATATCCATGACAAGGGATATTGGTCCCCGAATTGCTAATTAGCCAGCTTCACAGAAGTTGAGTGCATAATCGTCTGCTTAGCCTTGTCAGATTACTGAGAGTACCAAACGCTCCGGCTCTCTGTCTAAACATAAATCCGTTTTCCTTATTGCAACAGAAAACCCTATTTTATGTTTCGTTTTCGGCCATACAAAGTGCAGGTAACCTGAGTTCATTATTGCAAAGTGGAAAGCAAGGCACTAAGAACTATAGTATAGTTTTGTACTTGTCAGACTTGGAAAAGTCAGACGGAATTAATTTACTTACTTTGAATTGAAAGTGTAACTCATATATCGAAGTTATATAACTTTATAAACGGTATTGACAATACGTTAGATGAACATAAATACACACATAATGTCCAACCAAAGGGAACCTGCACTTGTAAGGGAAATATTGTACGTGCCTAACGATGCAGCCGTTGTAGTTGCTATGTCATTTGCCTGTGTTTTTCATGCCACATTTAATACTTACTCGCATTGTTTCCAATCACATGGTCCAGTTATCACGTCACAGTTAGAAATAGTTATCATACTTAGTGTATTCTAATATCACTTGGTATTATAATATTATAGTTTTATCAATGACATACTTAGTTTTTTCGTAGAAGCCAATTTTAAATGGCTTTAGAAATGTTGGTTAACAAACGGTGACAGAAATTAACTAACAATATATTTAAATAATTTATAAATTGTACAAGAATTGGTCTCAACTACTCTCATAGTCATATTGAAATAAGAAGATTATTTTACGGGTCAGCTTGACCTACTTTTATGGTGATGTGATTTGCAAACTTTTCGTAAGATCCTTGGTCATAATCACTTTCATACAATCTGTATTAAACTCGTTTAAACGTTTGTCAAAAATTGTTATGACCCTATGCTTTTGCAACGCACTGGCGGTTTATGGATGACCCTATTACAGTTCGAAACTATGCTTTCCTCTTTGATTGTGCGACAACCGGACATATTTTGGACCCTTTGATGACGTCTACCTAAATATTCAAAGGATGGTAGTGTTTGATTTTTGTCTTAAATCTCGTCTTGTCGTATCTTTAATGGTTTATTCTCTGACTTCTGCCAAGTCAATGATAACTTTCATTTTGGCTTAAAACGTTTTGGTTTCTATATTCATATACACATGATCAGTGAAGTGTAATATGTATAGTGCTTATTAATGCTGCATTGAAATATGCTAGAGAATATAACCTGACGTTGATATTTTTGTTTACACTTTCCCGTTTTATTGGGATGAAAATAGGGTAAGTGTGAGGTTTGGTGCACCTAGAACTTGGTTTAACCCTTCCCCACCCGCACCACCTAAGTGGCGTTTGTTGCCATTGACCGTTCTAATGCGGTAGCCCTATTGTTAATCCTTATATGTTTGCAGTGTCATATTATGCTTTTCATTTATCTTTGAATTAGTGTTTGTTCCTCTGCGTGTTGTTTTGGTTAAGTGTTATCCTTGAAAGCTACATTTCCTGTTCGACTTTTATATCAACTTTGTTTGGTTATCAGGATTGTTTACACTTGATGGCAGGCATTTTTGTATCTGAACGTGCTCGCATCCACATACTCTGAGAAAACAAAAAACTTCATGTATAATTGTAAAATAACAAAATTTCTCAATGATTTAATGTTGATGGATAATAACAGCTATCAATAATTTAACGTTTGTAATACAACCTATGAATAATTTAACGTTTATATATTCTATATTTCTATATGCCTTTTTATTCTTTTTGCGTATAACGTTAATATCGTAATCATTTTCTTTGAAAATATAAGAGATCAATCGTATAGTCAAATAGTTCATATAAAACATTTCGACATTTCAAAAGTGATTATAATAATACAACCATATATCGTGATTACATTTTGAATTTTCTAATCTCTCCATTGTGATTTTTGTATTGTTTTACTAAAATAAATTCGCTAGAGTGTTATTAAATAAATGGTATCATCTTGGTCTTAAAAATAAAAAGCACTGATAGATAAATATGTATGACTTATTTTTTGTATTTAATATATGATACTTATTGCTTAATAATTACCAAATTGTGCCAAATTATGGCAATAGTTGAATATGGATTTCTTCGCTATTTTAGTTTTAACATTAAAGACATAAGCCCTAAAATCGCACAAAAAGACGGCCAATGTACCTTAACAAATCCACAAAAGAAACATATTAATACACATTCTAAAGAAGTTAATCCCAAAGAATTATAAAACAAGAAGGTATACAGTGGAACAGGATATATAGCTGTCATAGAACACAGACAACTAAAACCACGAATAAAAACAACACCAGTTACAATGTTAAATAGATGCAAGGAATATACCATCACAAACACTAACTGGTTGACAATAGGGCTACATACTCTAACAAAAAAGACAACCTACATCTGCAATATAAGTATAACGCTTACATGATCATGTACGAGTTAGAATACATTAATATAAAGAAGCATCAAAAGCCACAATGCAAGTAATACATGTCTTGGCATTGAACGCTACCGTCTTTTGAGGATTTTTGTTCCACAATCTGTCCGATCATCGCACAACTCTCATACTGTTTTATATAGCATACAGCTTATTTAGCGAGGAACTCCCTTTATAAGCGTTTTAACGAAATAAACGATGAAAATTATTTAAAATATATAGCATAGTCATTTCAGAGTCGTGTTTTATATTCTTTTTGTAAGTTTCGTATTATATGTGTTAAAGTTATTTATTATACCTCACATGGAATGACCATGCTAAATCCCCATAAACAACAATGTGTAATTTCTTACTACCTGACACGAGGGTGATAATTCAGGGTGATAGTAAATCGCAGGGTGATAGTAAAACAAAAATCACGTAGTATACTACGCAGCTTTTGTGCGCATAGATGTGATTATGTTAGGGCAAAGTCATTGGCTCAGTAGGAAGAAATTGCTATTAATAACTCATCATAACCTCAAACCGATTTCATTAAACTACAGACTTACTACCGTTTATAGAAAAAAGTTTGGTATCCCTATGGGTACGAACTGTGCACCCCTTGGCGCAGATTTGTTTCATATTGCTATGAAATAGATTTTAAGTTGTCTTTCACCAGCTACCCAGGTAGATGTTATTGAAGCCTTTAATGACACCTCTAGATATCTGGGCGACTTATTGAACATTGACAACCTTTTCTTTTCTACTATGGTTAATAATATATATCTTAAAGAAGGTCATCTTAACAAAGCTAATATTTTTGATATAAACGCTTCTTTTCTCGATTTACATGTCTCTATTGAAAATGATGAAATAATTAGCAAAATCTATGACAAGAGAGAGGATTTTAATTTTGATATTGTTAATTAACCCCATTTAGATGGGGATGTTCCCCAAGCAACTTCTTACTTATTCGTTTTTCTAGAGCTTGTACTCGAGTTGAGGACTTTAATATTCGTAATATGTGTATTACTAAAAAGCTACTCCATCAGGGTTACCGTTACCATAAACTTCTTAAAACCTTTGCAAAATTGTATTATCGTAACCCTGATCTTCTTTCCAAATATAAAAGTAATTTAACACAACCTGACTTCTATGATGATGTGACTTACAAACTTCGTCAGATCTTTAGTCACGATCCCATTCATACAATCTTTGTTAAACGTGTTAAAATGTTTGTCAACGGAGGTTATGACCCTATCATTTTGCAACGCACTGCATGCTTGGTGGTGGACCCATTTACAGTTCGCCACTATGCTTTCCTCTTTAATTGTGCGATGACCGGAAAGGCTGTGGACCCTATGATGACGTCTACCGAAAGCCCAAAAAGACGGTGACGTTTGATGTTTGTCTGTAATCTTGTCTTGTTGTGCCCTCAATGATTTATTCTCGTGTTGCTCTGGCTTCTGCCAAGTCATTGAGTACCTTCTTTGTGGCTTTCTATGATATTGTTTTTTGTATTTATATATACACGAGCATCTTTGTGTTTTACTTATATTGCCTATTAATGCTGCCTGTTGGTTAGAGAATAGTTCATGGCGGGGATTTCTTTATTTACACTGTCCCGTGTTATTGGGATGACAGTAGGGTAAGTGTGAGGTTTGGAGCACCCCTTTTACCTGGTTTAAACCCTAGCGGCCTTTTTGCCAGTGATCGTTCCAAGGTGGTAGCCCTAATTTCAACCTTTGTTGTGTTTGTGACGTCATATGCTTTTATTCGTTGTTAACATTGCCATTTATGTTTGGACTTTTGCGTGTTGTTGGGTTTACTGTGTTCTGTGAAAGATGCATTTCCTGTTCGACTTTTATCATGTTTATACTTAATTTTATTTTGTTATGAAAGATATTTCAAGTTCAATCCAATTATGACCAATGTTTCTTTTCTAATGTGGTATATACTATATTTCTTAAACAACTTAAACTTAACAAAACTAATAGTTCTGATACTGTCGCTTCTTTATTCGATTTGCATCTCAAAATTGAAAAAAGAGCAATATTTATGACAAGATAGATGATTTTAATTTCGATATCTTAAGTTATCCATTCTTAGACAGAGATAATTCTAGAGCAACATCTTATTGGGTACTTGTATATGTTTCGCAGCTTGTTATACCCCCACTTTTACAAGGAGAAGTGGGGGCTATATAGGATAGGAATCACGTTGTTCGTAACGTCACGACGCGTCCCGTTCCATCGTGTAACACATCTTTGTCCCGTCCCGTCGCGTCTCGTCGAGTAACACTTTCTTATTACTAGCATTTCTCAAACAGTTTTGAATGTGTTGTTACCAAAGTTAATATACTCATAACAACGGATGGTCTTATGTCCCTCTACATCACCCATGAGTTTTAGTTCGTTTTAGTCGAGATAAGGACGAACAGTAGTATACTAGTACGGTTTTACAGATACATTTAAGTAAACATAACTACATCCCTGAATTCTATAAATACTATTAAAATACAGCAATATTATTTTAAAGAGATAATTTTCTATCTGCTTACGCCGTGAACTGAGTTATGATTCATCTTTGTCATTGACATCAATAGTGTTAATTAACACAGATATCACGCAAACAACACCGAATTCGTCTGATTATAAAGCATGTAAATTTACCATGTGTTTCTATTCTTTTATAATTAACTTTATGCTGTATGCAAAGCCAAGATTGCATTATTATATTTAACATAGCTGTGTTTATGTTGTAGACATACAGCTAATAGCGTACAGTATGATTAAGATATGTACATGTATTAGATGAATTAAATGAATAGTTGATCGAATGTGTACATACAATTGTAACTGGTGATGATGAAGAGCATTAAAATAATACTTGAGAAATTAATATAAAATATGCGTTGAGTCTTTTCTGTTCAGTGAAGTACATGTACAATATTTATAGAAAACAATACATCTTAGGCGTTTGGGACCGTTGCAATAAAATATTAAATCAAACAACTGAAATTATAATTACCACAACCTCAATAATCCAGCTTTACTAGCTTTGCTAACTTAGTGGTAACACATTTATTTTGCCTGTAAACGTTCTGAATTTCAACTTTATTTATACGATTTTGTTTTCATAAATGAAGTCAATACAGACTGCAACTTAGACTCATAACATAACAATTTAAAACCCCAACAATTTTCAAATGTATACATTATTTGATGTGAAATGGGATGGGAAACAGTCGAAACCTGATTTGGAACGTAACATAAATTGTTCAAACATTTCACACCGTGTATTTCAGTATGATATCCTCTCCTAATAGCGTGATGTTTTTTGTACACTGGACGGTTTTCTATGGAACCCGTATTCATATTTGACTAAGCATCCTGCAATATTTAGTGAAATGTGTACATCTATCCTATAACGAGCGTCAGATTGGCATTGTTCGTAAATAAATAGCATTAAATCGATGATGTTTGCATTTTCGACAAATAAGCTCTGATTTCAGATTCCTGCAGATTCAATACTTTGATTATTATAGTTACTATTTATTTACGAACAATGCCAATCTGACGCTCGTTATAGGATTGTAATCATATTAATGTTAAAAACATAGTTTACAGAGCTGCTTTAAGGGCGGTAACTCATATGATCTTGCCTTTTTTGTTACAAAGAGTTATAGCCTATAACTTCAAAGAAATAGAATGTTTTTTTATAAACGTTACGAGTATGTGGCATGCTATTTTTAAACTGAGGGTGTTTGCAGGAAGACAATGAATCTCCTCTTAAGTATCTAAAACTCTGTAAATTATAAGCTTTTAGCCTCGCATACTCAACTTATATAAAGCTCTGTAAATTATTAACTTGTACTCAAGTAATGGATAGAAAGTGTTTTCTCTAAGTATATGAATTATGATGTATGATTCAATGCATATTGACATGAAATGTGTACTTACTTTTTACTTATGTATACAAGAAAAATGTATATGCTCTATCTCACATCATGATGTAGATTATTGAGGGGTAATGACAGGTATCTAGTTATCATTTAAACAACATAATCATGTCATTCCCTAATAAAATATCGGAGTCTGACCAGTTGGTTACAGTCTCAGTGCATTTGCTACTAATGAAAGTAGACAAGTTTGACCAAAACAATTTTGAAACTTCGCAGTCATAAAAGAGATGTTTAATTGTTTCCGCAGTTTTATTACAAAAAGTACACATATCTGAATCAGCAATGTTAATTGTTTAAGAAAATAATGGGTACCCAGAATCCCTTGGTTGATCCTGTATTGAAACCATTGGTGTCTTCCATCTTGGTTTATTTTAAATGTTAAAGCAAATATTTTGTACCAATTCAGGTGTCTACTATTAAGTTCTTCGTTCCACTTTGTTACCGCCGATGGGATTATATTTTTTATTATCATTGCATCATAGATTGATCTGCTTCCTTTAATATCTTTCAAAATAGTTGATAGATAAAATGGGATTATAGGGTTTTTACCCTTGCTTATAGACTGTGGAAATGTATGTGAGTGTAGTAACCTTTTAACTGATGCTATGACACCCTCATATTCTAAAAAATTGGATTTTATTCCATAAGTTTCTTTAAAGACCTGAAAAGGTAATAGATTGCCGTAATCAGCAATCAGGTCATTGATTGAAATAACTCCTTTTGGGAACCAGTGGTTGAAAAATATGGTTGAGCCTCCGACCTTTATATCTTCATTGTACCATAAAGTAACACCATGAAACTGATACCATAAGGTTGGTGGAATGTTACGTAGATAATATTTATAACTTTCAAAGACATCTTTCTAGAAAGGATTATCCAATGTTTTTAAATATTTATCTATATAATTTATGCCAAAGCAAGTGAACTGCTTTATCCATGGGTACATTTCTTGGACAATGTTCAGGCAATTGTTTTCACTTTTTAGAAGCCGTCTTTATCCAGGTTATTTTCAGAGATTAAAAAAAGCATTCGATATCGATCATTCTTAAACCACCTCGATGTTTGTCTTGATATATAACCTGAAGTTTAACTTTGTATTTTTAACCACTCCACAAGAAGTTAATTTATTACCTGTTGGTGGGGATTGGGTAATGCTGAAATTAGATCTATCCAAAAGACTTCAGTTTTGTCCAAATTTATATTAAGGCCAGGGACTCTCGCATAAAATTGTAACGTTTTAAGAGTGTGTCTTAGAGATTTTTCAGAACCATCCAGTACTAAAGTAGTATCATCTGCGTATTGTGAGATAAGGTGTTCTTTGGAACTTTTTTAAAACCGGTAATATTTATATTATTCCTTCAGACAGCCAATATTTCTGCACACAGAATGAATATATAGGGAGACAATGGGTCGCCCTGACGACATATACCGGGATATATTGGGATACATGTGATTACGCCCTGTGTTTGAGAAATAGACAACTGCCCCTTGTTAAAGCCATAATTAATTGACCGTAGAACAAAGTGTCCAATATCTGACCAGAAGAATTTATAGAATTCTACTGTAAAGCCAGAATTTCCTGGGCTCTTGTCATTACTTTTAAACATGTTCAAGTAATGTATGATTAGTATTGATTTCTTTTTCAAGTGAACATATCTGCTATAAGGTTTTGCTCACGCTTGTCTTGTGTTTCTTTTAAATGTGAACAGTATGATATAGTTTTCCCCTTATTTCCATTAAAAGCACATCGAAAAAATGTTGTTCATTTATATTTAAAATTAGATACTTATAGGAAGCATAACTTTTATCAGGGTATTTTGAATATTGTTTAATAGTTTGTTTAATAGTTTCCTTAATTTCATGTATATATTTTTCATCTTTTAAAAGGGAATTATTCATTTTCCAATACGAATGACCTTTAATAAAATATATATGTAAATTGGGCCTCCTGTGGTATTTTTGAGTTGCCGAAAATACCACAGAATTTTTTTAATTTTTTTAAACACACCTATCTACAAATCAGCATGAAATGCTGACTTTGCTGGTTATATTGTTTTACTTGATTTATTAAAACTGTTTTAAAATAGGGGTAGTGAAGATTGCAAGTTTAATTTTTTTTATAAGTTATCAAAATTATAAAATGTTTATTTAATACAAAACAAATTTGTTGATTTGTTATTAAAATTACATTTAAATTAACAATTTTCTGACCTTGAATACAAAGGTGGTGGTTCCTACTCATACACATTACTAAAACAATTTATTACACACTTTTTAGACTTTTTTGTAATGTTGCCATTGCTTCCTTTCTTCCCTGCTCTACTAGTTCTTTTTTTTGAGCTTCACTTATTTTAGCCTTTTTTTGTTTGGTGTCTTCTTTTAAACTATAATATTTATCTAACTCATCTAAAATCATCTTAAACTCTTGATCAGATATTTATGCATCACTCAACGCTTTTGATATTAACTGCTTTATACTATTTAACTTAGCCTCTACCAAAGTTTTTATTTCATGATGTTTTTGAGCTTTTGCATTAAGCTTGCGTCTGATAAAATTAACACAAACACCTGTAGCTCCACATACTATTGCTGCTATTCTAAAGGTAGCAAAACTGGAATAGCAAATCCAATCCCAGCCATAATAACACCTGCAGATATCAAGGTAGTGTCAATTCCATCTGTAATATTAACACCACGTTTATATTTTTTATAAAGTGACTGACGTATATCTCGTTCTGTAATTAACTTTTTTTCAATTTCTGAAATCTTTTGTAATCTATAATTTTGTCCGTCTTCCACTGGCAACTCATGATATATACTTGGTGCTGTTGGTTGCTTCATTTTTTATTAATAAATAAAAAAATTAAATTAATTCAATTTATAATGATGCCACCGTATTTACAGCTGTAGCGTTAGCAACCTTGCATACAAAGTTAACAACAGAACCATCACCAATTTCTAAAGGTTTATCAAAGTTATCATGATTGCGTGGGATGATGTGAAGCGTTATACCATAATTTGGTTGTTCAACACCATTGACAGAAACTATTACAGTTACGTCACCAACTAATCGTTCACATGCTAAACCTATTCCCATAATCCGTCCACGGCGTGTCATTACATGCCCCACATTTTTTTCTGCCCCGCCGTTACCAAATGAGAGTATTCTATTCGACACAAGTGGGCCCTTAGCCTCTGCAAATATTGTTATAATTCCATATTTAAGATTATCAACTCTATTTTTTAAATGATTAAACTGGTCAACAAAAGGCACAACTCGCCTATATAAATTTTGAACATCATTTATCAAAGCCTCTAAGTCTTCTGTTTTTTAAGGTCTTGTTGGTCCAAATATACTCATTGTTTTTTTTATAAAATTATATTTTTTAAATAATTTCTAAAACACAATTCATAGGCAAACCGTGATTATTTATTTTGTTGCCATACTCATCTCTGACTTCTATTTTCAATTCAGTAATTGCACCATTCATAAGACAGTGATATTCAGGATAAAAACTTGTATATACTATATCTCCAAACTGCTTATTTACTACAGGCACAACACCTATAATAGTGCTTGGTGCACCATTGAAATAATTACTACTCGTATTAACTTGTTTCAGATGAACATATAGCTGTTTGTAAGGAGCTAAATCCATTGGGTAATTTCCTATATTACTACTTGTCAACCATTTTCTGTCCTTGTATCCCAGCATTTTTGAAAGACCGCTTGACATTCGTGTTTCTATTGGCGGATGTGAATGTATAATTACGAAGCCAGCTTGGACAATATTGTCCAGAATAATCTTTTCATTTAGCAATTTAAACTGTTCTGCCAACTCGTGAAAGTTATAAAGTCCATTTGGTAAATGTTCTATTTTATCTGGGTTTCTTGTCTTTATGGTTTCATTAATAATATTATACCAACCGATAGTGTATGTACAACTTTTTAATCCAACGCGCTTAGTTCCATCTCTATTATCGATATACTGTTGTAAATTAATAGAGTTGTCTATGTTTGAAATTGTATGAAACATTTTTTTAATATATATATATAAAAATACAAAATAAAAATGATTTCTAAAGAATTCAAATATAACCCAGATGCTCACTATTCAAATACTTTTAGCAAGAAAGTGATAGATATAATAAATCAAAACATAGTCATTACATCAGACGGTAAAGGCTTTAAAGCATCATTTTCCAATGTCTTTGAAAAATACAAACTCCCATACGTTAAATCAGATGCTATAGTCCAACGATGGGGAACAGATTGGATGTTATTTTGGCAAAACCAGTTAAACTTTGCTATTTGGTGTGCGACAACTGGATGTGGTATTGATTTCAACAACCATCTAAAAGCTGATACTTTGGTTGGTTCGTTATTTCGATTTCATGTCTATTACCAAGTCAGAAGAATATTATTTGAGATGAGTGTAGCAATGCCTCAAGACTCAAATTGGAATGCGTTTAATAACACATATAATCGAAACGCATACGAGAGAATATGCAAGGAGTTTAACGTTGACGTAAATTCAGACTGGAGACAAAAACAAAGCTATAATAATGGTCTAGGAACAATTTATAATTACTGGACAAATATTGGTTATCATCCTTTGGTAAATACTGTATACGACAACAAAATGATGAGTTTTACAGTCTATGAGAGTGATAAAACATATCACATTGATTACATTGCACAAGGATTTGAGGCTGACAACAGCTGGTCTACTTTTATACCAGATTGTTCATTTGGATTTACAAGAGCTGGAGTAGAAAGAATCAATGACAGCATAAGAACATACTGCTGGGCAATTCTTGGTTCACAATCACAAACAAGAACAGATATACTTGGAACTGGAACGGCATTTGATGCACAGAAACAATTTCTAGCAAATGTAGAGGACGCAATAAATAGCCCCATCGACTTGCCCAGTCAAATTTCAAGATATGAAAACACCTTAAAATATGCAAGAAGTAAAGTTAATTTTGTTTATGGAAGTGGATTGTACATGTCTCCGAGTGACATGGAATTAAGAATCGGAATAATACAAGACTACAATAATGAAATTGTAATAGCAACCGATGCACAAGCATTAGGATTGAATAATGATGTAAATGTAAAACCAGTGCCACCACAAAATATTCAACCTTTTCAAGGCACCACAACAAAAAAATGTTTACCGGAACATTCTGACTTTGATAAATCATCAATACATAAAACTGTGGAGCATAACCCACCAGATATACAAAAAATAGCGATTGATTACGAAGATAACAAAACAACTATAATTGTTGGTACTATAGTAATAGGTCTCGCTGCATTACTTATTTACGAGATTTACTGAACCACTCTTTGGCTGCCACATACAACAACCCGGAAACAAACACAAGCAAAGCCCATAGATTGTTACCAAGCCAATTAATAACATTACCTGTTGCAGATAAAAGCCATGATACTATTGCACCAATAACTCATTGAAGTGCTGCAGCAGCTTTACCAGCAAGGTTGGCAAGAAGTTTACCAAGATTAAATAGTTGTTTTTTTATCCAATCTTTTAAACTTGATGGATCAGGTTTTGGAGTTGGGGCAGTTCCTCCTCCCGTTGTAGGAATAATGGCCTCAACTAATACCCCAATAATCATACCAAAGGCAGTCAAAATACTAACAATAGTAATACCTTGCTCCCTAAACAAGGTTTTGATTCTCTCACCCAATGTTGTGTCTTTTTTTAACACCCTATTTATAGTTTCTTTTATCCTGTTTATTTGACTGCGTAATGCTTTTGTGTTTTCACTCGCCGCTTCAAGTCGCGCACTTCTTTCATCTATAAGGTTTTTGAGGAGATCGCTAAGTCTCTTTATCTGAAATTCATCACCATCAATCTTAGCTTGTTCTAATTTTTGTTTTGTTTTTGCTATATATTTATCAAGCTCAGTGAGTTTTGCCAAGTTATTGACGAGTTCTTCCCTGCCAGTTGTCATCGCTTTTACTATTCCATTCATTTCACGCTTGCCTATATTTGTTTGTGTTGAAACAGCAGTTTTAGAATGAGTTTCATCTATTATATTACTCAAATTACTCTCAATTATATATACAGCATCTACTGTATTTTGTACATCTTCAGTTGTTGAAAAATGTTGCATTGGTATATTTTCTTCTGCTTTTGTGAGGGTATCTCCTATTTTTGCCAAGGATGCTAATTCTGCCCTACCCTGAGCCTTTCTTTCACGTGGAACTAAATAATCATACATTTTTAAATTATTTTTTACGAAGTCAATGCCATTTTTTCTAAGTAGAGTGTCCAGCACATAAAACTTGATTGGTTCTTCTAGATTATTTCCCCTATAATAGGTAAGTGGAACATCATCCGTCCCCAACCGAACTGCATATAACATTGTTCTACCGATTTCGTCCTCAGCCACTCTGAAATCATTTTTATAATCAATTCCGCTGATCTCAGCATTAACTTCAGTAAAAAATTGATCTACTAACAACCTTTTTTGTGTTAGTTGTTCTTTTGTTTTATCTTCTCCTTCAAGCTGATCAATATTGTTATTTTCATTTACAATTTGTCTTTGAAATTCTGAACCAGGTTGTGTTAATTCTGGTTCGTCTTGAAGTAATTTATCCAAGTCTTCCAAGTCTTCTTCAGTCATATCAATATCTGGATCAAACGCAGGATTTTCAAATCCACCTTCAGCCATTGTTTATTTTATTTAATTTTAAAAAATATATTTAAAAATAAAAACAATGTCAGCTTACGGAAACAAACTCAGCCCTCATAGAACACTAAGAGAACCTCATGGTGCCAAAGGCATCCGCACAAGTGTAGTAATAACTAATAATCCATCAACAATATACCATAACCAGCAACTGCTTGTAAGATTTCCAAATCTAAGTACTAATGATGTGATAGTTCCACGTACTGCTCGTCTTGCCTTTGAAATAGAACTTAAAAGCAGAACAGACGCCAACCGTACTTTATATCAGAATCTGGGCAGAACAATTGTGAAAAAAATGACAATAAGAATAAGTGGCAATGAAGTCATGTCAATAGATGACAGTGATATATATCATTGTTATGTAGATTTATGGAAAAGCCCTACCGAAAGATTAAACATAGCTTACCAAGGTATTGGTAAAGCAAACATTTTAAAACATAGAATTGGTGCGGGAGATGCTTCCGCAGACACCGGAGATGAAGCTATAACAGCAGCTTATGGAAATAGATTTTGTATTCCAC
The DNA here is from genome assembly GCA_037043455.1 of Cyrtodaria siliqua. Lineage (NCBI taxonomy): Eukaryota > Metazoa > Mollusca > Bivalvia > Adapedonta > Hiatellidae > Cyrtodaria > Cyrtodaria siliqua. The sequence goes on from JAWPHD010003830.1 coordinate 135,495, forward strand.
TGAACTTTGAAATGTTAGAAAGTCATATGCCATTTTATCAAGCGGGGCTTGGTGATAGGTTAGAATATGAATTAACGTTTAACGATTATAACAAAGTTATTAAAAGCAGTGATACTGATGCATCTTATGTAATAAAAAATATCTGCTTGGAATTTGATACAGTTAGTGATGTTGAATTAGCCAGACAAATAAGACAGCAAATCAGTGGTAAGATGTCATTTATGTATGATCGTATCTTGCGACATAGAAAAATAATAGCAAACAAATCTGAAACCCTTTGGAACATCAACATTAATGTACCAGCACGGAGCATGAAAGGTATTCTAATGCTGTTTGAAGATCCAGAAAGAACAAGCACAGAAACCTATTACAACCCAATGATTGAAAAGGTTGAAATGACAATAGAGGGAGTACCAAATCAGTTGTATAGTCAGGGCATGAAGGCATATCAACATTGGGATGAAATCAACAAATATTTTGCCTTGACATCAAAAAGAAACAAAGAGACAGAAATAGCAGCAAGGGACTTAAACTTTACCAATGTTTCTCTTGAAAACAAAATAATATGCTTTGTGGCTTGCCCTTAGAACATGTGATGACAATTTAATATACGGCAGTGGAAGAAGAATAGAAAACGGCAGTGAAGGCATAACGATATTAATAAATAAAAAAGCAGATGCAGATCAAACTTTAAATATTTATATATATATATAATACAAGATGCGCAAATCAATTTCGAAGATGGAAGATTCAAAGAAGCAGGATACTAGTTTGCAAAAAAAATATCCTAAATATTCACACAGTGCCATTATTTGTGGTCAGACAGGCTGTGGTAAAACAGAGTTTGTTCTTGACATACTTGAACAAGAGTATGTTGGAGTTTTTAAACATATAATTATATTGTGTCCAACCATAGAGTGGAACGAGGCTTATAAAAATAGATTCAGGATAGGAGATGTGAAAAACCCAAAAGATAAAAAAATAATAATTGTCAATCCCGTGAGAAACGGTAAAGAAATGTTACAAGAACTGTTGCGTTTCTTTTTCAAACAATATGCTGGCCAGCCAACATTATACATTATTGACGATTGCTCAGCCACAAAATAATTACCAAACAATCAGTGTGGGTTATATCACAGAGATATAATTCTGTATTGAAAGATTTGAGAGAGCAAGCAAAATGGCTGTGTATATTTTACACCAAAGACAGAGATAGTTATGAAAATTGTTTGAGAGAAAATGATGTTATTCCAACGCTGGAAGAGAGAACCAGAATAAGAAAAGCCTTAGCTAAGACTAAATATTCGAAGTTAATTTTGAGGACTGACCAACCAACTGGTTATTGGGTTGAATAATTTTTTTTAAAAATACAATCTAGAGTGTCCCATATAACCCATACACTCAATGCACTAACCAATATCGGTACAACATCACTACTCATGTTTTCCGGGGCTTGTAAAACATACCCTCTTGGCTCACATATAAAATATTCTACGCCATCCTTTGTCACAGAAATTACAGGCGTTTCCTGTGCACCTTTTTCGTACGTTTGTAAAAAATCACTTTCTGAAACACATATACAACATTTTACGTCATCTCTTGTCATAACATCCAGTGCTATTTTATTTTTGTTATAATCACTTATCTCACCGTCTGTTATTTTCAAATCCATTTTTTTTTATATAATATTTTTTTATTATTACAAAATATATTTATTTCATAATATCCGCAGGTATAATACCTTTTTTTTACAACTGTTGCTAATAGTAATACTAACAGCAAAGTAGCAATGTTAATAGCAATACTGACCATGAATATAGTATTGCTAATAGCATTGCTCATAGCAAAGTAGTAATGTTAATAGCAATGCTTGCAGCAAATTAATAATGTTAATAGAAAAAATAGCAATGTTAATAACAATGCTATTAACAATACTAACAATAACTAGTTGCATGAATATCACAGCTAGTTGTTTTGTATTTTATATTTATTTCAAGATAAAAAATAAGATTAATAATATAAAAATGAATGCGGAAGAACTATTACAAAATATATCGGAACAGACGGAACCAGATGAATCAAAGCAACAAGAAACAAAAAAAGAAAGATTATCAGCCATAGTGGCTGGCGGTGGTAGTCGTCAATATTTGGGTAAGGACATACAACTCACAAACATAGATGGCATGTCACCAGATGAAATTAACAAACTTTACTGCAGATATGAAGCAAGGCTTGGGGCAAGCATGACTAAAACTTTAGGCAATTCTTTTATTAACTTGTATGTGATGGGAGTATCAAAATATTTTAATGTAACCAATCCACCAAAGCTGATAGAAGATTTGGAGGAAGACCCATTTATTAATCATGCTTTGACAAGTGCTTGTTGTGAGTTGTATTACAGGTATGGAATGTGCTTAGCACCATTTACAGCAATACTGACAACTGTTAGACATATTGATTTTAATAAAAATAAAAATATAGATAATATAAATGGAGAACCACGAGAGTGAAGTTATACCTGTTGTTACACAACCTATTGAACAACAAAAAGTAAAAAATCCAAAACGAATAGAGGCTGGGAAAAAAGGAGCAGCGGCAAGAAAGGCAAAGCGTTTGCTTCAAGATGTTACAAATCAAAATGCTGCAAATCAAATAACAAAAATAACAATAGGTGAAGAAGAACCAGAAAAAATCAAAATAAACGTATACAAAAATTATATTCCACCGTGTGTGGTTTTATTAGGCATTGCTGGGTTGGGTTTGTATATTTATAACAAGAAATCTACTACGCAACCTGCTACGCAACCTGTGCAACCTGCTGCTGTTCGTGTTGCACCAAAAGACCCGTTTGATTGTTTTTAATAATTTATTTAAAAAAATAATATAAAAATAATATAAAAAAATGGCAGCAAGTATTGACGGAAAACAAATTGTAAATATGATGTATCATGCTGGAGTGGAAACACTTCTAACTGTTGGATATTCTGAGATTGGCAGAAAACTACTAAAAAGACCAGCACCTAAAGTGGATTTTAATATGACAGATTTTGGGATGCTGTCTGTGGATATAATGTTAGCAATGGCTACGAGGGATATGTTGATTAAGCAAGGTATTATTCCTGCGGATATTATGAAATAATTTAAAAAATATATATATAAAAAAATGGCAAGTGCAGTAGCAATGATGATAGGTGGCGCATTAACAAACGCATTGGCGTTTAGCGGTTCAAATTATTTCTTTTCAAAAATGGGAAGTCATTCAAATGAGGAAAGACAAAGGCATGACAAAGCAGTGGAACAATTAAACGCAGCACAAGCGGCTTGGAATAAAAAAAGAACAGAGAGATTAGATTTTATTAATAAGCAACTACAAAAAGAGCATCATGCAGAGCAGACTTTTGATGATGTAGACCAGGCCATGAAACAGTATTATTACATAACTGGCAAACATTTGCTTTTGGAACCGGAGCCCAAGTTGAGTGATTTTTATACACCATCTCCGGATCAACAGAATAGAGAAATTACGTTTATTGTGGTGGGCAGGGCTGCAACTGGATTTGTGGCGTATAAATTGATTTCATAAAACAAAAAAGTTTAAAGCTATAATTACTTTAGATTTGGAATAACTAAATACACTTAGTACATTTGAAAACGCAACATTTTTGACTTTCATATATTTTTTATCTACGTGGTTTTCGTTCAAACAAACATTGTATTTTAGGAAAGTATACATATTTCATTGTGGCTATTGTTAAAATTTAACAATTTAGAATTACACAAGAGTTACACTACCTGAAACACTGAAAACAGATTTTGCACGAGAATTCTAATAATCACGATATAAGCAAGTTTATTTTCATTTATCTTAAACGCGATAACATCGGTATGGTATAAAAACACAACATGATTTGATTTTATCCACAAATCATTATGCTACGTTAAGCTGAACATGTGCGAAATCAGGCTATTGGGATTATGGCTGTTGGTGTCACTAAAACAGAGGTAGCGAGACGACTTGGCTGCCATGTCTCAACTATATCTAGGCTACAGACACTCTATTAACAGACAGGCACTGTCAGGGACCGTCCTAGACCAGGCAGGCAGCGAGTAACCACCCCCAGACAGGACATCAAACTGAGGGTGTCACACCTCAGAAACAGATTCCTGCCAGCTTCTGATACAGCCAGACACACGATTGGTACTCATGGGTATGTGTTTTCATCCACTATAACCAATACGCATTGTCACTTTTTTCAAACTATTAAAAATAAAATTGCCTTATTTTCAAATTTTAAATGGTGGTGCGTTACCTTTTTTGTGCAGAATGTTTTCTAATTCAGCCATAATTGGTTTGTAAGTAGGCCAATAAACGTAACAACTGCAAAAAACAGCATAAATGTCATCAATTAAAAAAAAAAGTGAAAATGTTACATTTTTATTTTTTGATGGTTCGTTTCTTTTCAGACGAACACTAAATGACTTGAAGCGACGTGTTTATGCCCGCGTAAACCACTCTACCACACCGCAGGAACTTCGTGTAGTGCTACAAGACGAATGGCAGCGTATGCCACAGCAAGTGATTGAATCCAAAATACTGTCTATGCACCGTAGATGTTAAGCTTTAATAGACGCTCGTGGTTGCACAATCGGTATTGAAAGTGTTTATTTTAATTTGGATAGGGGTAATTGAACCGTTGATTTTTATATGAAATATTTTGATTCTGGCAATGAAATTTTGACCATCTATTAAATCATGACTAAATATACACTATATGAAATTGCATTGTTCTAGCTTTTTTACTTTTCAAAAAATTACAAAAACCGAAGTGTTGCGTTTTCAAATGTACTGAGTATATGTTTACTTTGAAAAGACTAAGTCATATGCATGATACCTATTTTTGTTGTTGTTTTTACATGGTTTCAATCCAAGTGGTCGAATATAATATGGTGGTTTAGCACTCTTCTCTAATTTATTTTTGAGATGATCAGGCGCCCATACTTCACCGTTGTCTAATAATGTCAATACCATGGATGGACCATATTCAGTTTCTACTATTTTCGTATCTGTAATAGTGTATATTTTATTTATTTCCAAGTCTGTCCATTTCTTTGTGCTATTTTGATATTGCTCTTCGAGCAGTTCATCAAATTGTGCAGTTGTGATATCCATTTTTTTATAGTTATATAAAGTTTAATCTTTAGTAGAAAAAATGGAAAAGATTTATTACAGCCCAAAAGGATTTTGGAGAGGTTACACAGCAGTTAAAAAATTGGCAAAAGAGGCTGGTGTTAGTGAAAAAAAGGCATTAGAATTTTTAAAGAAACAAGCTGTGTGGCAGATTTATTTACCTGCACCTAAAAAAATAGTTAGACCCAGGTTTGATGTTTCTGCTAAAAATGGAGTGCATCAAGCTGATTTGTTATTTTTACCGCATGATACTTTTGGGATTGGTCGTGGACGCAAGACATATAAATATGCATTGACTGTGGTTGATATTGCAAGTAGATATAAAGAAGCAGAGCCACTGACTTCCAAGGATAGCAAAGAAGTTGCCAAAGCATTTGAAAAAATATACAGTCGACATTTAAAATATCCAAAGTTATTACAAGTGGATCCAGGCAGAGAATTTATGGGTGCAGTATCACAGTTGATGGTAAAACACAAAGTAAATATCAGACGAGGCAGAACAGAAATACATAGAGACCAAGCTTTAGTGGAAAGATTTAACAGAACATTAGCTGAAAGATTGTTTGGTTATCAGTATGCTAAGGAAATAGATTCCCAAAAACGCAACAGAGAGTGGGTAAAGAGATTACCAGAAGTTGTTAAAGCCATAAATGCGGAGACAAAAAAGCCTCCTTCTGTTGAAACAAAAATATTAAAAGTTGATCCTATCTGTATGAATGCAAGTGTAAGATATTTATATCAACCCGGGGAACAAGAAGATGGAAGACGCAGAGCAACTGATCCAATGTGGAGTGTAGATATTCACAAGATTAAAAGTTATATGGTGACGCAAGGCATAAGAGTTTATTATTTGAAATTACCAGCGCCGCAGAGAGGATTTGTCAAAGAAGAATTACTTTGTTCCTGCTGATACCCAAATTCATAAGTTTTTATAGAAACCATGTGCATCAGTTGTAATACCATCTTCTCGGATGTATCTTTTTGAGTAAAATGGTGACAAAGTTACTTTGTTTACTGTTATGCCTTATATTTGATGTTTTATTGATCGCAACATATTCATTTCATGGTTATACTTTTTCTTGTTGAATAATGCATCTTTGTAGTTTTCAAAGTTTATATGTTTTTTGACTACATAGGTTTTTACACCCTTTGCTTTTTTAATAAGTTGTTCATCCGCTCTCAAAATAGAATATAGCTTGGGTCTTAATCCAACATACTCAGCTATAGCAACACCAGCCCATTCGTCTTTCATTTTGCCTAATACTTTTTTATTTGTATCATCGTGCATTGGATGCTCAACAGGGTAATCACTCAAGTCATACTCATCTTTCATTTCAGACATATCTTTATATGCGTCTTCTGTTTTTATATCTACAAGCAAGCTGTCAGTATCTGTGTATAATAAATCACAATCGCTTCCATATCTTTTTTTCAGTGTATTATAATACCAATTATACATATGGTACTTTGATAAATCCAATACTGACATCCCAACATAGATTGGTTTGTTTAATGTTAATTTTGTTTTGTTTACATGCACTGCTGATAAATCATCTGACAATTTTATACGCCTGTTAAAGTTAGGTTTGGCTATTATTTTTCTTATCTTTTCATTTTCAGAACCATCAGTTCGGACTAGTTTTATATCAGTCCGCTTGCGGAGATTTTCCATTGTTTTACCAAATACAGAGTTATTCATAAGTTTGTAAAAGTCTTTTTCAAAGTTTGATTTAGCTTTTTTCCTAAGTTCTGTGTTTAGGTTTATATATGATTTCATCCATGTTTTTTCATTAAATTCTAATACTCTATGTACTCTCTTTAGCTTCATACCCAAAGGTAAGTACAGTTCCAGGTTTTTGTAATGTATCACATATTTTTTCTTGTCCTGAAGATTGGGAACTAGTTGTTCTGTATTTATCATGCTATTATTTTCTAACAAATCTGTTTGGTATTTAGATAACCATTCTTTTTTCACTGTTAATCTTTCCTGTGCAAGTGGATAGTCATTATGTAATTCATGAAGTGCTTTTGGGTGTTCTAAATCAACTTCAAGTATTTGTCCTTTACCAAGTTTTGGTTTGGAAAAGTGACCACTTTTGTTTTTCTTTTTCCAAATAAAACCGGAATGTGGAAGTGATTGACTCATTGCCCAACCATATAAATTATTTGCATCAAAATACATTAAAAAGTTATTTTGATCGTCAGGTTTATAATCAGCAACATATGAATTATTTGCTTTGGCATATCTTTTTGACACCATGCTAATTCCACCTCGCATTCCCTTTTCTAAAAACAAATGCATATCAATATCTGACAAAAGTTCTAATTCTATGTCAGAATATTTTAGTAATGCATCCCAAGATAATCCAGGTGCAGTATAATAATGCAAAGGATCAAGTTTGTATGCACTCATACCTTATTATTCGGCAAGAGTTTTTGTTAATACCTTCACAGTCTATTTTGTGTTTTTCAAGTAGTTTTTCATCGGAGTAGCCATGAAGGCAACGATCACAAAAGTAAGTTTTACCATGATGTTTGTTTTGATCATAAAGTAATTTGTTTAGGTCTTTAATCCAGCACCAATGATATTTTGTTTCTTTTTTAACTTTTTCGTGATTATCATCAGGGTTGTAATTATCATCTATGATCCCTTCTTCGTTGTTTGAATCATCTTCGTTTTCTGGTTCAACTTCAGTATCTTCAGAGATTAACATCAAATTAATTCTTTTTATGTCCTTCGGCTGCTCTGATATTTTATATGGAAAAACAGATGCCTTTTTAATTTTTTCTGATACTGTATACCCGTAAGCATTAATAGCAAGATTGTTTTGTTTTTCTACTTTTGGAATTTGTGAAATTGGAGTTGGACAATCAATACCATCCATGTTTAACTTACCCATGTGTTTGTTGTAACTAGACATCTTGATTGGATTATTTTTATTAGGCCACAAAGCAGAAACCAATGACACTTCCAAGCATCTACCATCTTTATTGATAACATTTATAATTGCTTTCTTATCAGATACTACTTTATGTAAAGGAATATATGAAGAACCTTTTAGTGGCTCATACTTTGTAAAATTTAAATAAAGCGTAATACAGTAATCAACTTCTAATCCTGATGCTGTGTTTGTAAATCTTTCCAAATTTTCTTGTATGTCATCAGTTGATTTATCATACAACTCATCTATTTTTTCAGAAGATAAAATTGTATTTTGTTCACTATGTAATACTGCTGTGGTGTATTTTTTTGTAGCACCATCATCTTTAAATAATTCTACAGTGAGACCTAACTGAAATTTTATTCCATTCATTTTTGTCAGCTCTTTGGTTATTTGTTTCGTAATGATAGATTTTTTATCATGGAGTAGTTTCCGAGGATCTTTATATTTTTTGGCAGATATTTCGTATGCTTTGAAATAACCACATTTTGGCTTGTCAACTAGTTTTAGTTCTTCTTTAATTTTTTTATCATTAAACTCTTTCAATTCATTTATAACATCAATTTGTGCTTTGTCATATTTTTGTTCTTGTAATTTATATTTTTGCTTTTCTCGTCTACGTTGTTTTTTAGCACGTCGTCTCTTAAGTAAATTTTCTAATGTTTGAGATTTAACCTCTTTTATAGTTTCCTTTGGTTTTACAACTGGTGGTTGAATAACCATAAGACTATGTTCTAGTGCTTCTTTGCTTATCGCTCCTGTATCAAACAGACGTATTAAGTTTCTTATAGTCTCTTCGTTTTCCATTATCTTTGTTTGTTATATATTTTAATTTTTTTTTATTTAATATAAAAATAATTATAGTAAAGATAGACAATGGAAATCAATGTTTGTAAATTTCTTAAAATTGGATTACATAATCCATGTAAAAATAAGCCAACAAAAGATTCTAATTATTGCAGTTTGCATAAATATAGATTAAAAACAAGTCATGTATTACCGTGTCAAATATGTAAAAAAGGCACTTATGCAAAATATCAAGTGTGTGTTTGTTGCGGTGCAGCTTTAATTAGAAAAATGAAAGATTATTGGAGGTTTAAGTCGTATAACGCCGAGTGTTTAAAATTTAGACGTATTGAGGTTTAAACTAAAATTTAACAATAAAAAAAGAAAGCAATATAACACGCAAATCAGCATTTCATGCTGATTGTAAATAGACATATATGAAAAAATTAAAAAATTCCTATGGTAATTTTGAGTTGCCAAAAATACCACAGGAGGCCCAATTTACATATATATATAAATTTGCCGAATTCAAATGATAGTATAACTAGACTATGATATGTTCTATATACTGGTAAAATGTTTGTCTCATCAATATCAGTAATTAGTTTGTCTGAATTAAGAAATAATCAAGGCGTGCTTTTTTGTTTGAGTTCTTTTTGAACCAGGTAAATTGTCTTCCAGGTGTTGGTCTCGCCAACAGTCTATTAGATTAAATTCGCTTATAATATTTAGAACTTCATATCTCGCTTTTGGATTATTAATGTTTACGTAATCATGGCAGTCTTTATCTGGATTTAAAATCATATTAAAATCTCCAGCTATTATAGTATGGCAGTCTGCGCCTAAAATATCATTATATATATTTGGGTCGTCTTTATTTGGACCGTATATATTTATCAATCTCATTCGTTTTTCGTAAATTGTTATATCTAGTATTATCTTATTTCCATTCTTGTCAGACAATTTCGAATGTAATTTAAATTCAAAGTTATTATTAAAAAGAATTGCCACACCTCTATACTTGCTTGAATAGTTACTAAAAAAGCATCCATATCCCCATTATGTACGTATATATGTTTCATCTCTTTCAGTAAAATGTGTGTCTTGTGAGAAGTAAATAGAGTATTTTTTACTTTTAAGGTAATGCAGGGTGTCTGTTCTTTTATTTTTATCACTTAAACCCTGTACATTCATAGATGCAAATGTTACCCGATCAGTCATGGTTGGAAGTTATTATACTGTGGAGAATATTGACTGTCCTGATATTTATGAGAATTCTGCAAACCATTTATATGTAACTAAAAATGTGCCACTGCTTATGCTTTGCCTTCCACATTCTATATCAGCAAAAAAATACATATCCAAACAAAAGAAGCCAAAATGGCTTGTTCTGATAAGAAAAAAAGGTTTCAAAAAGCTAGGCCTATATACAGAAGGAAAAAAAGGGCCTTTAAATGATCCTTCACACATGTACACAAAACGCATAATACAACATAACAGCTAGCGCATAATACAACATAACAGCTAGTGTTGTCCAAAATAGTGCATGCCTTATAATCCTGTAGAAGACTATTACATGACAGGAAATGTTAAAAAAAACTAAGAATAAGTTGAATTTTACACACATTTTGCACTAGCTTTAACATATCTATTTACTAGCAATACCTGCACAAATGCCTGTCTGTGACACATCAGAACACACTCACACCTGACTGGACTGAGCACCTATCTATCTATTTAATAAAAGATGGAAAGATAGTCAAATTACTTATATAATTTCTAAAAATAGTTTACATATAAGGTGTATGGTGCTATACACATTTTAGAACATTTTTCTCATGTATGTTGATGCTTTTGTAGTCAAAACTCTTTGCCTTTCATTTTTTATTCAACGTATTTTGACAACAGAGTACCCCTTCATAAGGAAGGGTGTATATCAAAAGTTAAAAGAATATTATTATGGTTTATATGTATCATACATGTTTTATAGTATATGTATATCCTTTACTTTAGTCCTTGGCGAAACGAAAACCAAGGATTCTAAAGGATTAGTTGTAACATTAAGTTAATGGAATAATTATATATATGTCACCATTTATCTAAACAGATTTGTCTTTGAGCATTCTTTTAAAGAATGGTAATTGTAAATATATTCAACTTATATCCGGGGTGGGTGGGGGGCGGTATTTATTGAGGAGTTCCAAGTTTATTGTGTATATTTATATATTTTATTTATTATGTACTGGTGGTTATTTGGAAGTACCATGTTATGGTAATAACAGTCAAATACCGTACCATCATTTACTAACCCAAAATGCTGATTACAGTCCAGTCCAGTAGCGAGGTGTTTTCCAAAGACGTTTTGAATTCCCGATTTACCAACACAGAACTATTGCGTCATTGAATATGGGTGTTATTTGTTGTATATATGTGACAGCTTTTGTTTAATGTCATTAGATCTATATTACTAGGAAATCATTCCTTTGGCGTAGGGTGGCGAGCTTCCGTCAAAAGAATTCGTTCCAACTAATAGTTCTTCATTCAAAATCAATAACTAATAATATAAAGAATTATATAACGACTTTCAAGCGACGTCATTTGAGAAAAGGCAATGTACACTACCGATACATAATTATGGAAACAATCAAAGGCAATATAAACTACCGATACATAATTATGGAAACAATCAATTAAGGGTAGACGCTGTTAACACACTATTTGATCTTTCAAGTGTCGTCTGGTTGTTTTACCATTAATGACAAGGTCGTCTGGTTGTTTTACCGTTATTGACAAGGTCATTGTATTAAGCAATTTATATAGCGGTAAGCTAATGCAGTAGTTGCATAATATCCCGTTGATCGATTGGTCTGGTGTAATATCTCTGGAATCGTGAATCAAAATCGAATTTGCAAATAGCACAAACTAGCACTCGGATGAGATGGGATTTCCTCAATTGCTGCCTAATCTTGACACTCATCTGAACCAGTGTCCATCATTTATCTCGTAATTCATTACGTGGTCTCGCCTTGATTCCATTAAGCGACGGGAAAGCTTATATTAGCAGGACTTTAAAATGGATATTTCGGCAATAAAACACGTTTAAAAACATTTTTTACTGAACAAATTAAAATTACCTGTTAAATGTTATAACGTTACAATATGCAAACCTTTTAAGCCGTAATTAATGTTTTATTTCATACCCAGTCAACCCCGTTTTCGCTTCTTGGAGAAGGGGTTGGATGGGGTATGAAAGTTGATACTCATACCACGTAATGTCACTGATAAATAGGTGTAGACTGTTATGTTTGATTCTATTTGAACGTGAAGCCAATAAATAAAAATAAACTGTTTTCTGAAAGAATAAACACCAAGGTCAAGAACCGGCAACCGTAAAGGACCATTCACATAGAAACGTGAAAAGATGTCCAGCACAAACGGGTCAGTCTGTTTAAAGAGCAAAGAGCAAAAATAGTCAGCGTACTTACTGAAAGCAATACAATAATGGCTGTCCACATTATCTTCTTAGCTCCCTCGTATTAAATTTATCACATGGTAAACAATAAACTTTATTGATATGACTACTTTTCAAATTGCTTTTGCATACAATTTGTTTGTAGCATGGTCACAGACAATTCCCTTTGTTCAGACACAGGTGTAAATCGTTTAATTGAAAATAAGACCTGTCAGAATAACTGTGAGAATAACAGTGAGAATAACAGTTAGAATAACTGAAATAGAGCTGAAATGGACATGCTACAAAATAAATAGAGTATGGTTTCATCTCGTTGGTTAATTTATACACCTCGATGGGCTACGCCCATCTCGATGTTTAAATGAACCAACTCAATGAAACCATACTCTATCTATAACTTAGCACACGATAGTTTATTTCTTAATGTATACTTCTCCGTAATAAAGCTACACAGAATGTATAATGGAATGCATTATTCATTACTAATGAATTACGAACGAACTAATCTAATTTCGATGACCGTTAGGTAAAGTACCTTAGTCTTTATCTAAAAAGTATTTACTGTTTGCTATATACATATTGCACAATTTCAGTTCCAACCATATCTAGATAATACAAATGTTTTCAAAGTGTGTCAAGCACTAACTAAATTACGGGTGTCATCTCATAGGCTGCAAATTGAAGCGGTTAGATGGGTTAAACCCAATAGAATTCCTTTTAACGATAGACTATGTTTATTTTGCAATAATCTTGAAGATGAGTTCCATTTTGTGTTGGAATGCCAAACATACATAATGTTAAGGAAGCAATATATTCCTAAATATTTTTTATAAAAGGCCGAATATGATCAATTTTCTGGAATTATTAAATTCACAAAATAAGATATATATTGGCAAACGTTGTACCTTTGTTTTAAGAGCATTTGTAGCATGGTCGGTGACATTTCCTTTGATGAATGCAGAGCATTAAATCGTTTAATTTAGGTTAACTAAAGGGGCGTGGCTTTACCGTACTACAACTACCGGATATTGGAATTTAGAGTACGGTCACTATGACGTCACAGTGTTACTCAGTACACCATGCTACAAAAAAGATAGAGTATGTCTCAGCTCGTTGGTTATTTAAACATCTCGATGGGCTACGCCCATCTCGTTGTTTAAATAAGCCAACTCGCTGAGACCAGACTCTATCTATTACTTAAGTTACGAAACGAAACACTATACAGAAATGAGATATTTCTAAATATCATGGTTGTAAACGTATATGTCATGTTTGTATACTTATGTATACATTACTCATTATGATAAAAAGCGTATTGACCATTTTACTTAGAAATGTTTTTTGGTGAAGAATGCAAGCACATAGGTAATACGGACCGTCAGTAAAGTGTTTTCATTTACTGGGACTGCGTGTCTTGTAGTTTGACTGTCAGTGAAGTGTTTTCATTTACTGGGTTAAAACGTGTCTTCACTCAACAACGGGTATCTATGATGAATTGTAATTGATTTATGTAAGGAAGTGTTATATATACGCCTTCTCATTGTATCAGTTCAGTTAAGATACACTTATTTATAGTAGGACATGCATTGTTTGCAATACCTACACTGTTGCCATGCTTTGTGAAATTGTATGTTGTATCCTCACGGGCTTTTAATGAAATTTGGAAATAAAAGTATCTCTATCTATCTATTAAAACTGTACTATATTGTGGCAATGTTCAGAATCCATTGCTCAATATTTTAACATTGTAAACAGTCATATGTATATTTGTATTGTATAGTCTCTTGTAATTCTAAAAAGAATGGCACAGTTATATTTTATGAAGCGTTGTATTATAAATACTATTTTACTGTGATGAGACGTAAATAAACTATTAAACAAGTGTTATTATAATAAATATTTTACTGTTTACTAGGTTGTTTTATTGCGCAAATAAAAAGGTATTGAGTTTCAGGTATTACAAGTAGATATACAAATCGAACAAGAAAAGTAGCATTCAAGGACGAGAGTCAATCACAAACACACAAAGAAACAAAGAACGAGTCTTACTGACAATATTATAGCACGAGCCTGATTCAGGGATTTTTATCTCGCACGTGCCATGTCTTATAATTAAAAGAAATATCAAATTTGCTGAGATGGACGCCAGCAGAGCCCATGCGATAGCGAGTTGTCCATCGTCCGTCCGTCGGTAGTCCGTCCGTTAAGTTTTCTTGTTTACCCGATAAAGACTTCATTTTTAATCGGATCTTTACGAAACTTTGCCAGTGTCTTTATATCAATGAAAGCTCAGATGAGTTCGAAAAACGTCAGATCGTATTGGACAGTTATGTCCCTTGTTTTGCTGAAAAATCCATATTAAGCCTTGTTTACACTCTAGCACTTTCATTTTGTATTTGATCTTTACGAAACTGTGCCAGTGTATTTATATCAATGGAAGCTCGGATGAGTTCGAGAATGAGCCAGATCGGATTAATAACATCAGAGTTATGGCCCTTGTATTGCTGAACAAATGCCATTTTCTGCCTTGTGACCACTCTAGCACCTTCATTTATTATTTGACCTTTACCAAACTTGCAAAGATTCTTAATATCTATAATTGCTCAGACAATCAGAAAATCAGTTAGATCGGACGAGTAAAAGCCACATATAAGGCTCTTTGATCCCACAGGACCAGTAAAAATAACGCTACTGATCCGTAGCACGGGAGACTTTTTACAGCCGCCGCACTACACTAAACGAACCCTAGTGTGAAGGTTAATAACTACTATTAATTGTTATCCTTCTTTGAAAACATATTGTTTTACATCCTTATTCAGGCAGATTTTGTCCTGTGATTTAAATAGGGTTGACTACGAAGTGCTCATCCTTTCAATCGAATATTGCACATATTAAATATGAACACTGCTACTGGGCAGTTTCGATTGCTCCACACTTACATGCATACATTTTATTAACAGTTGCTAAATTCAGAACATTTATATTACCCATTCTATAACACTCATTCATAATAGAAACATAGTTTTTAAATTGTAGTTTACTCCTCTATAGGTCAAATATGTCTGATAACATCTCGTGTAACTGTTCCTGAGTAAATGATTCTCCTTCCGGCAACTATTTTGCGGGTTCGTCTAGTGATAATTACCTTATTCTTCACTGTCTAGTACTTGAAAAACACTTAGTGTCTGCTCTTCCAGCTTATAGTTGACGGAGTTGTGAAATAAATCATACTATATTGTAGGCAAAAACATTTACAACACAAACTAGGCAATTGTTTTACATGAAAAAATGAGATCTGTCTTG
Organism: Cyrtodaria siliqua; assembly: GCA_037043455.1. Classification (NCBI taxonomy): domain Eukaryota; kingdom Metazoa; phylum Mollusca; class Bivalvia; order Adapedonta; family Hiatellidae; genus Cyrtodaria; species Cyrtodaria siliqua. Next base: position 151,186 of record JAWPHD010003830.1, read on the forward strand.
TGACGTTAAACCGTCAACCGCCGTGATACCAGTCTATTTAATATCAATGGGACCAGTCTATTTAATATCAATGGGCGTGCCAGTAAACTTGTCGAAAATAAATAAATGCTTTTAATTATTAAAAGTTACTTTTGCCACAGTATATCAGTCGTTTAAACGCGACAAATCGTGTTGTACGTCTCCGCTTACACGTCGCATTTAAATAGCATGTTCGACCATTAAACTGCTGGTTTAACCTTCGAAAAGTTCAACGTTTCAATACGGTTGAGAATCCTAGGTGCAATATGAACTAAACACAAATTGCAACGAAGTTGCAGATTTACTATCAGAGTTTGCTTAGTCAGTTCTTCTGTTCTTAATGTATTGTTACTTACCTCGAGAGGTATTATCAGTGGAAAGCCCTAATTAATCTATAGTAGAAATGTATTAAACGGAGCTGACTTCTTAATTAAAACATGTTAACGCACGTGTGTGAATGCACTCTGAACATATAAAACAAATATATTAACACATTTTTAACACAAGATATTATTACTTACGGATGCATTGACTAGTGCTAGATTTAGATTATATTTTAAACCATAATGAAAGACATCCACCAGAATATGAGAGTAAAGGGAATTGTTTGGCTCCCAGAAGGTAGACCGAGATAGCTGACAATTAAGTCTCAGACAATATAAAAACGCAAAGCACATATATGATTCTATAAGCTCTGACTCGATGAGTCCTCCAGGGAAAATAGTGTCTCCTCTCCGGCAGTAGTACGTCGGCAGCGAGGATTGTAGCGCTAAAAAAAAAAACCGTGAAACTAAAAGGAGGGATAGGAGAAATAGTCCTGGCAAATTAGTCCCGAAAGGCACCACACCTCAAACAAATTCCAACAGAAATGAAATCTGCGTTTTGTGAAATCTTCAAAGCCTTAGTAATCACAGAAAGAAAGTCCCCTAAAATCGCACTTGGGGAAATTAATTGTTTCTTCATTTTTAAATGACACCTACTTTAAAAACATAAAACACATACTAAAATGAAAATATCAAAAAAATACAAAACACCTGCTCAAGTATTATTTTTATTTAACTAAAATGATACATTAGATAGTATTGTGCTATTTTCTGCAATAAAACTTACCACATAAGTTATGTAATCGTCATTATTATACATTTTTCCTTCTTTATGTATAATTACCCACCCACCAACTTATATCGTATTAAAGGGACAGAAGAGTTCTTTTAACATCGTGTATAGATGAATTGGAGATTATATTTTGATCATTTTATACCTTAGTACGAATTCTTAAGCAAATGAAGTAAAACGGTAATAATAGGTAGACTGTACTTTCCGTTTCGTTTTTTTTTTTTTAAATATATGTAAATAATTGATACCTTTATTTAAATGATATTTCTGAAACCTACCGTCAATTAGCAATGTCCCTTTAAACAAATAAGATTTACTGTCCTTAATTTGACATATATTTTTAAGAAATTAAACACCATTTTTCTATAGACTAAGTTAAATAGTTAAACATAATGTTTCATTTCTCATAAAACAAACATACACATTATCAATATCATCGTACAAGACTCACAGTATGATGATTGCTTATTAAGTGCAATTCATAACATTTATAAAACAAAGACTTAATCTTAAGCAAAACGCAGTACATTCGAACTTAACTAAACTTTGTTATATGTGATATTGTATGCATTTAAAATGTTACATTTCTACTAATAATTCAGTGTATGAGTATTTAATCTGTTCATTATTCCAATAACTCATCTTCATTTATTGTAATGGTATTGCTACATCCTACACCACGACAATCTCCACAAGCAGGCGTGCCAGTAAGTCATTCTTTTTGCCCTTGCAACGTTTTGTGTCACAGTTTAGCTTACAGTTGCACCTGGTGCACTTCCGGGGCTGGATGCAGTTACATTTTACAGGTGTCAATTTGTCGGTTTTTAGCCGCCAACCCCATTCAACGGGATCAATGTTGTTCGCCCGTCTAATCCAGGTCTGCACTTGCAAATATACTCGAAGACTATGCTGGTGCACGTGTTTGTGGCAATTTCTGAACTTGAACACATGTTGAGTTTGTCAAGGTTTTGTTCAAGAACTTTGTAAATCTTAAATTGTCTAAGTCCTGGCTTTGTAATCCATTGTACAGACGTACGCATACTTCTCCAGTTCTTATAATGTCATCCTTCTGTGAATCTTCAGCTGTAAAAACCTCTGCAAGGAGTCTGAAGATTTGCATTTCAATTTCTTGAGACCTATATTTTTACCTATTCCATATAGCCTTGAAGTGGTGTCACAACCTGTGAACGCATGGACAAAAGGAAAATATCTGCATGTCTCGGCACCGAGTACCTGTCTAGTAGAGTGAATGTTCCATATCTTATTCTTTTTAATGCCATGCCTTGTATCTGAAGTAAGATATACATTTTTCAAACTGTCATCTGCATAACTGCTTAACAAGACAAGTAGATCAGTATCTTCACCAACAAGGACTGTTGGAAATTATTGTGCTATGTCGACCGTTGTCTTTGTGATAAACACATCTGCGTCACCAGGAGCATGGATAACATGACAACCTTCCTTCTCTTAATGTTTGCCAAGCAAATCTAGAAAGCGTTGTTTGTTTTCTGTGTTGGAAAGAAATGGTTCCTTTTTTTTTTATTTAAATGGCATTCTACCAGTAAAGTTCATTGTTACTCCGGTTGTCCTTCTTAAATGGGTAACATCTTTGTTGGAGGGTCCATTCGAATAGCCCTCAAATACAATATGTGGGCAACCATATTTACTTGTAACGAGATTTACATACGTTTCACAAATGTTATTAAATGAAGACGCGTACGCCCAAGGCAGTCTTTGCAAGAGAGAGCCTCCATCCAATACGTACTGTCTGTTACTTTCTGTAAATGTATCAACACCGCAGTTTCCAAGACCCAAAATGACATTTGCTAACGATGCCTTCTGTGCTTCTCTCATTAGACCAGATGAATCGAACAGAGCTGCTGGATGACTGCACAGCTCGTACTTAAAGATGTCTTCTGTGTTTTCTAATGTGTTATCTGCAACAGTTATGAGCCTTTGAAACAGTAGTTGTGGATATACATGTATATGTTCACCATCTACCTTTAATGTGCTTTAGTTCCAAGTGTAATGGCCTGTTGCGTTTTCTTAAAGCTGTGTTCTAACACTTTCTTTCCTTCCATCAATTTAAGAATGTCTTTTTTAACATCATTTGCATTCTGGACATTTACATTTGCATCTGCAGTTACTACGGTTTCAATATTTCTAAGACTATCTTCTTCAGCAAATGGGTTTCTTTCCTCTAAGGTACGATATAAATGTAGCCCTGTCCTTTTCATCTCTGACCCTTCTAGCTACATGCGTCTCTTTATGCTGTTCACTTGTTTCATAAACGGTTGATGTGAATTCCTGCATAGCGTTGTTTACATCCGCACATGCTGGCATTGAACAAATCCATTGTGTCCTTTGCGCCTCTGTCATTCCACGACCTCTAGTCATTCCACCTACAGATTTCACAATTCTCATTAATACCTGCTCAATAATAAGGTATGTGGACAGGCCTGCCCAATAGCGGTCACTCCTGCGTACAACATGGTAACCGTTACAGAATGCCTTGTATATTTCGGGATGGTTTTCTTCAAGGCTCGACATATGTTGTAGGTAAATATAACTGGATTTCAGATATAGATTATGTCCAGCTGCAGCAAAGTATAGCAATATTTGTTGGAGAGATTTTAAATGTAACTTCCAGTCACCGGTTCTCTCTGCTTTTATAAATGCTTTCAATATGGCAACCATTTCTATTTACTGGATCCAGAGTCTAGCTGTCTTGCATTTGTTTATCTCCATTTTTACTTTTCTTACTATTTTTTCAAGCGTTTCAAGATATGATATTTGTTTGAGCTCAAATCCGTTAGTGAAATGCTGCAAGCAAGCATTTCGTCAAAAAGTTCATGTACAAACTCTATGTGTGCTTGTTTATTCAGACCATTTTCATAGTAAACGTCATTGTCAGCTTCAACAATTTCCACGGGGTCTTTTAGTAAGATCATGTCTTCCTCATTCTGTTCCTGCACATTGTGCATCACAGTCACAACTTCATCAGGACCTCTATGAACAGTATTGGTGTCTTCTTCTGTATTGATTTCCTTTCTTTGTGGAAATATCTTTTCGGTGAGGAGAACAATCAGAGCATCATCGATCAAGAAGTGTCCCCTTGTTCCTCTAGCAATTGCCTTTCCGCTTAGCATATGAGTAACACCGTTCGGGGCATATGCTCTCTCGAGTGTTGTAGACCAGTACTTTCCATTAGTCGCCCTATACATCCAAGAAAAGTCATCTCTGCGTGAAATCCACCAATCCTTAGAAGTATTGCCTTTATGTTACTATTCTCTGGTTCATTTGTGACTATTGTCAGAGCTTTCCAATATAATGGCTGGTCGAACGTGATTATAGGTTTCGCACCTATACGACCTGATTCAGCACAAACAAATTTAATGGTAGAATAGACTCATGATAAATCACTGGGGTTCGTGTCAATCACTGGCAAAACACAACAGTCTACTTCCCGGGATATGGTCCTATCTGAACCATTTGCATGATTCCTGACCAACCCGGTATTGGAGATTTCAACGGCTGTGCAATCTCTCTGATAAAGTCAATTTTCTTGGTTTGATCTACATATATTTCGAAGTCGATCAAGTTTCTATATACTAACATTTCCATGTTGTTACCCTGTTGAGTGTAATAGTGAATAGGTATCTTTCCAATTGCTTTCAAATCTTCTGTTGTTGCTTTTACTCTTGGGACTGACCTAGAACTTTCAATATTAGGAGTTACTGTTGCGATAACACCCATACCATGGAACTTATTATGACCATCTAAAGTTCTGATGTTGTGGTCTACGTTATCTGCAACACATTGAAATACATGCTCTCTTTTGCTTTGATATGTGTCCTTATCAGATGCTAAAGCTGCACTTATTTCAAACTTTTTAACTTCCTGATAGGAACAACAAAACCCGAGGCTATTAAGTGTTTCGATAAGAATCCGAAATGATGATGCATCTGTACGCCTAGTCAAATCCGCAGGGGTACTATAATTCCCCTTGGTCTAGATGCTTGTATTATGGCTTGGCCAATAGCTGTCACCTTTCTCACTGCCTGTTTTTGATCTATCAATTCACCGAGAAAAGACTGCAGACTGGCAGGAATAAATTCCAAATTAGTTTCAGTTGACATTATATTATTTGAATTTGGATAATCTGACTTCGACATTTCTGAGGACCTAATGTAATTTAGAATAAGTTTGGCAGCTGTTTTAATAATTTCTCGTTTTCTGACTCAGTATCATCACTACAAACATGTCGCTGAAAAAAATAATGCAAAATAGAACATGCTGTGTTACGATATGTTATGTTTCTCATTCATTTCAATAATAATGATTTTATTTCCATAATGCTTAGATAATAATAGAAAAGGATAATTTCGGTCACTGTTATTTTTATTTCAGAAATATAAGATTGAAGTAACCTCCCCCGGCTAAACCATATTGTGAATGATAGGGGGTGGGATGTTAAAGTAAGTTATCAATGTTAACAAAACTACGTGCTCGCTTGTAGGCGTTGATATATAGAGGATCTTACATGAGTACTTACATTAAAGGGAATGTAGCGACACAGCCAAACCATCTTTATTATTGAGAGTTTTGAAATACTTGAATAAGGTGAAAGAATTATCAAAATAGGATGATAAACAAAAACGATATGATCATTTGAAGTTTCTGTTAAACGGATATGGAAGCGGCCATTTTGAGAGCTATGACATCACGGTTCTAAATGACCATATATGGAATATTTATAAATATGAACATTTACTGATTTAAAGGGAAAAGGTGACAGCAACTGTATGAAAAATATGTAATACTTAATGGCAGTAATGATTTATATCAACATTAAAAAAAAATCATTCATTTGCAGTGATTTTCTTCGTTTTAAATGATATTTATCAATATTCCATATATGGTAATATGGAACTATGACGTCATAGTTCTAAAAATGGCTGCTTCCATATTCGTTTTAGAACAAACTTTAAATGGTCATATCTTTTTTGTTTATCATCCGATTTTGATAATTCTTTCACCTTTTAACAAGTTTTTCAGAATGATATATAGGGTCCTATAGAAACCACAGCGTCCGAACGCAATGGCATCGTAGGTCCGCACTGTATTGCAAACAAGGACAAGAAACTACAATGAAAGAGACAAAAAACAACAGAAAGGGTGGTGAAGACAGGGTTACCGACTTGGAACGGTCAGTAGGCAATAAGGCCTACTGGTAAGCTTGAATCGATTTTATATGCGCACAATCCTCGCTCTCAATAATAGAGTTTGTTTGGCTGTGTCGCTACATTCCCTTTAAACTCGTTAGAAAAAGCCTCGCATTATATCATTTTGCCAACTCGTTTAATAAATTCAATAATGAATGAGAACGAATGTTAGCTTCTATTTATCACATAATTCACATATCGACTTTTATTGCATTTTGCCTGTCGCTTTAACAAGCGAAACCGGCATAAACTGTTGGAATTGGATAATAGTAATAATAGTCGATTTTTTTTGACAGCGCATACTAAGCTTATTTGCATACTTATATAACTAGTGGTATATCAAAAATATAGAATGGTGTTATTCCACTCCCACAAGTTATGTGATAAATTCATTTAAAAGTTACAGTTCTTTTCTACCTTTTCTCGTGTAGCTGGGGATATATAGGAGTGAGTATTTAATTTACCCCGTTACAGATAAATATGTTTATTATATACCTATCAATAATACATACATAGTACCTTCATTTTCTTACAATGGAATACAACAATCCGTATCACACTACAGGTTATCACACTACAGGTTATCAGTATGCTACTAAAAATAGATTTTGGAAAATGTCAGATTGGAATGTTGGGGATTGCTCAGCTAGTAATATATAAAGAACAATGAATGATTTTAATATGAAATGTGAACTATCAGAATGTTTGTTTGTGCGTTTGTGAACATTGTGGGTTAATTAAATAATTTCAGATTATGTCAGTTGGTAAATTCACCAGAATTTGATGTGTAATGAACACAGGTGTACTGTAGTTGTTGCAATGTAATGTACATGTTTTCATGCGCGTGTAATATACATGTTTTCATGTCTTTCCTGTTGGTGATTTTCAGTTAATTTGACTTTATTTTAATTTGTTGTTTTTGATACATGTATTCTATTTTAATGATATGTAAAGAGGTATATAATAAAAGGATCATTACTATAGTAACTTGTTCTGAAGTTTGTATCACCACTCGTAGGTAAATGCCAGATCAGGATCACACTCGAGGCTACGCCTCTCGTGCGATCCTGATCTGGCATTTACCTACTCGAGGTGATACAAACTTCCAGAACAAGTTACTATAGTAATAATCAAGTTACTATAGTAATTATCCTATTGTTTTAAATACTTACATTACAGTAACACGTATACTGTAATGGTAGAAAAAGTAGAGTAAAAGCTCTGCTCGGTCTTAGGCATTGCCTTAAATTCATATTATGGCATGTGATAATATGTGTTCGCAGAACATAATTTATGATCAGCTGCTTAATATACACATGTAATGAGTTTTTATAAAGTTTGTGATACTATTTTCTCAGTAACCAAGCATACTGTTTTCCTTAAAACTTAGTATTCTTATCCTTTTCATACTTGCAATAATGTATAATGGTAGTTAAAATATATAACGAACTGTTTGTTAATATATATTATCCTTTTGTTACTATACATATCGTTGCATATAAAACAGTTTTACAAAAAAAAACGATATGGGTGTATACACATTAAGAACTTTGATAACTTGACATATAGCTTTTTAAAGTTCGGCGTAGAGAAATAATCAAATTTTGTCCACTGGTTAGGCGTTGTGAAATCATGATCAAATTGTCTATTGGATAGACGTAGTGAAATGATACACTTTTGTCCACTGGTTAGGCGTAGTGAATGATCAAATGTTGCCTACTGGTTAGGAGTAGTGAAATGATCAAATTTTGTCCACTGGTTAGGCGTAGTGAAATTATCAAATGTTGTACACTGGTTAGGCGTAGTGAAGTGATCAAATGTTGTCTACTGGTTAGATGTTTGTGCGCTCATCGATGCAACATTGACTTGGCTCCTGCTTTTATTGGGCTAAAATATTCTCCATCAGTTATTTCATTTGTTTAACTGTATTTGAAGAAAACTAATTTAATAATCATTCTCCCCATTCGCTTTGTTTGAAGTTTTAGACGTATGGCAAGCGCGAGTTCTCGTCTTTGGTTATGAACAGCTCTGTAAAATGCTGCGAAGTAGTATGTGTTTTACGAGGAATTCAAACATCCTAGGTTTAATCTCACTGGCAGTGGATGCAGTTTATGTTAATTCATTGCATAACATGTCTTTATATGTGACAATCCTATGTTTGGAGCCTATGGGAATTTAATTGGATGTATCTTTTCTGATGCGTATCATTTGCCATTCATTACCGGCTTTTAAAACCGCATAAACGCCTAAAATCAATTCTTATATTTACATTATTTTCCCGTTGCAATAGTATCAGCAATAACGTGCCGTGGAAAATACTAATGATCAAATAATGCCAGAGAGACCACTAACGTCAGTATATTTCAAGTTCAGACAGTGGAATAATCATTTTCTATTGAGACACATTGTACGCGTGTGCAGTGCGTGCCTGCAATGTAACGCGCAATGCGTGTAGTGCGTTTGCCTCTTTTATAAATGAAGTGGAATAACCATAGACATTTTCGATTTGCTTAGTCCTGTATGGCGGCTGTAGAAGGTCACCCCGACTACAAATGAGAAGTGTTATTACTTACTGGCAATTCGAGATATTTATGCCCACTCTTTGTGGTTTTCGTTATCACAAACTACGTAGATTTTTCTCAAAATTCTACCGCCGCAATGAAAATCTACTGGAGAAGTACAATACCAACCTTAAAACTCTTCTGCGACTAGGAATATCCCAACCCTTATTTTATGGAGATGTGGTCTATAAACTTAAGTTAAGTGATCTGGCGGATTTCCTGACCACTTTAAAAAAATAATCAGGAAGTGCGTCAGAAAAGGGTACGACCCTTTAGTATTACAACGCACTGCGTGTTTAGTGATGACCCATTTACAATCAGTCACTACGCTTCACTTTTCCTTTGTGCGATGACTGACAACCTCTTGGGACTCTATGAGTGCACCTACTGAAACCCCGAACAAGGGAGGTAGGTGCATGAGCTTTCGTCCCTCGGGTTTTCTGTTTCTGGTGGTTCCCTAGATTCTTTTTCTCTTTGGCTGCAACTGCTGTAATAGTTCAATACAATTCTGGATACATCCTGAGATGTTTCTTATTTTGTATTTTATATAGCTTTACAACAACATCTTACTGTTTCTTTTGTTACTTTGAAGACGATAGGATAATAGCGAGGATTGTGTACACATACACTCGATTCAAGCTAACCTGTAGGCCTTATTGCCTGCTGACTGTTCCAAGTCGGTAACCCTGTCCACACCGCCATTTCTTTTATTTTTTGTCAGTTTCATTGTATAATTAATTAAATATTGCTCCTTGTTAGGCGCCATATGACCTTTCAACGCCTTAAAACCCCAATTCAATTCCTTGTTTGTAGTAAAGTGCGGAACTACGATGCCGTTGCGTTTGGACGCTGTGATTTCTATAGAACCCTATCTCATTTTTAAAAAAGAAAACTTCTTGTGGCTTTAAGGTAGAATACCGCTAAAGCTGGTGGTAGGCGGCGCTAGAGGTGTTGCGAATTATATTACCTCTGTGTGGCGGCTGGAGAAAGTCGCCCGACTTCAAATCAGTAGTGTTATTATCTACTGTCCTTCGACATCATTAAACCCTCTCTTTGTGGCTTTGAAGTAGTATACCGCTTACGTAAGTGCGTGAGAGGTGTTTCATATATTATCTCCAATGAAGAGACTCTATTAAACCGAGTCTGCTATTTTTATCTCTTGTTTATGTTTGTTGCTTGCAAGGGACCTTCTTTTCAGTATGTATTGGCATAATTCAAGCGAGTGTTTGTTTAGTGATGCGTGGCGGATGTAACAGGTCGCCCCGACTACACGTATGTAGTGTTATTACTTATTCATTCTTCGGGATCATCAAGCCCTCTATTTGCCTTTGAAGTAGAAACCCTCATAATCCGGTCCTAGACCGCTTCTGAGGAGTTATTAAAATTATATAACCTCTCATGAACGAACTCAATAATATAGATACACAAATCGAACAGGCAAAGTAGCATTCAATGACGCCAGTCAACCACAAACACACACAGAAACAAAGAACAAATTTAAAGATGAATAATACGCCAAATAAGACATCACAAACACAAAAGGGTTGACAATAGAGCTACCGCATTGGAACGGTCAGTGGCAAAAAAGGCCTGCGGTTTAAACCAGGTTCTAGGTTACACCAAACCTCACACTTACCCTACTGTCAACCCAATAAAACGGGACAGTGTAAATAAAGAAATCCCCACCATGAACTATTCTCTAACCAACAAGGCAGCATTAACAGGCAATATAAGTAAAACACACAGATTCTCGTGTATATATAAATACAAAATAAAAATAGCCCAGAAAGCCACAAAGAAGGTACTCAATGACTTGGCAGAAGCCGAGTCTGCTGCTTTTCTCTCTTGCTTGTGTGTGTACTTCTTACAAACATCCACCTACCAACCATGTTCAATACGGGATGTGCTGATACTTTGCGATTTTAACTGTTCAATACATCTTGAATTCTGTGTGCATTTTCTAAAAATAAAACATCAGTTTACACATGCGTTGTTGATCGGAATCTGAATTCTTCAATGCTATTTTCCTATCTTGCGATTCTCTATTCTAAAACAGTTCAACGTATGCAATTGTAGTACAAGCTCAATGTAACAAAATGCAATGTTTTCAGTAATTTGATATACCAAGTAGCACGCATAAAGTTTTGTTGATGTCTGCCAATAACTAAAATTAATTGTTTTCACTTAAAACAGATTTACACCGTTTCTAATATGTATGTTTAAACTTGCATGCCATGGTTTTAGAGTATATGCACGCGTAGAACAGGAAGTGTTAACTCAGAAAACTCAGTTATCTAAAAACATATACTGTAGAGATTTCTGAGTGTAACCCTTTCTGTTCTACATGTGCTTTGTATTGGAGTGTTCACTATATCAAGATATAAGAAAAGAATATGTTAACAAATATATTTGGAAACGGCCAAACATACCAAAATTTATTGAACTTATGACAACAGAAAACAAGAGTTTATTAAAGAAACTGTCCGTTTTCATTTGTAAAAGATTTAAAAGAAGAGACGACATGTTTTATAAATAAATATCACTTTTCTCCATTTTTGTCCATGTGTTCTGATCAGTACTTAGGAATATTAATTTAAAAATATATATTAAACACTTATATACTTAATAGTTGTCAAATACTTTTTAACTAGTAACATATACAGATGATCTTGAAACTCACCTATGAAATTATACAAATTGTCATTAACTGGAAAATATTGTGTGTATTTCATATACATGTTTATATGTATGTACTATTTGCATGTGAACTGTTGGGCGTGATGCCTTATGTTTGAATAAATATCTATCTATCTATATTCTGATACCATGGCATGCACGATCAAACATACATATTAGAAATGGGTTAAACATGCCAAGTACAGTGAATGAAAGTTAAAGTATGATAGGAATAAAGCAATTACGCAAAGACTTTGTACGATGAATAGTATGCTACATCCATTGTTATATCCATTGTTATAGTCTCGGCCAGCTAGACCGTATCATGCATATGTCTTACTTGCAGATATCGGTCTGGGCAGATTAGACCCACTAGCGATTAGCACAATTTATTCGCGCATTTTTTTCACGCGCATAAAGTCGACGTTTGCGTGACGTCATGTTGTAAACAAACGTACAACGTCAATTGTTGATGCACCTGTTACCATTTTTGACGTCACATGCTGCTTCTCAAAAGTTGAAAGTAAGACATTATTATGAAATTTATTTAAAAATAAGTGTTTTGAAAGTCTCGTTGAATCTCTCAAAATCTCGCCAAAATCGCCCAAAACGAGAGGGCGATTTTAAACGTCGTAGTTTCCTCAGGCCCTGGTTCTGGATCAGTGTAGCATAGCGTAAAGAAGAAATCAGAAGCGGGCCGGGTGACCGGGGCTACCATTGTTTCAAAACACGTATATCATAAAATGTCCTTTATCTACCTTCATTATAATGGTAATAGTATTCAGCTACAGACACGCAATGCACACACCATGTGTTAGTGAAGAGATATCATAACATGGATGACAACGGATTTCGAATTTGAAAGTCAACAATAATGTGTTAGAAATCAAACTTACTTCTTTTTATATTATTCCGGCAAACAGCTTGAGAGGATCGTTGTATTAGAAAATGGGACCATACGCCGCTGGCCATGGAATGATATGAAAATAACACATCGAAGGTTCCTTTTTACGGTCATATGCATACCATCTTCGGGATGGCTCAAATGTTCGTACTATTGACATTTTAGTGACTGAGTTCTTCTCTACCCGGGGCTAGAGGGCGTGAACGATAGTAAGCATTTTTCACTACTGTTCATAAACAGTCTCAATCAAACCGAGATTGTAAAATGTGTTTGTATTTATCGTGTTTGTCGATTTCCAAAGTTTTCCTTTCACATTCTTTTTATATATCACAGTAGAGTTGCATGTGCATCGTGGCGGCAGGAAAAAATCTCCCCGTTCTTGCAATCAGAACTGTTATTCATTCCGATCTTTGTAGATCGCTGAGCCCGATATCTGTGGTACATTAAATTATTTTATTTTATTTTCTTTCTACTACTTTCTACTACTCCTGCCTTTTTTAAGGTTCTGAGTAATGTTTAATCACCCTTAGGATATGTTGTCTGCTTTTTGGCTGTTACTTGTGATACGCAGGCTTCGGGATCCCCTTTTCAGTATTTATTCATAACCTCTGCTCCCAATTAAATCTTATTTTGTTTATTTTGCCCATTGTTTTCTTGTTGAGGGCAAAGCATTTTGTTAGAAAGTGGGACCATACGCCGCTGGGCATGGAATATTGCGAAAAAAACTCATTGAAGGTTCCATGTTACCACCATATGCATACCATGTTAGAGATGGCTCTAATTTTCATACTATTGACTTCTTAAATAATGGGTTCTGCTCAACCCTGGGCTCAAGTGCGTGAACAGTATTAAGCATATTTCAATACCGTTCTCAATCAAACCGAGACTGAACTCTATTTGTTTTTATAAGTCCAGACTCTATTGTGCCCATCGCGTCAGGTATACCTTGACGTGTTCGTTGGCGGACGGACTATAAACCTTAGAATTACACACACACAATATTTGTTTTTATTTATTGTGTTCGACGATTTCCAAATTCTCCTTTCATACTCTATTTATACGTCTGAAACATATCAAATATCCAGAAAGGAATAAGTGTTTTGTTTTACTTTGCTTTGTCGGTGTGTTTTATTGATTGCATGTCGCATTTTACATTTGAAATTATTATCTTTCTAAAGATTGGTTTTTTTTATTACGGAATGTAAATTTAAATTGAGTAAACCAATACTTCACCAGACACATTCACTAAATGTGATATTATGTCTATGTTTTACATTTCTGCTGACGTTGGCTAACATCTAAATATCAAAATGCGTATAAATGTTCCTAAAATAAGATCAGTCTTTTTCTTCCTACTCAGGAATGGTACCGTTGTGGTTAATTAGTACAATTCTGGAAACATACTGTTTTCTTTTTAATTATTTATTTCTTTATATTAGTATCTTTAAAACAACATTGAAGCGTTTCAATTTTTGATTTACAGTAACATGGTTTTCGTACCAAACTGTACGGTAACTCATTCATTCCTTCTGTCACTCTTGATTGGAATAAACTGCCCATAAATGAACGAAATGCAGAGTCAGTTGTTTCTTTCAAGGACTATTTAAATCAGGACTTTGTTCAAATTCCTTTCCAGTACTATCTAGGAAACAGACATGAATCAAGTATCCATGCATGCTTACGTACTAAATGTAGTTCTCTGAACCATCATCTTTTTCTTAAAAATATAGTTTATTCACCATTATGTACGGTGTCCTCTTAGGGCCATGTTGATGGTAAGATGCGATGGACCTTTTTCTACGGTAATCGTGAGATCTTGATCAGTAAGAGAATTGATAAGTCGATGGTCAATGGTAAGATGCGATGGTCGATGGTAAGATGCGATGGTCGATGGTAAGATGCGATGGACATTTTTCTACGGTAATCGTGAGATCTTGATCAGTATGAGAATTGATAAGTCGATGGTCGATGGTAAGATGCGAGGATCGATGATAAGATGCGATGGTCGATGGTAAGATGCGATGGTAAGATGCGATGGTCGATGGTAAGATGCGATTGTCGATGGTAAGATGCGATGGTAAGTATGCGATGGTCGATGGTAAGATGCGATGGTTTCTCCTTTCATACTCTTTTTGGTACGCCGAAAAAACCCGAATATATTCATTGAGTTTCATCGTTTTAAATTTTGTGGTTAACAACTGAATACTGAATATTCTGTAATCACTGAATACTGAAAGAGTATTAGATGGTAACTGTTCGTTCTGTTCAAACCAAACACGCTAACTTCGTCTGATTAGATATGATGAATGACAAATTGACAACATCCCAAGACAAATCTAAAACGGACTTATCTCGGAAAGATAACCCAAGTCAATTATAAATGTGGACAGTCCAAATACAATTTCTCGGATAATTCGTTTGACCACTGCGATATTGCTCTCAGTAAGACTTAGTGCTATGTCCTAAATGGACTAACAACAACCTCAAAGTAATAATCAAGCGTTAAAACTTTCACCTTAATTTACGTTTATAAAGTTGCGTTCTAATTAAAGCTGTTATTAAACGATCGTAAACATAAACAATGTATGTTATAATGTTACTATGTTTTTCAATAGTGAGTATGCTTCATACTTCATAACTAAACACTAGCCAATATATTCATTATATGGAAATGATTATTCAACTTTTTTTAAAATGCTTCTTTTGATTTCACACTATTTAGATGTCCTTTACTTTAAAACAGAAAGTTTCCATAACAACCTATGTTCGGTATAACGTAGCGCTTTAGACATGTAAAAACTAACTTTTTTGAGAGACAAAAATCGGCTTATAGATTGGCGTAAAACTGGCGGGCGGCGGACGGCGGCGTGCGGGCGGGCGGATGGGCGTCAACATTTTGTGTTTTCTATATATCTCAGCATTACCATGTCCAATCTTCATCAAATGTTAACAGCATCTTCCTCTCATCAAGCACTAACCATACCCTGAAAATGATGTCAATGTGCCATACTTTCTGTAAAATAGGCGTTATTTAATATTTTTGTTTAAGTGTGGGCGTGGGGGAGGGTGGGGTGGGGGCAATAAAGTTTTTGTTATATCTCAGAATTATCATGTCCGATTTTTCATCAAATTTAAAAGCACCCTCCTCTCGTCACGCACTGACCATGCCCTAAACACTAGGTCACAGTGACCTACTTTCCTTAAAATATGCATTACGTTAACCTTTTTGTTTAAGTTTGGGCGGGGGAGTAGAGTGGGTGGGGAAATAAAGTTTTTGTTATATCTCAGCATTACCATGTCCAATCTTCATCAAACTTTAACAGCACCTTCCTCTCATCAATCACTGACGATGCCCTGGAAACTAGGTCACTTTGGCCTTCTTTCTCTAAAGTATGCGTTACGTTAACCTTTTTGTTTAAGTTTGGGCGGTGGTGGGGAATTAAGTGTTTGTTATATCTCCGCATTACCATGTCCGATCTTCATCAAACTTTAACAACTTCCTCTCATCAAGCAATGACCTTATCCTTAAAACTAGGTCATTGTGACCTACTTTCTCATTTTGCTAATTGTACCGTTATGGAATCAGTATATGCATTTGTTAGAAAAATGCAGAAATGCATGATCTTATGATTAATTTATATGACATCATGTACTCTCACGTATTCACACACGACACACACACACACACACACACTTGCTCGACTAGTTTTTTTTTATCTGTATTACAATATTTTAGTACCAAAAGTCACTAATTTTAGACGACTCCTTGCATGCTTCTATTTGCCTAAAGCTGTACAGTCCCTATTTTAACTGGTAATAACTCATGAATATGAATGAGTCACGTGTGAAGTAGTTTCAAATCGACGAACACCCCCATAGTCGGTATATAAAGAGAAATCGATACGTAAAATTTCACATTTTTATTTAGCCTCCGTACAGGTAACATCGATAAATATACGGCTCCAGAATATTTGTGATGAAAAAAATAGTTGCCCGGAATGGATTTGAACCACAGCCTTGCACTTGTAAGATTTGAAAGATGTACGCTGAACCTCTAGACCACTGCTATTTAGTGGTGTTGTAGCATTTTTAACACTAAATAGGCATTACGTAATAACAAGAGCGCGCACACAAACTCATCAAGCGCTAAATAACAAGTCGAGATATGGTTGATTTGAGGCGAAGTATTAGTTTCATATTGATAAGATACAGTATATCACCAGTCAATGTTAATTCACACGTGCGACAATATGGACTGCATATTTATTGATCCATCTTTAGTTGCGTTCAAATATGTTGTTATTTTGACTCATAATATATGATATTAGTATACTATTTTCTCAAGTAGCGGTTTAGTTCAGTGGGTAGAGCTCAGGACTTGAAATCAGAAGGTCGTGTGTTCGAGCCCCGAAAGAAGCTAACTTTTTTTTTCTGTAAAAATTACTGTTACCTGTGTATAGGTACGATGTGCAGTGGTCGATGTATATACAGTAAATGATTTCTTGCGCTATATTTGCTCGCTTTAATACCCGATTTCGACATGAGCTGGTGAACATGAAGTTACAAATAAAGACACGCCTACAAAGAAGAAATCGATTGATATAGGGACTCTGTAGCTTTAATGGACCTTGTTTGTGTGTGAGAGAGGTTTCATTCCTCATTCATGGATTCTTTCCTAAGCTGTAAGTAGTCGTGAAAGTTTATCTTATGTAATCATCAACTCTACATTACCCTTGATTCTTCACACAGCAAATAGATAAATTACTCTAATCGAAATAGATCAATTAATGAACTCGATATTTCTTTGACATTAGTGCCATGTGCGTAGTAGTTAACCCTGTACTCACATGATCATGAGTTATATCTAAACCAGAACAGTACCATGGAATATAACTGAGATCAAATCCGTCATTAACCACGTACACACACTACTCCATATAGAATATGCCGTGTCTTAAGTTCCACCACTTGCCAACACTGATCACTTGCCACCACTGATGAGGGACGTTAAAACCACCCTTTTGAAAAGTGCTGAGCGTCAAGCAAGGGAGTAGGCCGTTTTTATGACATCTTTGGTATGACCCGGCCGTGGATTAAACCCACGACCTATCGCATGTCAGGCGAACGCGATATACACTATATTTTTTCATCAAACTGACCAGTATATTGTTAAAGGCTGAATGTTTAACTAAGACCCATTTTAACTGATTAGATTTCTAAATACACGATCGTTATAGAGAGGAATTATTATAGTTCACCTACATTTCAGGTCATCCTTAATATGGAACATATTTTTTCTTAGTATTGAACATATTTACTTCACCTCCATAGTCAAACCTATGTACCAATCTTAACATTTTATTTAAGTACGATCATTACCAAATGTTTGATTCTTTGAATCGGAATATACATTTCTTATCATATACCCGAAGACTTTAATATATGAATATAGTTTCAATACTTCTTACAAGCATCTTTTAATGCTTATTTGTTTTTGCACCCCTTGTCTTGTTGTTTTAGTAGTAAATTGTCTAATGTGAATATAGGTCTTAACCCTAAGTAGGTGTTTTATATTTAACACGAATTAAAATAATTAGAAAGGCCGTGATACGTACTAATTGCAATGCTAGAACAATGAGTATGGCAAATTTAAAGCGGGCATTCATCATGTTGCTATACTTTAATGATCGGCAAGTTGTCCCCATCCTGAAGGCAGTTTATCAATATATCAACTTTTGGGAAAAGAAAAATAACAAAAACTGTCAACAAATATCTTATTATTAAAAATATCACAATACACAATGGAATAGGTAATATGGCACGTCAACAAATGTCAAGATGATAATCAGTTTCATGATTTGTAAGTAAAAAAGATAATTTAAAATTGATACACTCGTCATTATGCCAAATTGAAAGCGCACGATAAAAAACAACAATTAAATGAGTATGCATCAAAGACTGTTAGTCAGGTTTAACATATCAGAAGCAACACATCATACTGATATATCTCTTTAAAGTTAGTTTGTTTGTATACTCTTGTTTGAAGCATAGTGTTACAGTATATACATGTATGCACATATGTGCAATAGGGATAAATATGGGCTAAATCTCAGTGACGTGATACATTGTGTAAAAGGAGTATGATAATGGACCTTTGGAAACGGCCGAGCACGACACATAGGAAATATTGCAGTCTCGGTTTGATTGAGACTGTTCATAAGCGGTAGTGAAATATGCTAGCTACCGTTCACGCCCTCTAGCCCTCAAGCCTCTCAAGACAATGTCAAACATAATAACACTATACACTTGTATATATACCGTGTAAGTAACGAACTGTTTGTCCGAAATCATTGACCGTTTTAATTTATTTTTAGAACATAGTATCACTGATATTGAGCCCTATTGTGCAGCGGTTTAGGATTTCATTAATTTCAAGGACCTTACGTCAGTGGTCCTTTGATAGGAACCACATATGAATAGAGTTAAATCAGTTGTATATTTCACGAGACTAAAGTTTAGCGAGTTTAATATTTGCTTAAATGAAAAATACACGAATGTAAGATTCTCTTCATAATATGTTATACATATATGGTATATTAAAATTAAACAGAGCAGTATTCATCCGATGATATTATACATGTGTCAATGCCAAAAGTGAACAGCGTCATACTGGTGACGTCATTTGTAAGAGTATCTTCATTATTATGGAGATTGTTTTTTCTTTTTTGTGGTATATATCATTACGTGGTCCGAGTATTAACTTTCATACCCCATCCAACCCCTTCTCCAAGCAGCGAAAACGGGGTTGGCTTGGGTATGAACTAAAACCTTAATTTCAGCGATAAAAGTTTGCATATTGTAAAATAAAACATTTAATAGGTCATATTAAAGAAGCTATCGCAGTTTTTCAGTAAAAAATGCTTTTAAACATGTTTTATTGTCGAAATATCCGTTATAAAATCTTAATATAAGCTTTCCCATCGCTTAATGGAATTATTGCGTGACCACGTAATATCATGAATGTTATAACATAAAATGCGGCTATTTATTAGACCACATTTATTAGGCGTGTTTTCCGTAACCTATCTTACTTATTTCTTCCAGCCGAAGCGATAACGTCTTCTCTTTAAGGTTCCTTTTAGACTTGTTTTTCATATCAAAGTTCAACCGTCACTCATTTTGTTTTATAGTATTATACATACCAAACATGACACAAGATATTTTGATAATGTCAAGGCTTTTGTTTCAATCACTCCTGGAACCGCTGATATACATATATATATATATAACTCGCAATACTTTAGTCTCGTGAAATATACAACTATTATAACTCTATTCATATATATATATAATACAATGTGTAAAATTATCATTTACTGTGCTATAAACAAATAAAAATACTCTTAGCTAGCGTGTATACTAGCTAAAATAGATACTCGAGCGCTTTCTGTTTCACGCCTTCTTTGGGAGTACAAAGACGTACTACATTTACAAGAAAATCATCTGAACTACAATTCAAAACAAATCTAGATTATTTCTTACAAATGATCATAAAGACATGATATATAACTGTTGTTTGTTTTTAAAAAATTAAACGTCGAGCACGTTGATATTGTAATTAAGTTATCTAGATCATAGATGCAAACTATTCTTAAAACGAATAGCTTTAAAAATGTGATGTTACATCAGATTTCTATACACATTGTATACATTGAGCTGTAATATACGTTTTTATTAAATTATTAACTATCAGGTGAATAGTTTTGATATCACTCACAGTATTTCACAGTTATCAACAAATAAACCCGCATGCAAATCTGTAAGTTATTGTTACAGGAGATGCGAATGTCATCCCCTTTGTTTTTTTCCAAACGGTTGAACAGTGTTGAGGCTACGGATCCATTAAGATTCGCGTGATTTTCGAGTGTGATCTGACCAATTAGGGATGTGGTCTATGCAGCAAGGGATATACTTGGGAAAACATGTACGGTAGAGCAGAGATGTTCTGCGACTGGCGACCTGGCGACTTCCGTGTGTTTACGTCAGATCTATGTAGGTTAATCCTTTGGTTTAGAGGTAGTTTTGTTTCACCTGCGTACTGTTTTTGACATTGCTTGCATGTCATCAGATAGATGGCATTACTTGTTTTGCAATTGGCATATATAGACTGTGGCGCCAGTTGTGGATTGTTTAAAAGTATGCGTGACAGGCATGAGTTTGCATGTCTGGCATCTAGGCATACCACAGGGACTTGACTGTCCAACTGACGTGTCCGTGGTATTTGGTTTTAATTTTGCTCTTACCAGTATATCCCGCAGACTTTTGGGTCTTCTGTAAGCAATGATTGGTTTCTCTGAAAATGTTTTCTTGAGTCGATCGGATGATCATCTGACTTGTTTTGTATTTTTAGATATCGTTTCTATTGCCCTCGAAATGGCATTCAAAATGTTTGGATGTTTGTATCCTCCGCTGGGCAAGTGTTGTGATTTTTTTAAGCTCGAATCTCAAATGTATTTGGATCCGAGCTTATGCGTCTGATGCGTAGTGCTAAACTGTATGGTATATCTTTGGAGCAGTGTTTTGGGTGGCAGCTACTCGGCAGTAAGTATTGGTGACTGCATGTAGATTTAGTGTATAAATCGACTGTTATTTTGCCGTCCGCTATTTGGGACTGAGTATCCAGGAAAACATGTTCTGTGTTAGACATTTCAGCCGTAAATTTGATGGTGGGGGTGAAATTCGTTAGCTTGTTCTAGAAAGGTACCTAGGATTTAAAGATAGTGCTTACCATTGAACTCAAAAATATAACATTTAAGAATCGAATTGAGCATTTTGATATATATATATATATTTGTATTAAAAGGAAATCTATCTGCCTATCTTATTGTATTGTATCTTTATATGTAAAAAAAAATTCTTTATGGTCTAAACATGTTTCGTTATTGTAATTTTAAAATACCAATGGAAAACGATGGATAATATGGGATACATCTTACAATAAAACAACTAGGAACATAATGTGGAATACATCTTACACTATAACGGATAGGAACGTAATATGGGATAAATATTACACTATAACAGCTAGGAAAATAATTTGGGATATATCTTACACTATAACGGCTAGGAACATAATATTGGATACATCTTACAATATAACGGCTAGGAACGTAGTGTGGGATACATCTTACAATATAAAGGCTAGAAACATAATGTGAGATACAACTTACACTATAACGGCTAGGCAAATACTGTTATATACATCAAACAATATAACGGCTAGGAACATAATGTGGGATACATCTTACACTATAACGGCTAGAAACATAATGTAGGATACATCTTACACTATAACGGCTAGGAACATAATGTGGGATATATCTTTCACTATAACGTCTAGGAACATAATGTTGGATACATCTTACACTATAACGGCTAGGAACATAATGTTGGATACATCTTACAATATAACGGCTAGGAACATAATGTTCTATGCATTTTACAATATAACGGCTAGGAACGTAATGTGGGATACACCTTACAATATAACGGCGAGGAACGTAATGTGGAATACGTCTTACACTATAACGGCTAGGAACGTAATGTTGGATACATCTTACACTATAACGGCTAGGAACATAATGTTGGATACATCTTACACTATAACGGATAGGAACGTAATGTGAGATACATCTTACACTATAACGGCTAGGAACATAATGTTGGATACATCTTACACTATAACGGATAGGAACGTAATGTGAGATACATCTTACACTATAAAGGATCGGAATATAATGTGGGATACATCTTACACTATAAAGGATCGGAACATAATGTTGGATACATCTTACAATATAACGGATAGGAACGTAATGTGAGATACATCTTACACTATAACGGCTAGGAACATAACGTTGGATACATCTTACACTATGACGGCTAGGAACATAATGTGGGATACATCTTACACTATAAAGGATACGAACGTAATGTGGGATACATCTTACACTATAACGGCTAGGAATATAACGTTGGATACATCTTACACTATAACGGCTAGGAACATAATGTGGGATACATCTTACACTATAAAGGATAGGAACGTAATGTGGGATACATCTTACACTATAACGGCTAGGAACATAACGTTGGATACATCTTACACTATAACGGCTAGGAACATAATGTGGGATACATCTTACACTATAACGGATAGGAACGTAATGTGAGATACATCTTACACTATAAAGGATCGGAATATAATGTGGGATACATCTTACACTATAAAGGATCGGAACATAATGTTGGATAAATCTTACACTATAAAGGATAGGAACGTAATGTGGGATACATCTTACACTATAACGGCTAGGAACATAACGTTGGATACATCTTACACTATAAAGGATAGGAACGTAATGTGGGATACATCTTACAATATAACGGCTAGGAACGTTATGTGGGATACATCTTACAATATAACGGCTAGGAACATAATGTTGAAAACATCTTACAGTATAACGGCTAGGAACGTAATGTGGGATACATTTTACACTATAACGGCTAGAAAAGTAATGTGGGATACAACTTACACTATAACGGCTAGGAACGTAATGTTGGATACATATTACAATATAACGGCTAGAAATATAATGTTGGATACATTTTACACTATAATGGCTAGGAACATAATGTGGGATACATCTTACACTATAACGGCTAGGAACGTAATGTGAGATACATCTTATAATATAACGGCTAGTAACATAATGTGGGATACATCTTACTCTATTTAATGTTGGATACATATTACACTATAACGGCTTGAAACGTAATGTGTGATATATCTTACAATATAACGGCTAGTAACATAATGTGGGATACATCATACACTATAACGGCTAGGAACGTAATATGGGATACATCGTACCATATAACGGCTAGGAACATAATGTGGGATACATCTTACACTATAACGGCTAGGAACATAATGTGGAATACATCTTACAATATAACAGCTAGGAACATAATTTGGGATACATCTTACACTATAACGGCTAGGAATATAATGTAGGATACATCTTACACTATAACGACTGTTTGTGTTTGTTGCTTCCAAGGGATGCCCTTTTCAGTATTTATTGACATTCACACTAGCGTTTATTTAGTGTTGTGCGTCGGCCGTAAAAGGTCGCCCCGACTACAAATCAGTTGTGTTATTACTTATTGGTCCTTTGGGATCATCAAACCCGATATTTGCGGCTTTAAAGTAGAATATCGCTTACGCCGGTGCTAGGAGACCTGATAGGTGTTGCACTTTACATAACCTCGCATTAACAGACTCAATAATATCGAGTCTGCTACTTTTATCTCTTGTTTGTGTTTGTTGCTTCCAAGGGATCCCCTTTTCAGTATTTTGATTTAGCACGTATTTTGCAAAATGAAATATGATATTCAATACATGATTATCATTTCGGTACATGTTTATTAATTTGCTAGGATATATACGTTCGATGAATTAAGAAGTGTAATTTTGGGAAGACCCTAGCAGTGGCAGTAATGAAAAGCAGTTTTAGCAATTGCAATAGTATGTTGCATATAAAAAGTTCCATAAAATTCTAAAGTGGAAGACATAAAAAATAACAATTCATTAACTAAACTAACGACTGTATAATAAAGAACCAAACAATTTATAAAGTATCTAACTTTAAATATTCCCAGCTCTACGAAAAATGAGCTTACAAATCAGGGAAAAATATTATTTTCCTTATAAATGTATAAAGGTTTGCTAAACCGAGTGAAATCACACGTTGTAACAGTTGTAACCAGGAAGTTGTAAAACGTTATCGCCAGAGGTATAAGACAAACGTTAATATATGGCAAAGCATGATTTATCTTATTTTTATTTATCATGCAGATATGCACTTTTCTGCCTAATAAAGGGGTGACCTATTACATTTTGCTTTATTAGGCACTGACCAATAGAGCAAATCAATGCGGAATCCCTCGGCGTTTATTGTACGTAACGTTATCTGACGTCATGCACGTAACGTTGCCTGACGTCATAAAACAAACAAAAAACAACAACATGGCGACGTCCTCGATAAGCGTACTATTCTAAGAAATAGGTAATAATACTAATTCATACAGAAAATATGGATAATCTACATGATAAATAGAATATTATGTCAGTGCCTTTTACTATCAAGTTTATTAGGCCCGGCACGAAAAACGAAGAATGGCTCGGCAGAGCTTCGCCATTCTCCGTTTTCTAAGCCTCGCCTAATAAACTTGATAGTAAAAGGCACTGACATAATATTTTCTATATAATTTCGTTTAACAGGTTTTCAGCATACATATGTAGATGCAGTGACTGTAAACGTGTGACATTGCGCACATAAGCCATTGTTATATTCGTTTTCCGGAAGAATAAAGCAACATTCACATTTTTTTCGTAGTGTACCACAATGCCTCCATACTCACTATTGTACTCTTGCTTTTTTCGTCTTCATAAGAAGAGCACAACAAGAATTTAAAAGCTCACACACAGATTTTAAGGTGGCGACATAGAAGTATGAATTTTTGTCTTTCCTTGAATAACTTTTACCAGATTAATTTGACTATGTTCCGCTGTTTTCTCACTAGGTCCGAATCCCCTTTTTCACATTCCAAAATATAATTTCATCATTTTATTCTAACAGTTTCCTATCTGCAAGCAATATAATGTCACCTCCTCGTGTTTGTTATTCCAGTATAGCCTTACATCCAGTCTTGCACACACGACCTCATACATCCAATGATATGCAGGAAAGAATACACGCAAATTACAGCAAGTGGCAATACAAAGAAAAGCAAATAAATGTACAATGTACAATATCACTGCTTTCACAACCATTTCTTGTAATTTCCACATCTAATGTATGGTCCCAAAGTCGTCTACTGACGAGTATTGTAGTTTCATCCTGTACAACATTCCGAAAGTTTGCAATATTAACTCACACATCCGTTCACCTTTGGAATGCTTGATCATTATAACAAGGTTTCTTTCTCGAGTCCTTGAGTACATAAAACACGATTCCTATCAATATACTTAACACAGTCACTTTTTCGGTTAATTAAATTCGCATATCGTACACTAGTCTAATATATGTCGTACATGGATGTTTTTTAAGTTCAGTTGGGTTCAGTGGGCAGACGACGTCATGTAACACGCGGGACTTTTATCACGCATTTCATCCCGACGTCATGTAACACGTGGGACTTTTACCATGCATTTCATCCCGACGTCATGTAACACGTGGGACTTTTATCATGCATTTCATCCGGACGTCATGGATTTGTGCGTTATTTAGAGTTCTCTCAAACACTAGTGCAGTGACACATTTCTGATCGATCGATGAAGTTGTTGTTTACCATTGCCATGTGGCACTAGGCCTTTTGGCGAGAATTTCACAAGTAGATCAGTTGTTGTAGTTGAGTCTGGTAGAAGTTTGACATATTCTGTTCAAAGTGGTTTACTATAGAATTGAAGAAGTATAGATGATAGATGAAATCCAGCGTTGACTGTGTGCAGATGATTATTTTTCCATAGAAGATTGTTATAAAAAAGGGATACCAGAACAGATGTAAGTAGGTCAATACGATTGCCTGCTCAAAACTGTCTCTGCCAAAAAGAAAATACTGGGTCTAAGTGCCCCAAATTAATCAATCCTGTTGATTGTGAAGCCCGAGCTTCTCTTGGTGATGGCGGCTTCGTTGTACACACTGTTCGAGCAGCTATATAACCGAACTGATACCACAGTCCAACCATATAAAGGATCAGTCTGTATCCAACAGGGATGTTCCAACGCCGACATCCGTGGTGATGAGTCAGACCCTGTTATTCCGTAGAAATATTAAACAACGGCTCTTTCTAAGCCGTTAAAACCGTTAAAATAGTTAAAACGTACAACCAGGCTCTCAACATCCCTGTGTACCGGGTTGCAGCGAGTGTTTCTTCCATTCCCTAACAGGACGCGTCGACATCTCCCGTACATGTTGCTTGTAGATGGACACGTCCAGCTGGTGGCAAGGTCTCGAATGAAAAAATACACATTTCTGTTTATTGTCGTTAAAACACATAGTGATTATTATTTCCATTATGCAAATAAACCAACCAGAGAACAGTTTCTGACAACAAAAGGCAGTAATCCGCGTAACTCATTAAACATGCAAGTAGTTTATTGGTAGACGTTATTATTTTAAAACACCAGCAACATCCTCTATGAGACTAAACGTGACTGCACGTGTTGACTTCACATGACTACACGTGTTTTGAAACACAGATCCGACTGTCAACTGGTTTATGTTTTGTGACGTATTAACTATTTTCTTTAAAATCTATACATGTATATAATTATATTCCATATTATATTTGTTTTTAAATTATGTATTTTCTTTACATGTTTTAACTGTATCGTTCTTTATCACGAAACAGTAACACTATAACTCTACAATGGAATGTAAGGCACGTAGACAGTTTACTTGAGACAATGTCATCTGTGTTCTGCAGAATATCTGTAAACGCGATCTAACCATTGCAAATTCGTAATGACAGTGAAAAGTGTGAGAATTCTAATATTAGAAACACTAATAACAAAAACACTGGAGATTAACGTAACCAATCCGGATGTAAGTTTACACCGTGGCGAGGATAAAGAAGCTGCCGCATTTGAAGGGGCTCCATTCGAATGTGAGAGGTTTGCATTGTCAGACCCTGAAACAAAAGAAAAGACGATGAACATAATATTTCGAACGATTTAGAAATTGTTATTAACTTAACTATGTCTGTTTAAAAGAAGTCATACAGAATGCTACATGACATGTGCCGATAACATCAAATTTAGACGTATTTTGTTTATTAACTGGATTTGGCAAACAATCCGGCATAATCTGAAACCAAGCATGTTGCTATCAGAAGACAAAAGTTGATTAATAAAAATGTATAGGCTGGAAATATTTTCCTGCATCAAGCAGTAATATATATATTATGCTCAAAATTAGAATATGGACTACAGGCAATTACACGGTTCAATTCCGGAGTCGTCCGTGCGCAAAGCAGTAATTGGGACAAAATAGGAATACGTTCGTTAAACATATGTGCGGGTATGCAGTTTGATTATTTTTCTTCGTTCATCCCAACAGTGAAAAAACTAACATCATATTAATTAGTATATCTCATTTTAGATAAGTGAAATCGCTTTAAATCCAAGAAATATCCGGATTATATTAACATAATATTGTCAATTCCGGTAAATGTAATTAACAAGTACATAAAATCGTTTATTTTTAATCACACAATGATATATATATAATAGTTGCCCGATTCTACGCGTTGTATGAAACTTATTTTCATTTTATGCTTAACTCCTAAAAATAAAATAAAAATATGAAACTGGAAATAACCCGACGAATGCGAATTTACGATGAGCCGAAATCCCAGGTTTATGATAAATGAAAACAAACAAACATGGCATTGTTATAATAGTATATACGGTAATAATTATAACATCTATGTGGCATTTTCCTTTGAAGACAAACTTCTTTAAATTATCTTTAAAAAACAACTGACAATGCTCAGTTTCACTTAAAATAATTTATTTGGAGATCCATGGGTCTCTTAACAAACACATGTGGCAACATTTGAAACTTGATATGTTGGTTTTCAGAGAAATAAAACGCAGTGACGATGAATCATATTTTCCAGTTCCGCCAGACGTTGTTTAAGAAAATAATCCTTTTTAGTGACTATGTTTTATTTGTGAAAGGATAAGCGGGACTACAATGATAATATTATAAGTAAAATGGAG
Organism: Cyrtodaria siliqua; assembly: GCA_037043455.1. Lineage (NCBI taxonomy): Eukaryota > Metazoa > Mollusca > Bivalvia > Adapedonta > Hiatellidae > Cyrtodaria > Cyrtodaria siliqua. Next base: position 179,537 of record JAWPHD010003830.1, read on the forward strand.
ACCCTACCCCCTACCACTACCTCCTACCTCTACCCCATTCCCCCTTCACCTTCCCCTTCCCCTAATCCCTAAACCTTCACCAAACCCCTACTTCCCCACACCAACTTTCCTACACCTACTTCCCTACACCTACTTCCCTAAATCTACTTCCCTACACCTACTTCTCTACATCTATTTCCCTACACCTACTTCTCCACACCTACTACCTTTCTCCTACCCCTTACCCATACGCCCTACCTTCATGTTATAAGTTAACAATTATTTTATTGGATTGGTGAATGGGGCCTTCGTTAGTATGGAAACTGGATGTTCCGGCATCACGCTAGCCTATTATACAATTGCTTTTGAGACTGATGGATAAACTGTGCTGGTACCCCCAGTTTCTATACTACTTATGCATTCATATCTACTGGCAAGCAAACGGTTTAAATGTGTTACCAAAAATAGTTCGCTACTTCCTTAATTGAGGAACCAACATTTTAAACGCTGTGAATTCGTGTATGGATAACGCTATCGTGAAAACTCGGCCAATCCCGTCATTCTTCGGGATCACGCCTCGTGTGTATTTTGACGTTTCGGTATGTTCAAAGTCTTGACATTTTGTTATCCGGAAGGCAACGGCAGAGAAAATAGTGCACTGTTGCTTAGCTGTTGCTATATAAACAATATAGCCGGTCCACACGTGTTGATGTATGGTTTTCGTTGCATGTTTGTTATTTACAATATAGATAAAGTTTTTATCACTGTTTTAATGAAAATAAAATATAGATTGAAGCAATCGGCTATTTGACATTACAGAATTTGAAGTTAACTTTGATTTTGAATGCAAATTCGTTTTGACGGGAATCTGACGCGAGTCATGCCAGTATGACGTAACCAATATGGTGACCTTTGATATACATTCGAATAATGCTTCGAAGACGGGTACGAGATGTTTCGCATTATGGATAACGACTGTTTAAAATGGACAATAAGATCACCGTGTGTTCCTTTAATACTACTCATCCAAATACCATCCGTCAGACAGTTTTTTACTTTATTGAGACTATATAACTATCTATCTTCGCCGGCAAGACTGTTAACCACTTATCGTTATTTTAAAATGCTGTCAATACGTAATCATAAGGCATGTCTTATGTCAATGTTACTGACAACTGGCGAAGCAATTGTTTGCCAAAAACGTCCATACTTGGCCTAAAACTCATCTCCTGTGTCATACTGGAGCCTAAAAGGTATTATTGTTTAAATACGGTGTCTGCCTAAACCATCGTTTTCCATATTAATGTAATGTAGTGTTGAAAAAGTATTTTTCTGGGACAATCATATTAACCCTTTGGCAACACAATTCCCTAGATTGTCTGGAGAGAAGCAGAATTTGTGAGCATTGAATTATATCATTCTACGCAACTATAATAACGTCATTTGTCCGACTCGTCCATGGAATATGGACTAAGTCGGTCGGTCTATAAACGGACTTATTGATTGGGCGCGTCTAATAAACAGCAAAGTGAAATTGATAGTGAATTGTGAATCGTTTAACGCATGGTTTAGATTGTTTCGAGCCGATACATAGGAATTCGGGAACCATGCAATATTCTAATTAGCAAATAGATTCCTATAGTTTTTTGAAGTGCGGAGTAAAGAAGGAGTACGATACATCTGACCACGCTGTCTACAGCCCCATTCTACGGACGCGGCTACGTGAAGTTTATTGCCTAAGAATACACTGAAGAAACGCATTGGAGCCAGTGAAGTTTTAATCCGTGATGGCCGGGTTACGTTTTATCCAATGGGCCACCATGGACCTCTTCTGATTATGAGTGATGCCATTCATAGTTGTGATCATCTTCGACGCTTGATTGCATAAATTATACAATCGTCTTTACCCTTTGAACAGAAATAAATTGGAGAGTGGAACCACATGTCCGTATTGTTATTAAGGTATTTTGAACATTAACATTTAGTTCGTCGATATAATGATGGCATTTTCCTATTTGTTTATTTATTAATTTAGTGTATTTCTGCAGTTCTGTATATCTTGGACAGCAAGTGCGGTGGAATCAGCCAACCAGAACCGATACCAGAATCTTGGTAAAATGGCTTCCGCTTCAAACATGCTTTAGAACAGAGGCTCTAGACGTTTGTCTTAAAACAGCAAGCGTCACAGATGATCTAAACCATGCAATTCAATACACCTTTTCAATCATAATGATCACTGATAGTACTTCCGTCTCTACTTTGTTGACCTTCATACGACCTTCGTGACGTCTTATTTTGGCAATGGCTCAATGATCAATCAGTTACTCTGTAACAGTCTACCAAATTTGCCACACATAAATAGCATATGATTCTTATATGTTTACCATATGCTACCTATTAATATATGATACTTATACAAAAGGAGTAGTATATGATTCTTTTATAAAACCGTTCATATGAGAATCATGCAACTGTTATATAAATATTATATACAAGTTGTCACATATATTTTTCATGAGAAGTATATGAAATCGTTATTGTAAAATGCTGTCAATACGTAATCATAAGGCACGTCTTGTGTCAAGGGCATTGACACATGGCGAAGCAATATTGTGCCAAAAACGTCCAAAACTTGGCCTAAAACTCACCACTTGTGTCCTTCTGGAGCCTGAAAGGTATTATTGTTTTAATATGCTGTCTGCCAATACGATCGTTTTCAATATTAATGTAATGTAGTGTTGAAAAAAAAAAAATTCTTGGACAATCATATTAACGCTTTGGCAACACAATTCCCTAGATTGTCTGGAGAGAAGCAGAATTTGTGAGCATTGAATTATATCATTCTACGCAACTATAATAACGTCATTTGTCCGACTCGTCCATGGAATATGGAACTAAGTCTGTCTGTCTATCAACGGACTTATTGATTGAACAGCAAAGTGAAATTGATAGTGAATTGCGAATCGTTTAACGCATGATTTCGATTGTTTCGAGCCGATACAAAGGAATTCTGGACGATTGCAATACTATAATTAGAAAATAAATTCCTATGGTTCTTTGAAGTGCGGAGTAAAGAAGGAGTCCGATACACGTGACCACCCTGTCTACGTCCCCATTCTACGGACGCGGCTACGTGAAGTTTATTGCCTAAGAATACACTGAAGAAACGCATTGGAGCCAGTGAGGCTTTAATCCGTGATGGCAGGGTTACGAGTAGTACGTTTTATTCAATGGGCCACCGTGTACCTCTTCTGATTAAGAGTGATGCAATTCATAGTTTTGATCATCTTCGACGCTTGATTGAATATACAATCGTCTTGACCATTTGTACAGAAATAAACTGGAGAGAGGAACCACATGTCCGTATTATTATTAAAGAATTTTGACCATTAACATTTAGTTCGTCGATATGATGATGGCATTTCCGTCTTTGTTTATTTATTAATTTATTGTATTTCTGCAGTTCTGTATGTCTTGGACAGAAAGTGCGGTGGAATCAGCAATCAGAACCGATACCAGAATCTCGGTAAAATGGATTCCGCTTCAAACATACTTTAGGTCAGATACCACTATTGATTTGGGGCTTCTGATTGGTTGAAAAAAGTATAGGGTCTATTAGGGCATATAGTCAGATTGTAAGGTAGATTCTGATTGGATTAAATTACCCAAATCATAACAAATCCCCATAAAACATCAAAATATTATGTTTCCATCATAAAACATGTTGATTTAGGATATTTTGACTAAAATTTGCATTTTTATGGATACAATTTTATTGAGAGTATATTTGCAAAAAGTAAAATTTCTTTACTGCCATTCTGGGGGTGGCCACCTTCAGTGAACTATTAGAGGCTGAAAGCATCAGATTATCCCCAATTTGCTGGTCATTTTTGAGTGTCTCTAAGATAGTTCTTTAAAAACAGTTAGGTTTTTTCATCCGTTCCGATATAGGGATAGGGGTTGTAGGCCAAAAGGCTATAATGGAGACCTATGAGAAATGCAATAGTGGTATATGACCTAAAGCTAGATTCTGCATGTGGTAAAAGTGAAAGTAGACATACTTTTTTTCTAACACAATGATTTGAAAGTGTGAGAAATGTTGAATTATGTTGTATTTTGACTTTTCTTGTAACTTTTTAAATGATTTTTAAATATTTGAAAGTTTTATGATGCAATATAGGTAATTTAAATTCTTTTATTAGGGTTGTGGACACAAAATTAGCCATACCTGACACCTGGTATACACAATTGGCCTGTAATGCACCTATTTGACACAATTAAAGGTATATCTAGTAAGTTTAATTATTTATGAGGGCTTTGCATACATTTGTTTGGCAAAAATGTCAGAAAGCGACAAGCTGCGTCTGTCTGCTAAGATGTTGAAAAGGCGCTTATGTCTGTTTTGAAAAAGCTGTTGAGGTAAACTCTGACTCTGAGTTTATCGCGTCTTGACGGTTAGTGTTGATATGCAAATATGTTATGCGGTTTAATACATTTTACAAATTAAATAATTTAGTTGGCAAAAAATATGACATTTTCTTTTTTTTTTTAAAGTTTTTATCTACCCCACCCCCTTCATTTTAATGAATTTTCATGGATCTGTACTGTCAACAGTGCTTTTTGGCTGCATGGCTGCATGAAAATGACCTGTAAAGGTGGCACAAACAATATCTAATAAAAAAATACATTAAATTGTACAATTACAGGCAATCTTGTGTAATGAGCATATTGTAAAACATGGCATGGCCTTAAAAATGGAGTTGGGGAGAATATTCTCAGAATTATTTTTTGTCATTTTTAAAGTGAAAAATTGCATTTTCTTGATGGTTTCACATATATAAACTGCTGCATAATGTTAATTAATCCATTTGAAGGCAGAGTTTGAATATATACAAAAACAATGGCATTTTTTGGTAAAATCTGCTATTTTGAGCCCTGAAAATAACAAATATCATTTTTCAGTAGAAATGATTTTCAAGAGAGCTTCAACTGGTTGAAAATCACATGTTATTGATGAAATCAATTCAAAATCACTTTATTTGAAACAAAAGATTGGAACGGTTGTCGAGATATGGCATTTTGAAGATTCTGGATTTACTCGTAAAAATCGCATGAATTTGACATCAGCCGAAGCCCTTTAAAGCCCTCATAATTTGTAGAAAAGTATTTTTTTCTAAAATCAAAAGACACAATTTTCCTCAGAATGAATGTATGAAACAATTTAGCCAGAAAAAACACACTTCAGTTAGGTTTGAATGTCTATTTAGGTCAGATACCACTATTGATTTGGGGCTTCTGATTGGTTGAAAAAAGTATAGGGTCTATTAGGGCATATAGTCAGATTGTAAGGTAGATTCTGATTGAATTAAATTACCCAAATCATAACAAATCCCCATAAAACATCAAAATATTATGTTTCCATCATAAAACATGTTGATTTAGGATATTTTGACTGAAATTTGCATTTTTATGGATACAATTTTACTGAGAGTATATTTGCAAAAAGTAAAATTTCTTTACTGCCATTCTGGGGGTGGCCACCTTCAGTGAACTAATAGAGGCTGAAAGCATCAGATTATCCCCAATTTGCTGGTCATTTTTGAGTGTCTCTAAGATAGTTCTTTAAAAACAGTTAGGTTTTTTCATCCGTTCCGATATAGGAATAGGGGTTGTAGGCCAAAAGGCTATAATGGAGACCTATGGGAAATGCAATAGTGGTATATGACCTAAAGAAGAGAGGCTCTAGACATTTGTCTTGCAACAGCAAGCGTCACAGATGATCTAGACCATGCAATTCTATATACCTTTTCAATCATAATGATCAATGGTAGTACCTCCGTCTATACTTTGTTGACCTAATACGACCTTTGTGACGTCTTAGTTTGGTAATGGCTCAAATATCAATCAGTTACTCTGTAACAGTCTACCAAATTTGCCACACATAAATAGCATATGATTCTTATATGTTTACATACACATTATATACAAGTTGCCAAATACATTTTTTATGAGGAGTACATGAAAACGTGTGTTTGTGTGTGTTATTAAAACTAAACGTTTATGAATATATGATTTACCTGAATCGCAAACACTTACATAACTAATGATGATAAAATTATACAACACAAACGTCAATGTTTGATCTAGGTTGACATGCAAGCAACATGACAAACATGACAATCAAAACAGTTGACATAGTGTAAGATGTTTTGGTAATTCATGTATTAATTTAATATTTCATTATTATAATTATTATTATTATTATTATCGTTATTATTATTGTTACTATTATTATTATTATTATTATTATTATTATTGTTATCATCATCATCATCATCACCACCACCACCACCACCACCACCACCACTACCATCACCACCACCACCACCACCATCACCACCACCACCACCACCACCATCACCACCACCACCACCACCACCACCACCATCATCACCACCACCATCATCATCATCATCATCATCATCATCATCATCATCATCATCCTCATCCTCATCTTCATCATCATCCTCATCATCATCATAATCGTCATTATTATTATTATTTTTTTTATAATTATTATTATTATTATTGGTAGTAGTAGTAGTAGTAGTAGTAGTAGTAATTGCTGAGCTATCTGTACAGTGAAACAATGAGAAGACATTTTGGAGGAACAGGTCGATATTTTAACGAGTTTTATATAGTTCTCATATCGTAACAATTTTATAAGTGCAAGAGACACATGCGATTTTCATATATATATTTTTCAAACCGGAGAGAAAACTCAACCGTCTTACGACGATAATGTTGACATGGTAAAGTCTGAAAGACACGAAAACCAACATTTTTATTGCCATGGAATGTCTCATCAACATTAATGACACTATATGTGTACCTAACAAAACTGTATTGCCGTATCGTCTGCAAGGCAAAAATATCCCTAAAAGAGCAGTCTTTCTATTTCAATATGTCCATTAGTGACATTAACGTCGCAACTGATTGTATCAACGACACAATTTATTCTTTGGTACAAGAATTAAAGAGAAAATTTGGATTTATCTGCTACATTTACAGTCAATTAAGAGTCTTTATTTGATAAACATATCTTAAAAGTTTTATTTATAACTTTGACATTTTCAAGTGCTGAATATAAGTACGAGGGTTGCTCAAACAATACGCGCCTGGACGTTGTCGATATCGCACTCATTTATTGACGTATTCCTTTAAGATGCACATACGTTATAATCCAACGAAGAAGATATCGAATTAACACATTCAAACCGATAATCACGTACACATGTTCAGCCACAATGAAGAGAACTGTAACTAATGTTGTAATAACTTGTTTGCATATGTGGCTATGAATATATTATTGAATATAAAACTGTTGTATTGTAACATATCTGCAATAAAATATTATTAAAGTAAGAAATCAAATGATTTAAACAAAAAATCAATAACATGTTTAGTTACGTTGCAATAAATGATCTGATAGGGCAAAAACCCCAACAGCGGAGAAATCGAAAATGTGACGTCATTATTTTATAGCTGCCTTTCGGGAATAGCTAAATAAAAGGAAATTCGTCTTCAAAAATACACAAAATTAAAGAATGTTTATGAATATTGAACAATGAGAACTATGATGATTATAAATAAGTAGACGAACATTTTCGTACTTCTGAGTTGACGTCAGAAAAAATCACGAAGGACTAAGATGTTAATTTAAATATTAAATAATAAGAACTTTTAATAAAACAAAAATGTTAATATAGAAATAAAATACAAAATCTAAAAATTTAAAACCTAACATATTTTCTTCAAAACATATATGTTAATAAATTTATAATACCGATATATTTTCAATAAATATGTACACTCAAGTGATATGAAAACGCAACACGGGAATTTCCGCTATATATTGTATGTACAATATGCTGCTTTTAATCGAATGGTACATGGCTACGTAAGACCTTTCCTTTTGGAAAAAATACTAAAACAACAAATAATACAGCAAATAGTATTCCTGCAATGTTTCATTATTCACAGAGTACGCGTTTGGCTCAATCATGTGAGCAAACTTAGGATGCAAAATTTTGCAAACTATTTACGTTAAATACAGTACTGAACTAGCTCAATTTTTCGAAGAGCAACTTCACCATTGATGAAGTTCTTGTTACAAAGTGTAGTGTGATTAAAACGTCTACAACATCACAGTTGTGTCCTTTCTCTAGTTAACTGCAACTTTTTTTTAAAAAAACATTTTGGGATTTCTTTGGAATATTATGTGCAATTAAGTGTGCAGTATATACAATATATAGCGGAAATTCCCGTGTTGCGTTTTCATATCACTTGAGTGTATTTTGGAATGACTATCTATTTGTTTTCTAAATAAAACGAACTTTTAATAAAACAAAAAAGTTAATTAAAAAGTGAAATACAAAATCTTAAAATTTAATAATCTAACTGATTTCCTTCAAAATATATATGTTATACATGTTCAATAAATATGTCTTTTCGAATCACTATGCTATTTGTTTTCTAAATACTTTGAATATTTATGCTAAATTCGATGGAATTCAATATGAACTCTTTCCGAAGCTATGATATACTTATAAAACATGATTCATTCAACAATGCTGTAAACTATTTATTTAATGCAAATCATTTATAATACAATTATCAAATTAAATAATAATTACGTTTGTTATTTAGAGCATGTTTCGTTGTTTATAACGTTAGGTTGTTATTGGTTTTCAAGGCGACGTCATAGCACACAAATGACGTGCTACAGTGGGGTTGTAAAAACTGGTATTTTCTTGAAATCAGTTTCGAATAATTTTATAATATTTACTGAGATGAACTTAAAAATGTAAACCTTTATTGCCATATAATTTAATTTACTTCATTTATATAAGTGTATTAACGTTTAACTATGTCCACGTAATATTTGAACGGTCCTCGTATGTCTATTTTTAAACAAAGACTTATTTTTCCTTATTGCATTCTTTCCATTATTTTCCTCTATTTCTTTTTCACAATTATTTTCCTTTATTGCTTTCTCACCATTATTTCTCACCATTATTTTCCTTTATTTCTTTCTCACCATTATTTTTCTCTATTTCTTTCTCACCATTATTTTCCTTTATTGCTTTCTCACCATTATTTTCCGTTATTTCTTTCTCACCATTATTTTCCCCTTTATTGCTTTCTCACCATTATTTTTCTACATTGATTGACGGTTTTTGTGGTGATGCCTTTACTGTTTTTAGAGGAATCGCGGTGTATGCATTAAGTATAATGCAACATGGGTATACACATTAACGTAAGGAAACTGTTAACCAAGTGAACGTTTTCCCACTTAAAATTCATGGTTGGAACATAATCTGTTGTAATTTAAATTGTATTATTTCGTATCAGGCAATTTGGACGTGTACACATGATCTTATTTGCAAAATGTTATCTTCCTGATGACATCCCTGCTTGTACGATTAAAAAATAATTGAAATGATTTAGTGTTAGGGTTAGGTGATGTACCTCGTGCTACATCATACGGGGTTTATATCTCTCAGATCATTCGTTTTGCTGGAGTTTGTAATGAAGTTATAGACTTCAATGATTGAAATCAAGTTATTACAAGTAAACTTCTTCAGCAGGGTTTTCGTTATCACAAACTACATAGATCTTTCTCAAAATTCTACCGCCGCAACGAAAACCTACTTGAGAAGTACAACACCAACCTTAAAACTCTTCTGCGACTAGGAATATCACAACCCTTATTTTATGGAGATGTGGTCTATAAAGTAATCTGGCGGCTTTTCTGACCACTTTACAAAATTAATCAGGAAGTTCGTCGAAAAAGGGTACGACCCTTTAGTATTACAAGGCACTGCGTGTTTAGTGATTGATCCCTCTACAGTCAGTCACAACGCTTCCCTTTTCCCTTATGCGATGACTGGACAACCTGTTGGGACTCTATGATTGCATCTGCCGAATAATATTTCCCTTATGACGTCACTGGCGGCATTTTTGATGAAGACATGACAACTTTTGACATTATTGCACAACTAGACTTCGATCTCTACAACCTGTGAACATGTTATCAAATTTTGATCATAAATGAAGGAGATATAGCGATTACAAGATTTCTTAAATGAGGTCATTGGCGGCCATTTTGGATGACGTCATGACGTTAAAACTGTCAGCGTCGACTGAAACAATGACACCGATGGATTTTACACTAAAACACTTTAAAAAATGCAATCATTAAAAAAAAAACGGAATTTTAATAACATTGTGACATCATTGTCATCAAGACGTCATAACGTGGAGATACCTTTTGACACTTTTGCACATAGGACTTTCCTGATGACGTCACTGGTGGCCATCTTTGATGACGATATGACAACCTTTGACGCTTTTGCACAATTAGACTTTAATCTCTATAACTGTGATAGTTGTTTTAAAATCCGATAATAATGAAGGAGATATAGCGATTACGATATTTCTTTAATAACGTCCCTGGTGTCTATTTGGATAATGTCATGAACTTAAAGCTGTCAGCGTTGACTGATAAAATGACACTAATTGATTTTCAGTTAAAGAACATACAAAATGCAAGAAATGAAAAAAAAACATGAGGTAGAGACACTCTTTGACATTCTTGCACAACTAGACCCTAACCTCTATAATCTATGAAAGTTTCATAAAAACCCGATCATAAATTCATGAGAAACAAGATGTTCATGTAAACGCCAGCGGCGGCCATCCTGGATAACGTCATGACTCCAAAAAGTTCAGTGCACTATTCCAGCCTGAGATGAATAAACGCTGTGACCATTATTATCATGAAAAGTCCTCCTGAGAAGAAGAAGAAGAAGAAGAAGAAGAAGAAGAAGAAGAAGAAAAAGAAGAAGAAGAATTGAATGCTGTTTAACGGCTCATTGTATAGGTTATTTAAAGCCGCCCCAGAGAGAGTGGAAGGATACATAGGAATCCGGGAACCTGCCCTACTCTTATTATTGAATAGATTCCTATGGTTCTTTAACGTGCTCGGGGGATAGACCGATACACGGGTCCGCCCGGTTTACGTCCCCATCCGACGGACGAGGCTAAGGGAAAGTGTCTTGCCCAAGAACACACCGACGGAAATCAGTGGCACCAAGGAGGATTGAACCCGGGGCCTCCGGTTACAAATCCGCCGCGCTACCGACTGCGCAAGAAGAAGAAGAAGGAGATGAAGAAGAAGAAGACGGAAGAATAAACAGAACGAACACAATAGGTCTTTCAGCTGGAAGGCGGAAATTCCTAAAAATAAGCATGAAAGTCAAACAGGTAATGCAGCTTTCACAGAATACAGTAAACCTAAAAACACGCAAAATGACAAACATGAATGACAATGTTAATATGGAATAATATAAGGCATGTGACGTCATAAACACAAAACGGGTTGACAATAGGCAATCGCTTTGGAACGGTCAGTGGCAAGAAAGGCCGCTGGGGTTATATTAAGGTTCTAGGGTGCCCCAAACCTCGCACTTAACCTAATGTTATCCCAATAAAACGGGAGTGTAAATAAAGAAATCCATGAACTATTTGCTAACCAACAATGCAGCATTAATAGGCAATATAAGTAAAACACAAAGATGCTCGTGTATATATAAATACAAAAAACAATAACCTAGAAAGCCACCAAGAAGGTACTCAGTGACTTGGCAGAAGTCAGAGCAACAAGAGAATAAACCATTGAGGGCACGACAAGACAAGACTGCAGACAAACATCAAACGTTACCGTTCCTTTGGGCTTTATTTAGACGTCATCATAGGGCCCACAACCTGTACGGTCATCGCACAATTAAAGAGAAAAGCATAGTGGTGACCTGTAAATGGTGAACTGTAAATGGGTCAACCACCAAGCATGCAGTGCGTTGCAAAATGATAGGGTCATAACCTCTTTTGATAAGCCTTCTAACAAGTTTAACAAAGTTAGTATGAAAGTTATCATGACCGAGGATCTTACGAAGTTTGTTAATAACGTCACCATAGAAGTCAGGTTGTGATAGTCCTAGTCGCAGAAGAGTTCTTAAATTACTTTTATATTTGGAAAGAAGGTCAGAAGGTTTTACGAAGTGTATGGTAACGGTAGCCATGATTGAGTAGTTTTTTAGTTATACAAAGATTACGAATATTAAAGTCCTCAACTCGAATACACGCTCTAGTAAAACGAATAAGTTGAACCACATAGACTCAATAATCTTGAAGTGTTTTAGTGACCTTCGACTGCACTGACGCATTAAGGACATATTTCGAGCCTACTGTATTTGTGGGGGTGGGGCGAGGGGGGGGGGGAGGGTGCGGGGGGGGGGGGGGGGGGAATTTCTATAGGTAACTGTAAGTCACTGTTAGCCATACAATTTCATGAGCAAAGTGTGATATTCATTTTTACTTCAGATTACGAGGCCCACACAACAAAGCATTTGTGACCAGTACACATAATAACACATTAAAGAATGTTGTATATTTATTGTGTTGTGCTCTGACCTTTGGTCTAAAAACAATTAAGAAATAGCAGATAAGTTTTGTATTAAAAAGCTAAATTATGAACACATATTTCTCCATTAAAGTAAATTACAAAGTGTTGTTAATCTATTCTTACCCTCAATATAGCAATGCTATACAAATAAGTGCAGGCCTCAATTTATATACCTGAGTTGATCAGCCATGAAGCACGGCTGTAAATATTCAAGCTTCCCATGCTTTTTCAACGACCAAGTAGCGTTGGGAGATGTGTCCTTAAAGACACATTTCCCAAAGCTTCTTGGTCATTGAAAAAGCAAGGGAAGCTTGAATATTTACAGCTAGCACGCTTCATGGCTGATCAACTCAAGTATCTAAATTGAGGCCCGCTCTTAGTTTTTTATTTGTATAGCATAGCTAAATTGAAGTAACAATAGCTTAACAACACTTTGTAATTTACTTTAATGAAATATATGTTCATAATTTAGATTTTGAATACAAAATTTATCTGGTATTTCTTAATTGTTTTTAGACCAAAAATCAGAGAACAACACAATAAATATACAACATTCTTTAATGTGTTATCATGTGTACTGGTCACAAATGCTTTATTGGGTGGGCCTCATAATCTGAAGAAAAATTGAATATCACACTTTTCTCATGAAATTGTTTGGCTAACAGTGATTTACAATTACCTATAGAAATTCTCTCCCCCCCCCCACCCACACCACCCCCCACTCCAACCCCGCTCTCCCCCACCCCCCCCCCCCCCCCCCACCAAATACAATAGGCTCGAAATGTGTCTTTAGCAAGCTATCAGGCAAACGTTTACACTTATTTATTCTGAAATAGCTTTCTATTGGTATTTACTGTATTTTTGCATTTGTTTTTTAGATCCTGCTCAATCTTCATTGTATCATGCTTATCTATTAATCCGTCAACCAGAATTCTAGCGCGACGCTTTTCGTCACTCATCAGATATTTAATTAAAAAATGACTCGCACGAAAAAACACTTTTTGCTTGTTCACGCATTCCGTTTGTAGAATTTGGTTATAATCTTATTCAGAAAGCGCTGGAACGATAAACCGAAACATTATGTTTGAGCTTAGTTTGGAACAATATTTGTTCAACGGTTTTTCATTCGTATTATGTGTTTTTTTTGCTCAATATGAAGAAATCTCTGCAAAGTAAGACGCTTGTCGTACATATTATAATTGCTTTATATTAGCTTTAATTTGCAACCGCACAGATTAGTGATCTTTTAAATTTGACTGACTGCATTTGGAGAGCGATTAGAGGATCTTGTGAGTATATGCATACGCATTAACACAAACAACAATTTCAATGCTAATAAGAAACAAGGCAAGTGACATCACACACACAAACGGGTTGACAATCAGGCTACCGCCTTGGATCGGTCAGTGACGATCAGGCCGCTGGGGATTTAAATCAGATTCTAAGGTGAACCAACACATTTTGTATACTAGATATCACACGTAATAATAGTTGATGTCTTTCCCGACCATAAACACTGACCTTACGACGGAATTTTTACAATGTTCAAGCTTTTATATGATATTCGATCCTCGGAACATTATGATTATATTTGTGTTTGATTGCAACCGTCGTTGCCGTAAATCTTGTCTTGTCGTACCCTTAACGGTGTGTTCGGTTGTTGCTCTGGCTTCTGCCAAGTCACTGCGTACTTGCTTTGTGACTTTTTTTGTTGTTTTTTTTTGATATTATATAGACATGATCATTTATGTGTTATACTTATATTGTCTAGTACGTAATGCTATCTTGTTTGTTAGAGAATATAGCCCGATGGGAATATCTTTATTTACACTGTCCCGTTCTTTTGGGATGACAATAGGATAAGAGTGAGGTTTGGTGCACCTTAGAACCTGGTTTAACCATCCACCCCCACCAGCGGCACTTTTTGCCACTGACCGTTCTAAGGCGGTAGCCCTATTGCCAACACTTTTATGTTTGTGATGTCATATCTTGCATTTTTTTCATCTGTGTAGTTGTTTATTTCTGTGCGTGTTTGTGGTTGAATGTGGTCATTGAATGTTACATTTCCTGTTCGACTTTTATATCTACTTTTAGGATATGTCCCTGTCACGATAAGTTGACTAACACGACTGCATTATCACGAATATAGCTGAAATAGACAGTAAATAAATGACAAAGTATCAAATGACGATCCGTGTCTTAAATTCTAACATGTTTTATTTAATAAAAATAATTTGCAAGACGTTGACTTTGCAAAAAGAGAAACAACCCAGTCAATTCAAAACAGTTTTGACATTTATTTCAATTTATCATGCTATACAAATAGCTTGTTTTGACTGGTTTGAAACATGGAAAACGAATCCCTAGATGGAATAAATCGAAGAAAGCGACGACGTTTTGGTGTTTAAATCAATGAAATCTAAACAACATTTTGACATATGATTTATTTACTTCTGCAATACAGTTCACTATAGTGAATTATATTCTAACAAATCATGGCTGATCTTATTTCCCGGCCTAATCCGTTAAGTGAATTAAATTATTTTTTTGTCTGCATTGACAAAAGCAAAGAGACATACAATTTTAACGCTGCATTTAAAATTAAACTGAACCACACATGCACGATAACATACTAATGATGACTGACGATCTAAGTGAGCATAAAAGAAAGTATTTAGCACAGAACGGGATTTGAAACAGGGACCTTGTCCTTTTATTTGTTAATACATAGAAGTAAGTTTAACCACTAGACCATGGAAAGCTGATGGTACCTTGTAACAGCCACAATCCTAAGGTATTATGCAATAACTAGGGCACCCACGCACAAAGATTATCAACCGCTGAAAAATGTCGAGTTAGAGTTGTCTTGAGATGAAATTCTAGTTTTAATTGAATAAAATACAGAATTATACCCCGAAACTTTAATATAAATGAGAATAAATTTGCATCATAATTAATTGTACTAATTACAAAACATATTCGCGAGGCAAAACTTGTTTTACTGTAAATTATAATGCTACCTGTGTACAGGTACGATATGAACAGCTCAGTGTCTATAAAGTAAATGGTATCCTGCTTAAAGATGAATGGCCAACCTTTTTGTAGTATTATCAATTAACAAATTTAACTCTTAAACGTCATATGAACATTTCTTGTTAGTCCAAAGAGAAATATATATTTAAAACCGCTGCTTAGTTGTATGTACAAATACGTATTATTTGCATGACGTAGATACTACCTTTACCTCTGCGTGACTGCACGGGGAAATGAGGTAAATTTGAATTGTATAGCTGCACAACTATAGCCAGATAATTGATAAATACATTTACCTGTGGATTAATTAACCTGTTCAATGTTTTCTACGTCATCAAATAAAATCTTATTCTCTCTTTACACAGATATTGCAATGTGTGAATTGTAAATATCTAGTGTTGTGTATAAACATAAACATGTTCATGAAACAAAAAATGACCGGGGAACTTTAAATTGCCCATTATGACATTAGCTGGTAAACATCAACTTACAAATAAAGACACGAACTTAAAGCACCATGCGAGTTAAATTCAAAGTACTAAACAAATTAAGTATAGCGTGTGTAGCTTTAATCATTCATTTAAAGGAAATGTAGCGCCACAGCCAAACTATCTTTATTATTGAGAGTTCTGAAAAAAATGAATAAAGGTGAAAGAATTTCCAAAATCGGATGATAAACAAAGAAGTTATGATTATTTGAAGATTCTGTTGAAACAGATATGGAAGCCACCATTTTGAGAGCCATCACAGTTCTAATGACCATATATGGAACATGTATAAATATGAAAAATTACTGATTAATAGGAAAAAATGAGAGCTACTGTATAAAAAAATGTATACTTAATGGCAATAATGCTTTATATGACCAGTAAAGGATTTTGCATTCATTTGCAGCGACTTTCTTTGCTTTAAATGATTTTGATCAGTATTTCATATATGGTAATTTGGAACTATGACGTCATAGTTCTAAAAATGGCGGCTCCCATACTCGTTTTAGAACAACATTTAAATGGTCATATCTTTTTTTGTTTATCGTCCAATTTTGATAATTATTTCACCTTTTTCCAAGTTTTTCAGAACTCTCAATAATAAAGCTTGTTTAGCTATGGCGCTACATTCCCTTTAAGAAAACAGCCTTTACTAAAAATTACTGCACACGCTAAGAAGCCAATTTAGCTTCAAGAGCCCAATTTCTTCTAACTTAGTTTGTACACATGTATTTTTAATACAATATGATTAATGTCATACCAACAGCGCCTTGGTTTAACACTTCTGCTTCCTTTTCCACCAATTTAAGGAAATATTCTACAGCAAAGTGATTAATTGTCCAGTGTTTTGTCACGTCATTCCGGGACTCATTCAAAGGTTGACATATTCTACCGATGCAAATCATGTAATCGTTTTGCAAAGCTTCCCAAGACGGCTTGGAACCATTTAGAAATAGCTCTTGGGAATTATTTGATTGAATTCAGAAAATCTTACAGCTTTTTGACAGATTAAAAAGCAGATTTGCAATAGCGTAACATTGGATTGAGAGATGGTGTTATTGATTATTACTCTAAGGAGACTGTAGTCCTTGAATGCTACTTTTCCTGTTTGATTATTATATCTACTTATGCAAACGTCTGGCAAATCATATTCAAAATTAAATTAACCACATTTAAACCATAAAATGTAAGCGTCCTATTGACTGACTCGTTTTACACACAGGTTTCTTTACAAAGAGTCCTATATTCAGACTAATTGCAGGGCAAACCACTTTTGTTTAAATCCACACAAAATGCGTTCCTTTTCGAAGAAGATATTGTTTTGAACTGTACATACATATCGACAAAACAAAACAAATGCGGGTAGACGTGTAGTCGTAACATTTCCAAAGAACAGAAGAAAGCGCATGGTCGTGATATCAATTGAATCGTATTGGAGTTTATAGTCGCACCAACAGCTACGGCCATGTGGCGACTTTCCAGCTTCCATTGACGGTAGAAGAGCACAGGTGCCCCTTCGGACAACTTTCGTGCACGGACGGGTACATGGGTAGAATCACCGACGTTCCGTAGGCCAGTTGGATAGCTTCCTCACAATGAAGGCTCAAACCCACAGCGGTGAAGGACAAGTGATTTCAAGTTAGAGACTCTAACCACTTACCACGGTCGCCACGTTTTAAATATAATAAATTGATCATGAGGGTGGAGTTTGGTAGAGTTGTTTAACCATAACAGTTGATATTTTAATAGATGTGCATATGCTTGTTAGAAGGACTCATCTAGTCATGTAGAAACCAATTTTATTTTAACAAATATGCAGATGAGTATTACTTGTAGACATCCGTTTTTATCAATATCGGCAAGAAAATCAAATGTCGGGAAAGAAGATCTGAGAGGTTAATCAATGATTTCTGGAATTAAATTTAGATGAACACACAATCGATAAGCACAACTGGGACCAACTGTGCCATTGCGTTTGGAGGCCGCTGTTTCTGTAGGACCATTTTCTCATTACTATGCAACTACTAGTGTAACTCGTTATATTAGCTTGATTAGCATTTCTTTTTCTGCAGATTGTTATAAAATGAACTGAGGATGCATATACATAAATGATGCATAGCAAAAATTATCTCACACAAAACCTATATTATCCATAAATAATTGGTTTAAATCAATTTGTCAGATACCAAATATTTTAGGTTACAGTATATGTGTGTGAGATGTAATACTCAGTAGGAACGGTTTTCCTTAGTGTGGCCAGTTATAATCTGCAGCACTGATACAAACAAGTTCGTTATGTGTGATTATTTTAGCGGTGTTGATACGCTCTCCATTCATACTTGTTAGTATAGCAGTCAGGTAAAGAAATATAAAAAGATCGGACAGGGAAAGTAGCATTCAAGGAGGACAGTAAACCACAAAACACAGAAACAAACACGCAAACAGACAAACTGGAAGACAAAAGTAATAATAAATGCAAACGACATCACAAACACAAAATGGTTGACAATAGGGCTACCGCCTTGGAAAGGTCAGTAGATAAGTAGGCCACTGGGGGTTTAAACCGGTTCTAGGGTGTACCAAACCTCACACATACCCTACTGTCATCGCATTAAAACAGAACAGTGTAAATAAAGAAATCCCCGGCATGGTCTAATCCCTAACCAACAAGGCAGCATCAATAGGCAATATAAGTAAAACACAAATATGCTCGTGTAAATATAATACAATAAAACAATAGCCTAGAAAGCCACAGTGAAGGTACTCAATGACTTGGCAGAAGCCAGAGCAGTAAGAGAATAAACCATTAAGGGCACGACAAGAAAGATCATAGACAAACATCAAACGCCACTGTCCCAATGGGCTTTGGTAGGCGTCATAATAGTGTCCACAGCCTGTCCGGTCATCGTACAATTAAAGAGGAAAGCATAGTGGCGAACTGTAAAAGGGTCCACCACCAAGCATGCAATACGTTGCAAAATGATAGGGTCATAACCTCTTTTGATTAACTTTTTAACAAGTTTAACAAAGATAGTATGAAAGTGATCATGACCAAGAATCTTACGAAGTTTATAAATCACATCACCATAGAAGTCAGGTTGTGATAGTCCTTGTCGAAGAAGAGTCCTTAAATTACTTTTATATTTGGAAGGAAGATCAGGGTTACGATAATAAGATGTTGCAAGATTTTACGAAGTTTATGGTAACGGTAACCCTGATTGAGTAACTTTTTAGTTATACAAAGATTACGAATATTAAAGTCCTCAACTCGAGTACAAGCTCTAGAAAAACGAATAAGTTGAGACACATACACCCCATAATATCATGATGCGATACATTAGAACGCTATCGATGTGGCTATTGCAAGAGGGAGTATTGACAAATATTACAAAGTTTTATTCGAAAGTGAAATTAATTATTTTATCTTCAAGTTTGCAATAATTAAAAATGTGTTTAGAGCAGTTTTGTTTGATACATTTCAAAAGCGTTCACCGGAAAGGTGAACATTGTTACAAACCATACAGAAGTCTAAAACAGTTATAATTTCCCTTTAAGTCAGTAACTTCCCTCGTTTAAAACAGTTATAATTTCTCTTTAAGCCAGTGACTTCCCTCGTCAACACTCTTCTTTGGACCACCTTATTAGCCATTTTTGAGCACAGGGACATGTATTCTATGAATTACTCTTTAAATAGCATGGTTTAAAAATGGTTTACTTCTTCATTATCTATTGCAAAAAGTCTACAGTTTGAATATCTCTTTATCGTCATTTCTTTGATACTTCCTACCAAGTGGGTCTATTTCAAAATGAGTGATGGTATACTGAAAGTAATACCTAATAGTATTGATTACCTAATAGTACCTGATACCTACTAGTACCTGATACCTAATAGTACCTGATACCTTATAGTACCTGATACCTAATAGTACTGACACTTCTACGCATCAGATGGGCCTGATAAAGTAACCGACCCCACTAAGCATAACATGTCGCCGTGTGCATAACATCTCGCGAATTGTCTATTTTCCCTACAAATGCGTTTGGATTTTATTAGACTAGTTGCATACAACTGTTTGCTTGATATTGACAATGTTGTTCTCATAACTCGTCTGTATAATACATCAATTCGCATTTGAATTCGTAACTGTTGACGACGTTACATACACTCTGCGGAGGGAGACATGCTTATAAATCAAGTTTATCGGATTATCCTAGTCTAGTAGTCGCACGGAACATTTTCGTAATTCCAGAGAGTAATGATTGATGGCAAGGTTTTCTGTATTTTGATATTGATATATAGTTCGATATTGACGAAATAAGGTGGATAGAAACATAAAATTATAAATTAACATTATCTACACCTGTATATAAGCCTATCTCTCCAATGAGAACGTTGTTAAGCTTTGAAACAGAATGCGCACTAATTTAGAACGTTAATTTATTTTTATAATAGCAAGTTGCGCATGCAAAGTAGTTATCTTTTATGAAATGCAGTTGCATAATGTGTTGTATTACCTTATGATAGAAATAGATAACTGCAATACTTACCCCTTCTGCTAACGTTAGGCTTGTCTGCTAAAAGAAAAGAAAAAAATGCAATTACTATCAAGAACGATTATTAAATATTATTTGGATAATCTCTCTCTCTCTCTCTTTCTCTCTCTCTCTCTGTCTGTCTGTCTCTGTATCTCTCTCTCTCTCTCTCTCTCTTGCTGTCTTTCATGTACTGTCTACTCTATGTTTTAACCCTCAGTAACAGTCTAGATTGCTAGCGTATATTTAGTCTGCTTTGTCGTAGATGAAATTGTTAGATAGTTTTACATACTTTACATACGTGGTCTTAGTAAAAAGAGAATTCATAATCTCTTTCGAATTCTTAAAAAACTAAAATCAGAAAACTATAATTTTGTCAACAAAATAAGAACAAAATTGAATAGGATGACTATCTTTATTTTGAAAATGAATCACAATAGAAAGATTCCAAGACCATTATATAGAGTTTAACATGTTTAATGCTATCTTCCTTTAAATACCGGATTTATCTCTCAAGGGAGGTGAACATCTGAAATACATTCACTGACGGTAAAATGTAGAAAACCTAAAGACGAATCAGAATTTTAAATAAGCATATGTTTTGTTAAAATATCAAAAGTCAGACAATACGTCTAACATGGTGCGTGTTTATATGACATCACATGCAGATGGAACAAATAACATGATATTCATGAATGCTCATATAATTTTCTTGTCTTTACAAAATTCAATACGTCTTGAAATTTAGTCTTAGGAAACTTATGAGTACGCAGTGAACTTGTGATTTTAAAATCAGGAGTTATGAAAACAATGTTGACTGAAATTATCTAGCAACATCCAACATTTTGTAAATAATCTATCTTAAATGATTCTACAGGTTTAATAGAGTGTTTGTGCCAAATATAAGTGATATTGACAAGGCAAATACCGACCCTTTATATCGGTATATGCATGGGGACCCCAAAGCAATGCGATATTTTTTTTAATCCCAACTACTTTATTTGAACTAACTCGAAATTCGAGAAAATAAAGCTCACTCTCTCAGAAACAGTCAAAATGTGTACGACGGTTAAGGTACTTGTTAGACGCGTTTATTTAAATGTCGTTATACAATCAAGGGATCCCGGAGAGTCGACATGTTCCCGGAACTTCACTTCAAATAAAAGAAAGCCTATATTTAAAATGAAAGCATCCGCTTATTTGTGTAACTGCTAATATATATATACTCGTTCTTAAGAAGAATATTTTGTTTTGAATATTACCCTATATATCCCCATACACAAATGCGGGAAATCCAAGAGGGCCAGTAATGGAAAGATATTGATCTATTATTATTAGTGAACATTTGGTCAACATGACCTATAGGTTTCTTATAGGAGACGCCAATTAAGGCTAGGTTCACGGCCGGACGGATAAGCGAGGGACTGCGAGCGGTGGCAAAAAATTATATAATCCTTTGACTTATGCTAGCTAAAAGTAAATGTTTTGGAACGCTTGCAATGATGGAGTTACATGCAGTCCACGCTACTACCTTTATATTTCGTATGCTTAATAATGTGTTCTCAACATTGTTTAAGAAAATATTAAGATGTAAATAAACATTCAACTATCATACTGAATAATTGTATTGGTATTCTAATCTCGCACAATAGTGTTATATAGCCAGTGCTAGAATAATGGATATAACAAGCTAACACTATAGCATCTTAAACATCGACTTACCACTGAGCACATGCACGTATATGCTATTATCTTTGAGATCCCAACTTCGACATACGTAATTTCCTTGATCATTCATTGTGCTTCTCTCGATCAATAACTCACTCACAAACGAGCGTCCGATCTTTCGGTTTAAAATCTGAGTTCTGTCATACCACTGTCGTTGTGACTCTTCAATTTTATTTCCTTTAAAGAACCAAACAACTTCCTCGGGCGCCCGTATTGCACCAGTAGCGTTACATCTAAGTTTTATAGGTTCATACTGATCCACGAAGTTCGTCCCAGATAAAACTAAATCTGAAAGTAAACCAAAAAAGTATACGTGTATTAGTTTCCTTGAGAAGAAAGGCAGTAGTTTATGGAAACATTGTGTAAACTATGTTTATATAAACATAAAAGTAGAAAAAATATTTCGTCTCTGTACACATAGTACTGAGGTGAATATGTATTCGTTTGAAATTAAAGGATTAAATGTTGTTAAACACCTCATTAACACAATAGAGGTTATATAGAGCCATCCCATAGAAAGGGGAATGACACATATGAATCCGGGAACTATTTCTTCTCGTACTCCGATATACGGGAACGTTCGGTTTACGTCCCAATCTGACGAACAAGGCGGAAAGAGTCTTGCCAAAGAAAACATCGATGAAACACATGAGGTATGAATGCATTTGTTTGGAGTACTAACGTGTTGACTTACACATTATCAAAGTAGAAAGGTATATTACAGGGAATGGAATACTTCTTCAAAAATAATGACTAGGATTTGCCCACAATATTTCTGACCCGCACGCACTCCTTCACAAAAATAAAAAAAAAATAAAAAAATATTTGAATGGAAAATAGGTTTCAAATTATATTCACCAAATGCGGAAATTATGAAAGCCCACAGAACTGGTAAACACGTTGAGATTGACGGTAAAACTAGGCCAAGACATCTTATTTTTAATTGCCTTCGTCACTCCGATAAACATTATAAGAATGTAAATCAACGTGAAAAGCTTTCCGATGTCCCGTTTTTTTCTGATAGACGATTTAACTGATACAGGATTTACATACACGGAGGTTATTCAAGGAGTCATGGATCAAGCCAAACGAGAGAGAAAACGATGGAAATTCCGTAACGGTAAATTGGTGATCGATGGTCAGATTTATAAACATGAATAGGACAATACCCAGTCTGATTATAACGGTACTTTAAGTGCAGGATTGTTGAATGTTAATGCTTGGACTGCAAATTATAGGTGTTTTAGGGAAGATATTTTATTGAAAGTCAATTTTGATATAATATGCATAGTCATAAAAACTGATAGTGTTATATAATTAAACGATAATACGTGGATTGGCCAAAATCGATCGAACATTCGTACACATGATAATGGGTCAGGTGGTACAGGTGTTTTTGTTAAAAACTGTTTGTCTGATATTTATGATATTAATATATACCACAAAAGTTTTAGCTGTAGAATTCAAAGATAAATTTTCCGATTTTTGCTTTATTATATGCGTATGTTATTTGCCACCTGAAAATAATGTAAATGGTCGAGTTCGCAAGAATTCTTTGATCAGTTAACGAATTTGATCTACAGGACAAATTACTTTGATTTGTGTCTGTTTCTAGGGGACATAAATGCGAGATGTGGTAGTGAGTCCGACCGCGTTACACTAATCGATAATGGCCTTATTATCGACAGAATCAATATCGATGAGACAAAAAACTTAAAAGTGTTAACTATTGTTTGTTAAACGGAGGTGTAAATCCAGAAATTGATAATTTTACGTGTATTTCTCACAAAGGAAAATCAGTCGTTGACTACATGTTTGTACCGCACGAACACTTAAAACATATTGAGTCGTTTGGCGTGTTTTCGGTTACAGATCTTTGCCACAAATTAAATATTTTACCAGAGAGGGCCTTGCCAGATCATTCTATTTTAAAAACAAATATTCACTTACATAGTTATCTGAAACCATCGGAATCCATTTTGCGCAATGATGAAAATGACAATTTTACAAATGTTCCGAGCGATATAATATTATTAAAACACAAATGCGATCTACTACCAAATAATGATTTTAGGTGCGATGACGACATTTTACACAAAATAAATGAAGCTATTGAAGATATTGAGATACGAGAATCAAATCGTGAAAATATCGATTCTATGTATACTAACATTTGCAATATTTATTATGAAGAAATGGATTTGAAATTAAAATATTTCGACATCCAAAAAAGGCGCGACGTATCCTCAAATCCTGGTGGAATGAGGATTTATTTTTATTATTTGATGAGTATAGAAAAGCAGAAAAGTGTTACTTAAAATGTACTTATCAAGCTGACGTTTAGAATTTCGTATAAAAAGGAAAACGTTTGATAAGGAATATAGAAAGGCAAAAAGGCTATTTAATGACGAGGTCAACATTGGAATTGCGGAAAGCGAAACAAAAAACAAAAAAAAGTGGAATAAACTGAAGACTCTAAGTAGCAATAAAACAAACAACAAGTTACCAATGGAAATAAAGCTTGAAAATGGGGAAATTATTAATGATAAAAACGAGGTGTTACATAGATGGCAACATGATTTTTCAGAAATGTATAATGCTTGTGACTCGAGTAAATTTTTTAACTCCAGTGACTTTGAAGCTGATGTTAATATCAATTTAAATCATCAAGATGAATTGAATGTACCGATAACTCTTGCAGTGTAGAAAATTTATTTCTCTTGCCAAGTGTTTACCATATGAAATATTTAAAAACGATTTGTCTGTTAATATTTTATGCACATTTTTTGATGAATGTATGTCAAGTCACTGTGTTCCCTCTGTTTGGTCAAGGTCCGTTATCAAACCAATCCCCCAAAACGC
>JAWPHD010003831.1:0-122500 GCA_037043455.1 Cyrtodaria siliqua
CCGCTTTGTCAGTTTGGACCAAATTTCACATGGAAAAATCCTCAGGTCAATAGTTTTCAAAAATTATTAAAATTAAGATGATCTGCAGTATTTAAGATGACCAAAGATATGGAACCCTTCTCAAGAATCACTAAAACATAAGTTCAAATGTTTATTATATTGATCACATCATATAGACTGTCAAGCTGATCAAATGAAAGTACCAAAGTGTACAATGAGTTTAAACTTTATATATTAGGGAGTTTGCATATTTTATATAGTAATATACTACTTATAAAAGCAGAAAATTGAAACCTCTTCTTCTCTAAAAGTACAAAAGATATAGAGGCTCGTTCTTATGCATTTTAGCATTAGTTTTATAGTTATGACTATCAAGTTTGTTTAGATGATGATCATTGTGTTCAAATTTAGCCTTAAACCAGGGTCGCGTGTTTTACGGGGTTGTAGTACTATTCTGGAACTAGATTAATTTAAACGTACTTTAAAAACCATGGGAAAAAGGTTGAAATAATTATCAAAATATCATATGATAAATACAAGGAGAATATGATATTTTTATATGCATTTCAAAAATTCTCAAATGGAGGCAGCCATCTCGGATTGATGACGTCATTGCACCCTTTTTACCATTCATTGCATATGAATATGAATTGATAGATAATCATTTAAAACCAAAAATCATCACTGTAAAGAGCATATACAGTATTCATTATTTCGCTTTTATAGATATTATTTAATACTTCTATTTTTCTTTAAACACAGTTTATTTTCTATTTTTTCATATATGGAAAAAGGCGTGATGATGTCATCACTAAATAATGGCTGCCTTCATTGAAGTTTTTTTTTACACTTTTTCAAAAGGTCATAGCTCTCTATATATTTATTAAGATAATTTTGTAATTCTTTCAGATTTTGCTACGGGTTTTAAAGCCCCCTCTTCAATGAATCTAGTTCCAGAATAGTTGCACCAACCCCTTTAAGCTTTTGATCCCTTACTTATTTCAGTTCAAATGGGTGACACTTACGCGCCTTCACCAGACGGGTGACAGTTTTTATATAGAATTGTGTGTATAATCATTAATTTTTAAATAATAACGTCTGAAGGTACGGCAGATCAGAGTTATACCTACTTAGGCTTGTATATATAAGCTTATGTACTGTTACCAAAATCTGTTTCGTGTTTGATGAATTGAAACATTTGAATTTTCCGCAGGTGCACCAGTTTAAAATAAAAGTTATATCAAAAAAACAGCTTTCAAATCGCCTTCAGAACTTAGGTAAAAGTACGTGTGGACTAAAAGTAAGGAAGCCTGTAATTTAGTATTTTTTTGTTAAGTTGTCATTAGCTACAACATACTTTTTGTTATGTTATGACAAGTAGAGGTAAATTGATTTAGTGTATATATTCTTTCTTTCTTTGTATGTTAATCTTTGTTATAATAGAATCATTATTTCATGTTTTTTCTTAATTTTAATTCTTTGTTTTAAATATAGATATCATATAGTTTTAATGGGTAATCAGAAGTTGTTTTAAGATCGTTATTAATATAGTTACCATGAAAATGGTATTTACTAATGATGTAACAGACTTTTATTGTAATTATGTTAGTTTTCCAAAGTATGCATTGTTCTATTTTTTAACACATTTGTTAAATTATTTTGTAATTTTCTGTACCGATCTTTATATAACTCTCATCCAAAAGGATCATTATATTCAAGTTTACTTGACTTACTGTGTGAAAACTACCTTACCTCGTTCTCTCAGTAAATGTCGACATCGTTGATAAAAACAAGAATCAAAAACGATTTTGAAATTGTATTTGGTTAAGTGTGTTTTTCAAGATATTTAAACAGTATTTCCATTGGTCAATGTAGTAGTAAACTAGTATTTTATTGTTTCTTTTATGAAACCATCTTGAAAAATAATTCTAATTTAAATGTTAACATTCAACCACGAAGGAAATGTTTTCTTAGCTTCGGAAGTACAACATTTAATACTTTTAAAAAACTGGGCCATTTATTTTGTGATTGTGTTTTTATACACTTGATTGTTTTATGCATATCAAAACCAGACAGGTTTTACACATGTATAATGTATTTTCATATACGTATTAGTGTTACCATATAATTAAGCAAAATTTACTATAAAAAAACACTGCTGACATTGAACTACACTGTAGCGCGGCGGATTTGTAACCCGAGGCCCCGGGTTTCAATCCTCCGTGGTGCCACTTTTTAGACAATTCATATTTTTTTCATTGCCAAAATTGTTGAGATTTTACTTTATTTTCATTAGGTGATAAAATTTGTATTACTCGGTTTTTATCCTTAAATTCTGTAGTAAAATAAAAATCATTGACCGAGTAAAAAAGATAATAATTTTCAAGATTCCATTTTGAGTGGTAAATATTAATTGAATCAATTTACATAAACATGCATGAAATAATGCAGGTTTTAAAATAGTCACACTATTAAATACCCTTTAATTTTAACAGTAAACTTGGTTGAACGAGCAAGGATAAAGACCGAGTTTATCACCTAACCTACAGAAGTTAGAGGTGATTATCAAAATTATGAATAGGGGCCTTTATGTTTTCATCCGATCTTTAGCCAATACTATACCAGATTTGTCAATAAAAGAAGCTTTGAACAGTTTCGAGAACCCAGCCAGTTCGGACTTAGTACTAAGGGTGAATTATGGCCCTTTATTTCGTTAAAAATGCTAACATTTTGCCTCGTTAAAACGATAGGGACTTATTTTTGTATCAGCATCTTTACCAATCTTTTTCAGCATTGCTAAAGATTAATAAATGCATTGGACATGTTTTAAAAAACAGCCTTAGATAGGAATAGAACAAATAACAGCAGAGTCATGCCCTTGATTTAGATTAAAATGCTATTTTTCATACGAAACTTTACAGGCGTTGATCATCATATCATCGTCGTGTTCCAGTTTACAGATTTTTGATGAGTATAGGGCTCTTTAGAGACCGCTTGTCAGGGGATGATCAGTAGCCAAACCTAGTTGCTTATATCATCACCATGCTTCAGTTGAATGATATTTGAAAGAGTTTTGGCCCTGCCCTTATATACATAAATTTTTATATTTAGCCAGTAGAAGGCGTCCACATGACCCTATTGGGGCCTATTATCTTAAATGCGAGCAATATACAAGTGTTCATATAAGTTTTTAAGCTCTACTGGCCAAAACGCCAGCAGAGCATTTTGTCCGTCGTCCGTCTGTCTGTCTGTCCGTTAACTTTTGCCATATGAACACTCTAGGGGCTTCATTATTTATCGGATCTAACAAAACTTTGCCAGAGTCTTTATATCAAATGAAATCTCCGACAAGTTCGAAATATCCAGTCTGATCGGAATAATTTCACTCGGAGTTATGGCCCTTGTTTTGTTGAAAAATGACATATTAAGCCTTGTGAAACAACCTCTAAGCACCCTTCAATTAATTATTTGATCTTTACCAAACTTGTATAAGATTATTAATATTAACGAAAGCAGGGACAAGTTTGAAAAGCCGGAGTTATGGCCCTTGTTTTTCTAAAAAATGCTATTTACTGCCTTGTGAACACTCTAAGGGTTCAATATTAAACGGATCTTAACGAAACTTTTGCCAGTGTTTTTATATCATTGATAGCTTGGCACAGTTTGAAAACCAGCCAGATCAAAATTATTTCACCGGAGTTATGGCCCTTGTTTTTCTGAAAAATGCACATATTTAGCCTTGTGAACACTCTAGGCACCTTTATTTATTATTTGATATATAGCTAAACATGCACAGATTGTTCATTTTAATAAAAAGCTCGGACAAAGTTCGAAAACCAGCCAAATCGGCGTCAGTAATCACCGGAGTTTTGGCCTTTTGTTTTTCTGAAAAAATGCAATCTTTCCACCATTGTGAACCCTCTAAGGGCCTTTAATATTAATCGGATCTAATCGTCTAAACAAACTCTCACCCCCCCCCCCCCCCCCCCCCCCCAAAGCCCCTGGACGAGTTCGGTAACCCAGCGAGATCGGAATAATTTAACCTGATTTATGACCGCTGAAACATATATAGCCTTGTGAACACTCTAGTTATGAAACCTCATTCATAGAAAGAACGTGAGACAAAATTAAAAAATACCCATAGGCCAGACTAGACACAGCAGACTTATTGCCCATGATTACCTTGTGAGCAAAATGTATGTTCATCCTGGGCCCTTTTATTTTTGCAATGTTTTTAAAAGAAGTACTGATGGGGAATTTTTTTAGTTTATTCCTTTTTAGCAAGTAGAACGTCTACAGGCCCTTTTGGGCATCTCTTTTTGTTGTTTGTATTTTCAGAAAAAAACATGATTTCATTTTATACATGTAAATGCATTGTTTCGTTAATAATTATTTCCTAGTCCTGCACTTCTGTTTTTGAGAGGGTTTTGTGTATAACAGTTGCCCCCTGAATTTCGTCTGGTTATGAGGTACATAAGTGCAAAAATTATTTAAAAACCCTCAATGGATGACTAGAGAGAAAAAACATTTTTAGAGTCTGATCCGGATTTTGAAAAAATATGGCGGGTGGGCACTTTTTATTTTTCGATCAGAACGAAGGCTCAAATATACAGGAGCGCTGTTGTCTAGTGGTAGAGGCGAAAAGTCATGGGTTCGATTCCCGCCATTTGCCATATGCGTTGTGTCCCTGAGCAAGTCACTTTATCTGCATTGCTTAGTACTTGGTTCTATACCCAGGAAGACATCGAGAGTGATTCAAATAAGTTCATAGAGCTTTTCGTTACAAATCGATGTAAAATAAATAAGTTTAAATATACAGGCGAAAAGGCCTATTTTACAAGACCGTTCATGATTTTATTTCCGAGTATGCCAATAGACAATTTTGGCGAGGTCAGACTCTTCTATTTTGTCTCTAGCCTAAGTTGCTGGACTGGACACAAAGTACTTACTATCACAGTGTATATAAGGGCTTTGACCCTCTTTAGTATGACCTTAAACCTTTTTACCAAACATAACCTAGGGTGTTGCGCGTTTCGGACATTTGTGTGAAAATATTTGTACCCCCAGAAAACGATTTGTTTGTGTGTTTTTTTGTTTCGGGTGGGGGTAGGGGATAATAGGAGTCACTGTACGGTCGGTTGGTTCTGTTGCATTTCACAGTACTACTAATAAAGGCGACCATTCACTTGGCGCGATTGACGTGCGCTACGACGCGAAACGCGCAAGGCCTTACGCGTGTCATACGCGTGAGACGTAAACATCGATAAAAGTAGAAAACATCGTAGGGACCCTCCTATCCACTTTCGCGTGACGGTTGAAACGCCGACGTGAAGCGTGACGCAAAAATCGATCGGGTAACCGATTTTCACGATCATGCGTCAGTTCACGCTCAGCTTCAGCAGCAAATGAGATGGCGAATATGTAGAAAAACGCGTCCGCCTACATCACATCATATAGAGCAGCGTTGACTAAGAGGGATGCTACCCTTCGCAGTCAGCACATTCACGCCCCAACGCTCAATTTTAAAGTCACGCAGCATACACCGCGCGTCAATCGCGCCAAGTGGATGGTCTACCTGTAGTACGTTGTGGCACGAACTACTTATCCACAGTTTTAAAGCGGATTCCAATGAAATTTTCATTCGGCCACATGGTCTAGGCCCTATTCAGTTATAGGGCCCTTGAACATGGATATTTCCATTTTACTGTCATTATAGGAGGTACATAGCAACCTTCCGCGTACTACAAAACTACTTCCGCCAGTTTTGGAGGATTGCAAAATACATAATTTTTGTTTGCCTGTTCACTTAAGTTCAGGCCTTACGCAGTTACAGGGCCCTTGAACTTAGATATTTTGATTTACTGTTATTTAGGGGTGTTTACAAACTTGTGGCGCGAAGTACTAAACCTCCACAGTTTTGGAGGGATTGGAATGAAAGTTGGCAACCATGATCATCATGAAGTGTTCTTGTGCGTTTGATACAAGTTTCCTTCACCTCGGTCCAGGCCTTGCAGATTTTATGGGCCTTTTAACTTTAGATCCTAAATAGGGATATATACAAATTTATGGCGCGAACTCTTTCTTCGGTTTTCAAGGGATTGCAATGAAACTTGGCAGTCATTGATTACCTCGAAGTGTAGATGTGCGTAACACAATTTTCGTTCGCCTCGTTCCACGTCTTGCCAGTATTATAGGACCCTTGAGATATAGGACATTTTGATTTACTGTTTATTATATAGGTACATGCAACCATTGTGTCGCAAACTACTTCCACAGTGTTCCAGGGATTACAATGTATACTTAGGCAAACATGATCACTATGAAGTGTACATGTGCCTGACACAATTTTCATTCACCTCGGTCCCACCCCATATTTAGAGTTACACGGCCCTTGAACTTAAACACCTTGTATTGGTATATTTGGGTTAACTGTCAAAGCGGTGTTTTGTGGGGGTATTGATCAGGTTTCGTGATAGCTCTAGATTTAAAAATCCCCATAGTTGTCAAATTATAGGACCGGACACGAAATTCTGACGAACGAGGGACAGACGGACAAAGGACCGGACGGACAGACCCAACGCACAAATATGTACGACAGAGACCGAGACATTTCAGACAACTAAGTGGACGTTATCCGCAAGCAGGGATCGAGCATAACCCCACTAATATTGGGCTCATCAATATGTTGCAATTCACTTGCTTCGAAGTCTGAGCAAGTTACTATCCTTGATTTGTGATAATACAGAGACGGCATTGGCACAGAACTACAAATTGTATATATTTCCCCCTTACTTTTATGTAAGGAACAGACACGGGTTGAAAACTTTAAATGCTTTCATTAACGATTTGCCGAAACCTTACAAAATGCAAGTACTTTTGACATAAGATGTTGGCGTATAATATTCTTGATGTTTATAAAAATTCAACTTACTACATATATTTTACCATTTTCTCTACTCATTGTTGTTGACTAACAAGTAATCTATCATATTTGGTTTAAAAATATATTGCATTTCGATGTTGAACATAGCAAGGTATAAGGTATTCAGAATTATTACGCCGCAAATGTGACATTTTTGAGCTTGACACAGTAATTTGAAGCATTGTATCAGAATGAAGCTTTGATAAGTTTACATTTTATTAATTTTATTATAATATATATGCTTCTTTATCTATTAAATAAAATGTCTCAAAATAAATTTATAAACATATTGAAAATTTATATATTTTATAAATGGAGAAAACGTGTTTTCAGATTCATGAATGACGAATGAACATAAAAGAAACATACGTTACCTATTTGGTAACATATGTTTTCTTACACTTCAAAATAAAATAACATTTTATATGGGTTAGCATGGGTCACTTTTGTTATTTAATATGGCATATTACAAATATATTAACCATGCCTTGTATATCATATTTGCACTCAAAAGCTTGGTAACGGATGTTTCGTGTTAAAAATTGATCCCCACCTTTTTTTTTCATCTAGATCCATGGAAATTGGCAGAAACGGATACGTAAAATATCGTTTTTAACCATGTTCATTTTATAAAAAAAGCATATCTGTGTAGCATTTAATTGCCCCCTCATTGGCTGTTGATTAAGACTGACTAGTATGTTCAGTATCCACCGAAGTAGTGTAACGTATGTTTCACAGACATTTTGGCGTCACTTTTCAAATCAAGTATCTGACAACTCATAGACCAGCAGGATCTTAAACACTAAAGTATTTATTTAACACTTTCTATAGGCGAGCATACCAACATAGCCAACATTTGCGTCCATATTGAACATGAAATACGACTAATACACGATGAAAACAGAAAAACTCGACTGGCGTCAGTAACGTATTTTTCATTTTTGGGTGTTTGAAGGCATGGACTGGCAATATTTACATCGTTTTTTTTTCAATCAATCAATCAATCAATCATTCATTCATTCAATCAATCAATTCAATCAATCAATCAATCAATTCAATCAATCAATCAATCAATCAATCAATCAATCAATCAATCAATCAATCAATCAATCAATCAATCAATCAATTCAATATCGATCAATCGATATTTTATTTTATTATACCGACCACATGGAGCGGGGTGCCATTTCAAAATTACTCTGACGTCAAAACAAGGAGGCCATCTGGTATATGCTTCACTTTGGGGTATAGGGAATTTAATATAATGGTGTGTGTTAACAGTGAGATATAATACTATTTACTTGGCCTGTAAACGTCTTTGTCTCTACAAAATCGCCAATTACGTTCAATCAATCTTGGTTCTATGTTTTCTTGGTAAGGAACCTTTCAGACTACGTAAAATCAATCAAAGCACTAAAAGCACAGAAAGGCTGTGCAGCCTTTCAGAAGGACAATGGTTCACTCAATGACAAGATTTTTTTTATAAACTAGTTTGTTTTTATTGTGTATTCCCGAAACTTTGATGGTTATGTTAAAAATGATTCGAGTTTTCTTAAACGACATACAAAGAAGAACATACCAGGTGATATTTAATTAGTTAACATTTAGCGAAAGTGGTTGTAACTTTTAGCGGAACCTAAACTTGTGTTACATATGGCACATATTTGTAACTTTTAGCGAAAACTGATTTTATAACATTTAGCGGAAAATTGTTACATTTGCCGACATGTTGTTGTTGTTACCTTTGGCGCTTTGTTACATTTAGGGTTGCTACAGTCACCATCGAATGTGAGTTAGTCTTGCCTTAATATATACTAGTATTTAAACACTATACTAATAATACTCAGTTTTATCAAAAACAGACACAAAGGAGAATGAACTTGACGTGTATATACATATTCAACTTAATGTCCAATGTTCTTGGAGAAGCTTTACAACTACACCAGACACTTTCCAGTATATTTAATGACACCCCGTGTCTCGACACAACCTGTCACCTTGTCAAATAAATAAATTTCAACAGAACAAGATTTAGTGTCGCTCTTCCACAAGTCCCATAACTATTCATCAACTATCAATCACAGTAGAAAGTATGCAACATACCAGTAATACCACTGGTGCATTACACTCAATTTAAAGCAAAACTGCTAGAGGCCAATCTCCAGATAAATATGGCATCTGATCTAATTTCTTCGTGCACAAAACTGCATCAATCCTGAACAAAAAACATTTCAAATGACTTAAGAAGAACCACGGAATCTATCATTGGATTCACAAACCCCATTCCGATTTGATGTCAATTATTATGATCTATACCTACGATCGTCTCGTATTCCAACATGGAGATGTGTTGCTTATGATTTATTACAGTATCATGCTGATAACACCATGACATAATTCTCAATGACTTGTTAATTAACACAACACGCTGACCAGATCTGTAACACACTATATTTGGTTTGGTTCCCTTATTCGTCAGGTATAGGACATATCTTAAGTTGAAGTTACCATATCCGCTAGGCTCGATATCTTGCAACAACTGATAGCAATTCAGATATAATTGACAAAAGCAAAATGCTCTACTGCTTAGATTTATCAGTTGAGCCAAATACAATAGACAAATGAACATATGAATATACTGTATGTGAATGACGTTAACTCACCACGTCGCACTCTTCAGTTTCTGGTACGTTTGACGATTTAGTGTGTTTGACATACTTATCATTTGAAGCCTTGAGTTGACTTTGTGGCAGACGCGTGCGTCCCTAGATATATTGAAGTAGATCGAGTGCAAGAGGCGAAGTGAAACCCCAACTTGCCTGCTCTCTGGGGCGAAGGCCTTTTGTGATTTAAAGGTTACATTAGTAATCACGACAATACGACAAAATGTATTACTCGCATTTGCGTCCAGTGGACACCAGACAGACATGCACGAAACATCCAGCCCCTACTTTGTCTGTGGGAAAACACCAGCTTACCATTCTAGATGAAATATTTGTCATTGCTGATGATCACGAAGTTCTGTTTTCATCATAGAAATAAGTATACATCAGAATGAACATGATAAGAATCGTTCATGGGTATCCGGTGTAGACAGGGAAATCCAACCCGAGGTATAAGTGTTTATCGGAACGGAGGCTCGGCCGAGGTTTCGATTAAAACAATCATACCGAGAGTTGGAATTCCCTATCTGAACCGAATACCTAGCCCCGGTTAAATGACGGATATCCTTGTCCGGTATGCAAGAAAAATGACGGAATCCTTGTCCGGTATGCACGAAAGGTTTCTTGCATACCGGACAAGGATATCCGTCATTTTACCGGGGCTAGATATTTCCATCTCACCCTAGGGTCGAGATAAAATTCACGCGCGCCAACATCCGGTATGCCGGAAAGCATGGAAAAAGTTAGTACCTGGCGGCGTCACGCACAGCATGTCTCTGATATGCAAGTTAAAGAATCTATCATGGGTATTTGGTTCAGATAGGAATTCCAACCCTCGGTATAAGTGTTTTACCTCGGATTGGAATTCCCTATCTTCACCGAATACCCATGAAAGATTCTTATATTCTTGCATACCTGACAAGGATATCTGTCATTTTACCGGGGCTAGATATTTCCATCTCACCCTAGGGTCGAGATAACATTCACGCGCGCCAACATCCGGTATGCAAGAACACGTAGAACGTTAGTAGCTGGCGGCGTCAATGCACAACATGTTTCTAATATGCAAGATAAAGATTCTATCATGGGTATTTGGTTCAGATAGAGAATTCCAACCTTCGGTATAAGTGTTTTAATCGGAAACTCGGCTACCAGATACCCATGAAAGATTCTTATAATCTTTTTCCAAGGGCCAAAATATAGAAAACTCTGGTACGTCCAAAATGACGAATATTGATATTTGATGGGTACAAAATATTGATCCGGCTTTCATTAATGCAGTCGTATTTCATGTTAATTAAAAAAAGGGGATGTTAAGGTAATAATTGGATGTGTACTACTTTCTTTTAACATTCGGAAAATAGAAAATAATTTAAAATCACGCTATGTTACGGACATTACATGTACGGTTTTGAATAATTTTCGTATGTAACATCATTAATGTTCTTAATAAAACAATGTAACAAAAATTAAGGTAACGTAGGCATAGAAACGCAGATATCCAAGGTATAAAAAGTAAGTGAATCGAAAGTTTGTATTATAATAGGCATGACTAATGAAGAAAAATTAAAATACAAACCTTTACTTCCATATATTTTAGTCTTCAGTAAATATAATTATTATTTTGTAGGTAACTTATTCTACACCATGTACACGATAAAATGGCAGACAAGTTGCACAATACTACATACGTAATGGACTTCCAGAAAAGTAGGGCCTACACAATTTCCCCGGGGTAGGGAGGGTCTACCAAGTATATACTCTCAGCGTATAAGCCTTTTTGTGATAGTAAAATTTCTGTTCAGCTCAACTACATCAATTTGGACATATTCTTACCGCATAACTGAAAATCCTCCGCCTTAACTCTTATTACTGCCGATTCAGTACAGAAGGTGAGATTCTCGAACGTGTCAAAGAAGCGATTTCATATGATGATTAACAATATTTTATCTCTGCCATATAATAATATAGAACATTACTGAAATAGTTAAAAGAACGTACACAATTTTACCTCATCTTAAGATTTTCGGCGAACAAAAAGCGTAGTTTTAAGAGAGGCATATAATAGTCACACCGTCCGTATGTCAGTCCGTACGTCCGCACAATCGTGTCCTGTGAATAACTCTGAAATAACGTGACAAAATCCAGGTCCGTGGCTCTAAGGTCAAGCTCACATTTAAAAGTAAAAGGTCAAATTCACATTGGGGGCATCAATTTTTCTGAATTTATGTAAACAAAAAGCGCCGCGCGGACACAATGCGTCACTTTTTTCAGATTTTAGCGGACAAAAAGCGCCATGCGGACAAAAGGCATCATTTTTTTCATTTTTTCTGCGGACAAAAAGCGCCGTGCGGACAAAAGGCGTCACTTTTTCAGATTTTGTGCGGACAAAAAGCGCCATGCGGACAAAAGGCATCATGTTTTCATTTTTTCTGCGGACAAAAAGCGCCGCGCGGACAAAAAGCGTCACTTTTTCAAATTTTGTGCGGACAAAAAGCTCCATGCGGACAAAAGGCATCATTTTTTCATTTTTTCTGCGGACAAAAAGCGCCGCGCGGACAAAAAGCGTCACTTTTTCAAATTTTGTGCGGACAAAAAGCGCCATGCGGACAAAAGGCATCATGTTTTCATTTTTTCTGCGGACAAAAAGCGCCGCGCGGACAAAAAGCGTCACTTTTTCAAATTTTGTGCGGACAAAAAGCTCCATGCGGACAAAAGGCATCATTTTTTCATTTTTTCTGCGGACAAAAAGCGCCGCGCGGACAAAAAGCGTCACTTTTTCAAATTTTGTGCGGACAAAAAGCGCCGCGCGGACAAAAAGCGTCACTTTTTCAAATTTTGTGCGGACAAAAAGCGCCGCGGACAAAAAGCGCCGTGCGGACAAAAAGCACGTGCACATGCGTATGTCAGCAAATATTGTTTGAATATCAAAAAAGAAACAACTCGATATTTTGTATACATCAAATTCATTTTTGAAAAATCGAGAAAGAAAAAACTCGAGATTCCTTATCCATCAAATTTGTTTTTGATTACCTAAAACAAAGCCTTGGGATCCGTTGGTCATCAAATTCAATTTTGAATATCGAAAAACAAAATAAAACCTCGAGATTCGTTATTCACCAATTTGAAATATGTTTTTTTTTAAATATCGAAAAAAACAAACTCGAGATTTTTTCTTCACCAAATTCTTTTTTAAAAATCGAAACGACTAACACGAGATTTTTTGTTCACCAAATAATTCTTCAAAGTCTTGAGATGCGTAATTCATCGGAATTCAGTTTTGAATATCTTAAAACAAGAAACTCGAGAATAGTTATTCATTTCATTTGCTTTTGAATATCAAAAACAAAACGTCAATATTCGTTGTTAATCAAATTCTTGTTTGAAGATCGTAAACAAAAAAAATCGAATTCGTGACTTAACAAATTTGTTTTTGAAACTCGAAAACAAAAATACTCGAAAGTTGTTATTCACTAAATCTGTTTATGAATGTCGATTAAAAAAATCGAGAATCCTTTTTCACAAATGCTTGCTGAATATCGAAAAACAGTTATGAAAACTTGAAATTCGTTATTCACCACATATATTTTTGAATTTCGAAAATGAAAAATCTCGATATCCGTAAACCAAATTCAGTTTTGAATATCCAAAATCAAAAAACTCGAGACTCGTTTTCACCCGAAAAAAATATTTTTGAATATCGAAAAACAAAACAAAAACGAGATTAATTAATTTTTGAATATCGAAGAAAAAAGTCAGTTGTATACCAACTTCATTTTGAATATCGAAAAATAAAACAAAATCGGAATTCGTTATACATCATATTTTCTTTTGAATATCGAAATAAAAAAAATCGAGATTCGTTTTGTTTTGAATATCGAAAAACAAAAACAAACTAGAGTTTTGTTAGTCACTAACTGTGTTCTTTATATTGAAAAACAAAAAACTCCTGATTCGTTATTCATCAATTTTGAATATCAAAAAACAAAAGTCGAGATTCCTTATTCACAAATGCTTGCTGAATATCGAAAAACAGTCATGAAAACTTGAAATTCGTTATTCACCACATATAT
Organism: Cyrtodaria siliqua; assembly: GCA_037043455.1. Lineage (NCBI taxonomy): Eukaryota > Metazoa > Mollusca > Bivalvia > Adapedonta > Hiatellidae > Cyrtodaria > Cyrtodaria siliqua. The sequence goes on from JAWPHD010003831.1 coordinate 13,659, forward strand.
TATTGAATTTCGAAAATGAAAAATCTCGATATCCGTAAACCAAATTCAGTTTTGAATATCCAAAATCAAAAAGCTCGAGACTCGTTTTCAGCCGAAAAAAATATTTTTGAATATCGAAAAACAAAACAAAAAGGAGATTCGTTATTCACTGAATTAATTTTTGAATATCGAAGGAAAAAGTCAATTGTATACCAACTTCTTTTTGAATATAGAAAAATAAAACAAAATCGAAATTCGTTATACATCATATTTTCTTTTGAATATCGAAATAAAACAATCGAGATTCGTTTTGTTTTGAATATCGAAAAACAAAAACAACCCTTACCAAATGAGAAGGTTTGCTGCAAGGTTGCTGCAAGTTTGCTGCAAGGTTGCTGCGAACAATTTTGTTCGCCAGAACAATTCTTAATTGTTCGCCAATGTTCGCCACTAGCGGTGATGTTCCCGCAAACACCATGGTAATCTTTGGCGAATTTGCCGCAAACTCGCTAAAAAGTTATACATTCGCCAGAAACATTTATTTATTTGGAACGTTCGCCATAACATCACCACAAACTTACTTGCAGTTTTTTTGTTCGCCACAACATTGCGACAAACTTTACCATTCCGATTTTTTTTATTGCACGCCGTAACATCGCCACAAACTTTTCAATTCAGATTTGCCGTTTCTTTATTCGCCATAAGATCACGACAAACTTTTCCATTCTGATCTGCTTTATCTCCGTTCGCCAAAACTTCATCACAAAGCTTAAACTTTATACAGATTTTTGTTATTTCTTCTATGTTACTTATTACTCAAGTAAAATGTACTCAAGTAAAATGTGGATTTTATGTCAAAGGACCACTTAACAAGTTATTTTGCTAAGTACATGTATAAAACTTTTAGTGGAACCTTATTTTTTCAGTCGGTAGCACGGCGGATTTGTAACCGGAGGCCCCGGGTTCAATCCTCCATGGTTCCACTGAGTTTCGTCGGTGTGTTCTTGGGCAAGACACTTTCCCTAGCTTAGCCTCGTCCATCGGATGGGGACGTAAACGGTCCCGTGTATCGGTCTATCCTCCGAGCACGTTAAAGAACCATAGGAATCTATTCGATATAAGAGTAGGGCACGGTTCCCGGATTCCTATGTATTCTTCCCCTCTCTCTGGGCGGATCTAAATAACCTATACTGTGTTGATGAGCCGTTAAACAACATTTAATTCAATTCAATTATTTTTTCAAAAAAAGCCAAAATATGTATTATTGTGTTGCAAGAACATTTTTAAATTCCAAACATCAAGATAACTCCAACATTTAAAACCAGAACAATTAAAATTGTGTCCCAAGTGCAAAATGATATCAATATTACTCTGCATTAACATGACCATGATGACCAGTCAGTTTAAAAGTTTAATTAAGTCATTGTGAATTATTATATAGGAACTATCTCCAAATTTAACAAATTTAAAATCTACTTTGAAATTTTAGCACAGTCATACTTTAAATAACATGTATTTAAAAGTAAAAAAATGACAAAGATAATTAATTCATAATATCAGAATAATATAAGTGTAACAGTTATGATAGATTTGGGGGGAAATTAAGCTGGATAATCTTGCTGACTGGGTCAGTTAATTATTATTACCAGGTAGTATGCAATTTCCTTTGATCTGATGCAGTATTATGCAGTATCCTGCAGAGATTATTCTATTAGAAACACATGTGTTCAAGAAATTGTGGTATTTTTGCATAAATAACCAGTTAAAATGTGTCTATATAGGCAATGGTGTGTTGTCAACAGTGTACTATTTTTCAATGAAATTGTAACAATTTAAAACAATGAATTTGAATGAGTTTATTTGAGTGAATATTCTGAAGGGGAATTGTTCCACACCTGTATATTGTAAGTATATAACTGTTTTATTTTCATTTTTATATGTCGGAAAATAGCAATTTTTGTATTTTTCATCTGGTTAGGTAACAGTCGCCTGGAACTTTCGGAATCAGCCCCAGACCATCATCAGACCCATAACCTGACCTCCATTGGTAAATATTTATATTTATGTTTGTGGGTCTGTCCTAAGGGTCTGGTGCTGATTCTAAGATTATATATCCTGGGGCACCAAGTGCCTATTGGACTGCTACAGTTAGGATGATATTCGACATTTCCATGAAAATGGGAGTAATGCAAAAATGACAGCGCTCGACATCTCCATAAACATGAGAGTAACGCAGAAATGACTGCGGTCAACATCTCTATGAAAAGGAGAGTAATGCAGGAATACCAGCGCTCGACATCCCTGTAAAAGTGAGAGTAATGCGCAATGACAGCGCTTGACATCTCCATAAAAATGGGAGTGATGCAGAAATGACAGCGCTCGACATCTCCATGATAATGGGAGTAATGCAGAAATGACAGCACTCGACATCTCCGTGAAAATGAGTGTAATGCAGAAATGACAGCTCTCGACATCTCCATGAAAATGACAGCGCTCGACATCTCCATGATAATGGGAGTAATGCAGAAATGACCGCTCGACATCTCCATGATAATGGGAGTAATGCAGAAATGACAGCGCTCGACATCTCCATAAAAATAAGAGTAATGTAAAAATGACAGAGCTCGACATCTCTATGAAATGACTGTAATGCAGGAATAACAACGGTCGACATCTCTGTAAAAGTGAGAGTAATGCGCAATGACAGCACTCAACATCTCCATAAAAATGGGAGTGATGCAGAAATGACAGCGCTCGACATCTCTGTGAAAATGAGAGTCATGCAGAAATGACAGTGCTCGACGTCTCCATGAAAATGAGAGTAATGCAGAAATGACAGCGGTCGACATCTCCATAAAATGGGAGTAATGCAAAAATGACACCACTCGACATCTCCATGAAAATGGGAGTAATGCAGAAATGACAGCGGTCGACATCTCCATAAAATGGGAGAAATGCAAAAATGACACCACTCGACATCTCCATGAAAATGGGAGTAATGCAGAAATGACAGCGGTCGACATATCCATGATAATGGCAGTGATGCAGGAATGGCAGCGCTCGACATCTCCATGAAAATGAGATTAATGCAGGAATGACACAGTCGACATCTCCGTAAAATGGGAGTAATGCAGAAATGACAGTGCTCGACGTCTCCATGAAAATGAGAGTAATGCAGAAATGGCAGCGCTCGACATCTCCATGAAAATGAGAGTAATGCAGAAATGACAGCGGTCGACATCTCCATAAAATGGGAGTAATGCAAAAATGACAGCGGTCGACATCTCCATGAAAATGGGAGTAATGCAGAAATGACAGCGGTCGACATCTCCATGATAATGGGAGTAATGCAGGAATGGCAGCGCTCGACATCTCAATGAAAATGAGATTAATGCAGGAATGACAGCGGTCGACATCTCCATAAATTGGGAGTAATGCAGAAATGACAGCAGTCGACATCTCCATGAAAATGAGAGTAATGCAGAAATGACAGCGGTCGACATCTCCATGATAATGGGTGTAATGCAGAAATGACAGCGGTAGACATCTCCATAAAATGGGAGTAATACAGAAATTGCAGCTGTCGACATCTCCATGAAAATGAGAGTAATGTAGAATTGACAGCGGTCGACATCTCCTTGAAAATAGGAGTAATGCAGAAATGACAGCAGTTGACATCGCCATGATAATGGGAGTAATGCAGAAATGACAGCGGTCGACATCTCCATAAAATGAGACTAATGCATGAATGACAGCGGTCGACATCTCCATAAAATGGGAGTAATGCAGAAATGACAGCGGTCAACATCTCCATGAAAATAGGAGTAATGCAGAAATGACAGCGGTCGACATCTCCATAAAATATGAGTAAAGCAGAAATGACAGCGGTCGACATCTCCATGAGCACGCATAAAACACTGGGCGTGAGACATACACCCGTGAGGAATTTCCTAACTAGGCATGGGACCCTTACGAGACATTTTGAAACGTCAACTTTGGTCGGACACCCGCAACACCCCCATAACAAATCGTAAAGATATCCTTTAAATCGAGAGCATTTATTTAGTGTCGATTTATTTGAATCGTTCCCATTTATTTAAATTTGGTGCAGTCCATGTTAAATAGTGAAAATAAATCATGTGTTTGATCTAAATATGTTTTTTTAAAACAGCGCACCATTGTTCCATTTCATAATTTCAGTCCATTATTTATTTTGAAAAACTTTGCCGCGATGTGTTGGCGAACATTGCCGCAACTTGGCAGCGAACATCACCACAAGCATCGCCAGAACAGTGCAGAGAAACATTTTATGCAAATGAAGTTTGCTGCAAAGTTGCAGCGAACATCGCCAGAAGATTACAGCTAAAAGCGTTATGCAAATGAAGTTTGCGGCGATGTTGCGGTACACTTTTACCATGCAAATGAGGTCTGCGGCAAAGTTGCGGTGAACATCGCCGGAACATCACCAGAACCTCATTTGCATATTTGTTCGCTGCAACTTTGCCGCAGACCTCATTTGCATGGTAAAAGTGTACCGCAACATCGCCGCAAACTTGTTCGCCGCAGCTTTGCAGCAATGTTTGCCGCAGAGTTGCAGCAAATAGTCGCCAGAAGCCTATATGTTTTGGTAAGGGAAACTAGAGTGTTGTTAGTCACTAACTATGTTCTTAATATTGAAAAACAAAAAAACTCCAGATTCGTTATTCATCAATTTTGAATATCAAAAAAAAAAAGACGAGGATCGTTATTTATCAAATTCATTTTTGAATATCAAAACAAAAGAACTCGAGATTTGTTATTCACTTATTTTATGTTTTGAATATCGAAAATCAAGAATAAATGAAATGCATTATTAACCAAATATTGTTTTTAAATATCGAAAGAAAACAAAATCGAGATTTCTTAAATATTCTATATTATGCCTCGTTAACACGATAATGTCTTCATTTTCCTTTCGATATTTTCCAAACGTGGCATATTGTTGATATCAATAAAAGCAAGCCATGAAAAATCAGCCTGCAGGAACCAGTAGCACCGGAATTATGGCCTTTGATTTTCTGAAATATGCTATGTTTTCCCTCGTTAAGACAAAAGAAACTTCATTTTTCTTCCGATATTTTCCAAACGTCAAAGATATTAAACGTTCTATAACTAGAATGTATTTATTCTTCATTCAGACAGGTTTCTGCTTGATCTAGTACGCTGACATTTTCTTTCAATCAAATTGGCTTATCGTTCTTAAACAATAAACTACGCATAGATTCTGATATGATTAATTTAGTATTGTTTCATTACGTGGTCCGAGTATTAACTTCCATACCACATCCAACCCCTTCTTCAAGAAGCGAAATCGGAGTTGGCTGGGGTATGAAATAAAACCTTAATTTCGTTTTAAAATGTTTGCATTTAGTAAAATTAAAACGTTTCAAAGGTAATTTCAAACAGGTTATCGCGTTTTTCTCTGTAAAAAATGTTTTTAAACGTGTTTTATTGTCGAAATATCCACTATAAAATCCTGGTAATATAATCTTCCTTATCGCTTAATGGAATTAAGGCGGGACCACTTAATGTATAAATGCCCAATACATCTTCTGATCATCTACTAATATAGAAAAAGCTTGTCGGTTTTAAACAATATCTCAATTGTTAAGGACACCTGTTATTGTATTTTCACTAATGTTTATTGTTTTTGTTGCAGTATATTTCTTGGGGATGCCGTTGCTAAGCTACCAAAACGTAGATACATACTCATTGACGTAATACTGGCATTATATCTTCTCAAAACATTATTTAAAAACACTCTTGCTGGTCAGTCACTGTCAATATTTTATTATTATGCCTTAAAATTAAGATATACGTTATATTAATCTGAATATGTCGCTATAACTAAGTATGTGAGTGTGACAGAAACAGATCCGATACCAAAAGCTACCAATGACATACCCCTATGACCATAATCCTCTTTATATCAAATTTGTGAGGAACAGAGACGATGAAAAACATACATTTATTTGTGTATCATAACCTGCTATATTGGAAGTTTTCTTTAGAATATATTGTTTTATTAAGTTGTTTGTAGAGTTACTGTGTTAGTTAACCAAACGTAAACTATTTCTGATAAGAAATTGAGTTTTTTTACCAAAGAGCAAAAGTATGTCACTATATTATGTCTGAATTGCATGAATATGATAACACACATTTAGCAAATAGTTATGCAGTACTGTCATACATTTTCCAACTCTAGAAGTGTATACCTTTTTTAAAATCAGTATGAGCCTTCGTCCCCCAAGATGGTACCGACCACCCCACTTGGCGCATAGCCGATTATAGTGCATTATCTGGAAAAACAAGAAAAGAAGTTTCGAAACCTTTCAGTAGTATATAATTAATAGTTTTTCGATTAATACGTCACAAAGATATCGTGAGGAATATTGCATACTGTATTAGATAAAAGCTGTTTTACACAATGAAAAATATAAATTAATATCAATTAAAATTCAGCTACTGACCCAAACAACTACAGAGCAATCGCATTACTTCCGGTATATCGAAATTGTTTGAAAAAGGTTTGACTTAACATAACTGAATCAAAAAGGTTTACCGCAAATTTGCACACCCTGTAAGACGGGTTTCAAAAAGGAAAAAGCTGTACAATGGTATCTTTTATTCTTCAAGAATGCCGGTGCTACTGCTGGGAACGTTAGAACGGTTTATTTATTTGCTTTATGGGTGCAAAGCAAGCATTCGATCGCGTGTGGATCAATGGCTTATTATAAAAGTCATATCTGTATGGCATAAAGGAAAGTTGCTTAAAATCCTTTCTAATATGTTCACAGGATTTCAAGCGGAGTAATCTGTCATGGTCTAAACTGTCCAACTCTCTCAACATAGCGCAAGGTATCAGACAAGGCAGAGTGTTGGTCTCCGTTCCTCTATACTCATGTGTACATTGATCAGCTTTTATATATCCTGGACACATCTGGACACGCCATGAAAATGGACAATATTTCACTTAGTGCACCAACACAGGCAGATGACATCGTTCTTCTTTCGATAACAAAACGTGGAATAGAATTGAATAGGATTTTATAGTCGCAGCTAAGGTCATACGGCGACTTTCCAGCATATAAAGATTCCTAGAAACGTGAAATAGACGTAATGCTTAAGATATGTAACATGTACGCAAACAAATAGCGTTACCTTTATAATGCTTCAAAGTGTGCAGCAGTGGCAATGATAAAACAGCAAAGACGTTTAGATAAACATGGCTACGAGTTTAATTATGCCAATACTAAATTAAGTGTTGTGAATGAATACAAGCACCTCGGTATTGTACAGGCAAAACACGGCCGATACCCTGCAAACGTCGATGATGTTACATGTAAACAATCAGCCAGAGGAACATTTCTTTCACTAACTTATAGTGGAGCACATCCCAACGGACTCAATCCTATCACAGTGTCTAAAGTATACTCTACCGATGTTCTACCACGTGTACTATTTGGGTGCGAGCTCTGGAACAATATATCTACGTCAACCTTTAACGTGCTTGAAGCTGCTCAACACGTTTACTTTAAATCAGCTCAGGGTTTACCCTACCTAACACGTTCCGATATGGTTACATGAATGCTGGGTTACACGAATGTAGAATCTTACATCGACCATTCAATCTCGAACAAAATCGAGCGACATTGTGAAACATTTGTTTTTAAGAAGGCTGTTTCAGTACAAATATCTAAGTGTTCTAACAGCAGATTTGGATTCATTCCCGCTGTTGTAAGGATTCAGGAAGGCTGTTTCAGTACAAATATCTAAGTGTTCTAACAGGAGTTTTGGATTCATTCCCGCTGTTGTAAGGATTCAAGAAGGCTGTTTCAGTACAAATCTAAGTGTTCTAACAGCAGTCTTGGATTCATTCCCGCTGTTGCAAGGATTCAAGAAGGCTGTTTCAGTACAAATCTAAGTGTTCTAACAGCAGTCTTGGATTCATTCCCGCTGTTGTAAGGATTCAAGAAGGCTGTTTCAGTACAAATATCTAAGTGTTCTAACAGGAGTTTTGGATTCGTTCCCGCTGTTGTAAGGATTCAAGAAGGCTGTTTCAGTACAAATATCTAAGTGTTCTAACAGGAGTTTTGGATTCATTCCCGCTGTTGTAAGGATTCAAGAAGGCTGTTTCAATACAAATCTAAGTGTTCTAACAGCAGTCTTGGATTCATTCCCGCTGTTGCAAGGATTCAAGGAGGCTGTTTCAGTACAAATCTAAGTGTTCTAACAGCAGTCTTGGATTCATTCCCGCTGTTGTAAGGATTCAAGAAGGCTGTTTCAGTACAAATATCTATGTGTTCTAACAGGAGTTTTGGATTCATTCCCGCTGTTGTAAGGATTCAAGAAGGCTGTTTCAGTACAAATCTAAGTGTTCTAACAGCAGTCTTGGATTCATTCCCGCTGTTGTAAGGATTCAAGAAGGCTGTTTCAGTACAAATATCTATGTGTTCTAACAGGAGTTTTGGATTCATTCCCGCTATTGTAAGGATTCAAGAAGGCTGTTTCAGTACAAATCTAAGTGTTCTAACAGGAGTTTTGGATTCATTCCCGCTGTTGTAAGGATTCACGAAGGCTGTTTCATTACAAATCTAAGTGTTCTAAAAGCAGTCTTGGATTCATTCCCGCTGTTGTAAGGATTCAAGAAGGCTGTTTCAGTACAAATCTAAGTGTTCTAACAGCAGTCTTGGATTCATTCCCGCTGTTGCAAGGATTCAAGAAGGCTGTTTCAGTACAACTCTAAGTGTTCTAACAGTGGTCTTGGATTCATTCCCGCTGTTGTAAGGATTCAAGAAGGCTGTTTCAGAACAAATTTCTAAGTGTTCTAACAGCAGTCTTGGATTCATTCCCGCTGTTGTATGAATTCTCTCCTAAATGATGTTAAACAATGACTTTAACAAGTTTAGAAGATTACACCGATTCCTAACGCCTGCTAACGTATGGTGTGTTAACCTTATTAAACCTAATACGCTGGAGTTAATGACATTCATGACTAAGCTCTGCTGTCAGCAACTTACACCCAGACTGTGTATAAAATTCGGCGAACAAACAAGTGATGAACTGAAACATATGCTTACAGTCTGTGACAATCAGAACGTCGTTATATTATGAACGAAATATTGGGACGATCTTGCAAAAAAAAAGTCCGCAAGTCTTTGCACGATATATGAAATGCATCAGGTACGAACATTAACGTTATGTAAGCTCGGCTCGAAGTTAAGCAATGTGTTACAAACTGAAACGTAACCAGATTACATGGTACTAAATGCAACATGCATTAAACATTTGTATGCGTCTTAAACGAACTCTATTATGATAAACAGTTGCAGGAAGGTGTGTATATATAATAGTATTTATAGTAATACGTTTATTCTTTTCACTTACTAAAAGTACCATTAATCGGTGTAATTTTAATTGATGCTTTAATATTTCCTTGTATGTATTGTGTTTAGAATTCAATTAATGTAAACATGTGTAATCGTCTTTCAATTGGAGGAAATAAAAATAAATAAAAAAAATACTTATTTTTTTGAGAAAAATGCAATTATAACCCTAAAATGTCCAAAAAAAATATGGGTTTTGGAGCAATTTGACATTTGAACCATTACTGTGACCTTTGCCATACATTACTAATTGTTGCGTGAGATAAATTGTCTATCTAAGATACACATACCTATACATGTTTATAACAAAATCATTATTGGTACAAATGTTATCAAACAAAGCAATTATTATGACTGTATATCACATTTGGCGGCCATCTTGCACGCCAACTTGAATAACATTTTAGTGCTACCACAGTTTATCATGTTTATGATAAACAAAGAATTCAACAATTCATTAAAAAAATGCTCAAACATGAATAGTCAACCCAGTATGCGACTTGATCAACAAGCTATGGAATTCTAAAACCAGTTAATACTTTAATATGGACACAAAACAAAATCTATTAAGACCTCTTTCTCTCATTTAAATTGTGTTTTTTTCACATTATATATGAACAGCATGGTACCAACATGATTATCATCACCCAACGTGTATACTATAGGCAATATAGATATTTACTGCAACTCCAATCCAAAATATCAAGAATGCATACGGCATCATTTATAGCAGTATTACATGAATATAACATGAATATAACGAAACTGATTATTCAATGCACATTCGAACTGTATGCATTAATTAGCCACTCCTATGTTTTACCGGAAACCTTTAATCTGTGTTTATGGCACACATATTTTGATAACATGTATCCATCCTGCCATGACAAAGGCTAGTCCGCATGGGACTTTACTGGGAAAAGTACTAACGATGATTACAAATCGTTGCATATGTAATTAGTATTAAAACGATTCAGTTGAACATGCGCAATAATGTGTCATAAATGTCACGTTATGATGGATGATTATCATCCGATCACTTTTAGGGTAATGGCTGACAAGGGAGTAAAATGGGTATAAAACACTCTCGTCTGGAATGAAAGCAGCAGACGATCAAGATTAATTATGGGAGATTGCTTTAATACTGTAACAGTTGTGTATTTTTCAATATGATGCAGACGATAACAGTTGTATAATGCGGTGCAGAGACGAATATATGTTAGTTGGGTTGGCATATACCATGCTAAACTGCAGACGATAAACTGTATAAAATAAACATAAGGAATGTGGGAGAAATAATCTGTTTTTGTTTTTTGTTGCGCCTAAATATCAAAGTACTAAAGGTTGTAGCTTAACCAATCACATTAGACGAACGCATTGCTAGAGAGGCTGTTTTTGATTTATATAACGAACGGATGTTAGATGTCCATTTCAAGAGACGAAATTGCTGAAAAAATTGCCAAAACTGAACAGTAAGTATTATATTTATTTAATCTTTATTTAATCTTTTGTTTCGTTTTTCTTAAAAATGCAAACCGAATGTGTATGTTTATAAAAATGTGTTTACCGATGATTGAATATTGTAATTAATTAAAATACAAAAATGCGAAATTTCCATAATGCCTATAAACGGAATACCTTACCAATTCAATAAGTTAATGAATATCTCTTACGTTTGTTTAACTTATGTCATACAACTCATTTTGGTATTTAGATATATTGTCAAGTATCGGAACTGTATGTCATAAACATGTACGTATATATCAAATCAAATGGTAAACCATTGAAAAGCCAATCCTTTGGCTAGTAACTTTTTTTTTTTGTTACATTATCTTTTTTAAAATGTAAATTAGTCGTGTAAAATAGCCAGTCATTCCGCTAACAACTCTCCAGAACAGACGGCCATTTGGAAACACATCTTTTGGACACGAAACCAACGTAATGTTTCATACAATACTTTATTTCATAACATATTCATATATATACATTATTTTTTTAAAACGTGTATTGCTATTAAAATACATTTTGTTTGTTCAAAGACAGCATTCTTGTTATACTTTGATTTGACATCCATAACTTATCCAGATCGCCTCCAGTTCCTTAATTAAAAGTGCAAATATTCCAATGTATAAGGCTGTTTTATAGCCATATATACATCGTCAACTTGATTTGACTTGTATTGCCCATAAAAGCCGCCTAGTTTGTAAGAGGGTATAGCCTGGTGAGGATTTCCAGTTTTCTTTTACGTGGTCCCGCCTTAATTCCATTAAGCGATGGGAAGGTTTATAGAAGCATGATTTTATAAGGGATATTTCGACAATAAAACACGTTTAAAAACAGTTTTTGTACTGAAACAAGGCGATAACCTGTTTAAAATTACCAATCAAATGTTTTAATTTTGCAAAATGAAAACTTTTTAAAGCCGAAATTAAGGTTTTATTTTATACCCCAATTTTACTTCTTGGAGAAGGCGTTGGATGGGGTATGAATTATGTTAATACTCGGACCACGTAATGCCACTCTCCCGTTTAATAGAGATGAAAATAGAGTGCATCCCATAACCTGTTTGCCACTTTTTGGCCTTTTTGCCAATGAACGTTCCAAGACGGCACCATTGTTGTCGAATTGTTTGTGTTTGTTGCGTCACATGCTTTGTTAATAGGGTAAGAGTAAGGTTTGGTGCAGCCTTAACATGGTTTAAAACCCAAAGGCCCTTTATGCCACTGACGGTTCCAAGGCGGTATTGTCAACTATTTTATGTTCGTGATGTCATATCTTGCTCATTTTTGCCTGTATAATTGTTGTTTGTTTCAATGCTTGCTTTTGGTAGACTGTGGTCCTTGAATGTTATATTTCCTGTTAAACTTTTATATCTGCTTTTGTTCCTATTTATCCATGAAGTATCATTTGTTTCAATGCTTTCTTTTCGTTCACTTTGGTCCTTGAATGTTATATTTCCTGTTTGACTTGTATATCTACTTTTGTTCCTATTTATCCATGAAAGTATCACTTGGTTCAATGCTTGCTTTTGGTTGATAGTGGTCCTTGAATGTTATATTTCCTGTTTGACTTTTATATCTGCTTTTGTTCCTATTTATCCATGAAAGTATCATTTGTTTCAATGCTTGCTTTTCGTTCACTGTGGTCCTTGAATGTTATATTTCCTGTTTGACATGTATATCTACTTTTGTTCCTATTTATCCATGAAAGTATCATTTGTTTCAATGCTTGCTTTTGGTTGATAGTGGTCCTTGAATGATATATTTCCTGTTTGACTTTATATCTACTTTCATTCCTATTTATCCATGAAAGTATCATTTGTGTCAATGCTTGCTTTTGGTTGATAGTGGTCCTTGGATGTTATATTTCCTGTTGGACTTTTATATCTACTTTTGTTCCTATTTATCCATGAAAATATCATTTGTTTCAATGCTTGCTTTTGGTTGACTGTGGTCCTTGAATGTTATATTTCCTGTTCGACTTTTATATCTACTTTTGTTCCTATTTATCCATGAAAGTATCATTTGTTTCAATGCTTGCGTTTGGTTGACTGTGGCCCTTGAATGTTATATTTCCTGTTTGGCTTTTATATCTACTTTTGTTCCTATTTATCCATGAAAGTATCACTTGTTTCAATGCTTGCTTCTGGTTGATAGTGGTCCTCGAATGTTATATTTCCTGTTTGACTTTTATATCTACTTTTGTTCCTATTTATCCATGAAAGTATCATTTGTTTCAATGATTGCTTTTGGTCGACTGTGGCCCTTGAATGTTATAATTCCTGTTCGACTCTTATATCTACTTTTGTTCCTATTTATCCATGAAAGTATCATTTGTTTCAATGCTTGCTTTTGGTTGACTGTGGCCCTTGAATGTTATATTTTCTGTTTGACTTTTATATCTACTTTTGTTCCTATTTATCCATGAAAGTATCACTTGTTTCAATGCTTGCTTTTGGTTGATAGTGGTCCTTGAATGTTATATTTCCTGTTTGACTTTTATATCTACTTTTGTTCCTATTTATCCATGAAAGTATCATTCGTTTCAATGCTTGCTTTTGGTTGATAGTGGTCCTTGAATGTTATATTTCCTGTTTGACTTTTATATCTACTTTTGTTCCTATTTATCCATGAAAGTATCATTCGTTTCAATGCTTGCTTTTGGTTGATAGTGGTCCTTGAATGTTATATTTCCTGTTCGACTTTTATATCTACTTTTGTTCCTATTTATCGATGAAAGTATCATTTGTTTCAACGCTTGCCTTTGGTTGACTGTGGCCCTTGAATGTTATATTTCCTGTTTGACTTTTATATCTACTTTTGTTCCTATTTATCCATGAAAGTATCATTTGTTTCAATGCTTGCTTTTGGTTGATAGTGGTCTTTAAATGTTATATTTCCTGTTTGACTTTTATATCTACATTTGTTCCTATTTATCCATGAAAGTATCATTTGTTTCAATGGTTGCTTTTGGTTGATTGTGGTCTTTGAATGTTATATTTCCTGTTTGACTTTTATATCTACATTTGTTCCTATTTATCCATGAAAGTATCATTTGTTTCAATGTTGCTTTTGGTTGATAGTGGTCCTTTAAATGTTATATTTCCTGTTTGACTTTTATATCTACTTTTGTTCCTATTTATCCATGAAATTATCATTTGTTTCAATGATTGTTTTTGGTTGATAGTGGTCCTTGAATGTTATATTTCCTGTTTGACTTTTATATCTACATTTGTTCCTATTTATCAATGAAAGTATCATATGTTTCAATGCTTGCGTTTGGTTGACTGTGGCCCTTGAATGTTATATTTCCTGTTTGACTTTTATATCTACTTTTGTTCCTATTTATCCATGAAAGTATCACTTGTTTCAATGCTTGCTTTTGGTTGATAGTGGTCCTTGAATGTTATATTTCCTGTTTGACTTTTATATCTACTTTTGTTCCTATTTATCCATGAAAGTATCATTTGTTTCAATGATTGCTTTTGGTCGACTGTGGCCCTTGAATGTTATATTTCCTGTTCGACTTTTATATTTATTTTTGTTCCTATTTATCCATGAAAGTATCATTTGTTTCAAAGCTTGCTTTTGCTTGACTATGGCCCATGAATGTTATATTTCTGTTTGACTTTTATATCTACTTTTGTTCCTATTTATCCATGAAAGTATCATTTGTTTTAATGCTTGCTTTTAGTTGATGGTGGTCCTTGAATGTTATATTTCCTGTTGGACTTTTATATCTACTTTTGTTTCTCTTTATCCATGAAAGTATCATTTATTTCAATGCTTGCTTTTCGTTCACTGTGGTCCTTGAACGTTATATTTCATGTTTGACTTTTATATCTACTTTTGTTCCTATTTATCCATGAAAGTATAATTTGTTTCAATGCTTGCTTTTGGTTGACTGTGGTCCTTGAATGTTATATTTCCTGTTTGACTTTTATATCTACTTTTGTTCCTATTTATCCATAAAAGTATCATTTGTTTCAATGCTTGCTTTTTGTTGACTGTTGTCCTAGAATGTTATATTTCCTGTTAGACTTTTATATCTACTTTTGTTCCTATTTATCCATGAAAGTATCATTTGTTTCAACGCTTGCTTTTGGTTGGCTGTGGCCCTTGAATGTTATATTTCCTGTTTGACTTTTATATCTACTATTGTTCCTATTTATCCATGAAAGTATCATTTGTTTCAATGCTTGTTTTTGGTTGATAGTTGTCTTTGAATGTTATATTTCCTGTTTGACTTTTATATCTACTTTTGTTCCTATTTATCCATGAAAGTATCATTTGTTTCAATGCTTGCTTTTGGTTGATAGTGGTCTTTGAATGTTATATTTCCTGTTTGACTTTTATATCTACATTTGTTCCTATTTATCCATGAAAGTATCATTTGTTTCAATGTTGCTTTTGGTTGATAGTGGTCCTTTAAATATTATATTTCCTGTTTGACTTTTATATCTACTTTTGTTCCTATTTATCCATGAAAGTATCATTTGTTTCAATGCTTGTTTTTGGTTGATAGTGGTCCTTGAATGTTATATTTCCTGTTTGACTTTTATATCTACATTTGTTCCTATTTATCCATGAAAGTATCATTTGTTTCAATGCTTGCTTTTGGTTGATAGTGGCCCTTGAATGTTATATTTGCTTTTGGACTTTTATATCTATTTTTGTTCCTATTTATCCATGAAAGTATCATTCGTTTCAATGCTTGCTTTTGGTTGATAGAGGTCCTTGAATGTTATATTTCCTGTTTGACGATATATCTACTTTCATTCCTATTTATCCATGAAAGTATCATTTGTTTCAATGCTTGCTTTTGGTTGATAGTGGTCCTTGAATGTTATATTTCCTGTTGGACTTTTATATCTACTTTTGTTCCTATTTATCCATGAAAGTATCATTTGTTTCAATGCTTGCTTTTGGTTGACTGTGGCCCTTGAATGTTATATTTTCTGTTTGACTTTTATATCTACTTTTGTTCCTATTTATCCATGAAAGTATCACTTGTTTCAATGCTTGCTTTTGGTTGATAGTGGTCCTTGAATGTTATATTTCCTGTTTGACTTTTATATCTACTTTTGTTCCTATTTATCCATGAAAGTATCATTCGTTTCAATGTTTGCTTTGGTTGATAGTGGTCCTTGAATGTTATATTTCCTGTTTGACTTATATATATACTTTCATTCCTATTTATCCATGAAAGTATCATTTTTTTCAATGCTTGCGTTTGGTTGATAGTGGTCCTTGAATGTCATATTTCAAGTTGGACTTTTATATCTACTTTTGTTCCTATTTATCCATGAAAGTATCATTTGTTTCAATGCTTGCTTTTGGTTGATAGTGGCCTTTGAATGTTATATTTCCTGTTGGACTCTTATATCTATTTTTGTTCCTATTTATCAATGAAAGTATCATTCGTTTCAATGCTTGCTTTTGGTTGATAGAGGTCCTTGAATGTTATATTTCCTGTTGGACTTTATATCTACTTTCATTCCTATTTATCCATGAAAGTATCATTTGTTTCAATGCTTGCTTTTGGTTGACTGTGGCCCTTGAATGGTATATTTCCTGTTTGACTTTATATCTACTTTCATTCATATTTATCCATGAAAGTATCATTTGTTTCAATGTTTTCTTTTGGTTGATAGTGGTCCTTGAATGTTATATTTCCTGTTGGACATTTATATCTACTTTTGTTCCTATTTATCCATGAAAATATCATTTGTTTCAATGCTTGCTTTTGGTTGACTGTGGTCCTTCAATGTTATATTTCCTGTTCGACTTTTATATCTCCTTTTGTTCCTATTTATCCATGAAAGTATCATTTGTTTCAATGCTTGCATTTGGTTGACTGTGGCCCTTGAATGTTATATTTCCTGTTTGACTTTTATATCTACTTTTGTTCCTATTTATCTATGACTGTATCACTTGTTTCAATGCTTGCTTTTGGTTGATAGTGTTTCTTGAATGTTATATTTCCTGTTTGACTTTTATATCTACTTTTGTTCCTATTTATCCATGAAAGTATCATTCGTTTCAATGCTTGCTTTTGGTTGATAGTGGTCCTTGAATGTTATATTTCCTGTTTGACTTTTATATCTACTTTTGTTCCTATTTATCCATAAGAGTATCACTTGTTTCAATGCTTGCATTTGGTTGACTGTGGTCCTTGAATATTATACTTCCTGTTTGACTTTTATATCTACTTTTGTTCCTATTTATCCATGAAAGTATCATTTGTTTCAATGCTTGCATTTGGTTGACTGTGGCCCTTGAATGTTATACTTCCTGTTTGACTTTTATATCTACTTTTGTTCCTATTTATTCATGAAAGTATCATTCGTTTCAATGCTTGCTTTTGGTTGATAGTGGTCATTGAATGTTATATTTCCTGTTTGACTTTTATATCTACTTTCATTCCTATTTATCCATGAATGTATCATTTGTTTCAATGCTTGCTTTTGGTTGATAGTGGTCCTTGAATGTTATATTTCCTGTTTGACTTTTATATCTACTTTTCTTCCTATTTATCCATGAAAGTATCACTTGTTTCAATGCTTGCTTTTGGTTGATAGTGGTCTTTGAATGTTATATTTCCTGTTTGACTTTTATATCTACATTTGTTCCAATTTATCCATGAAAGTATCATTTGTTTCAATGTTGCTTTTGGTTGATAGTGGTCCTTTAAATGTTATATTTCCTGTTTGACTTTTATATCTACTTTTGTTCCTATTTATCCATGAAAGTATCATTTGTTTCAATGCTTGTTTTGGTTGATAGTGGTCCTTAAATGTTATATTTCCTGTTTTACTTTTATATCTACTTTTGTTCCTATTTTTCCATGAAAGTATCATTTGTTTCAATGCTTGCTTTTCGTTCATTATGGTCCTTGAATGTTATATTTCCTGTTTGACTTTTATATCTACTTTTGTTCCTATTTATCCATGAAAGTATCATTTGTTTCAATGCTTACTTTTGGTTGACTGTGGTCCTTGAATGTTATATTTCCTGTTTGACTTTTATATCTACTTTTGTTCCTATTTATCCATGAAAGTATCATTTGTTTCAATGCTTGCTTTTGGTTGACTGTGGTCCTTGAATGTTTTATTTCCTGTTGGACTTTTATATCTACTTTTGTTCCTATTTATCCATGAAAGTATCATTTGTTTCAACGCTTGCTTTTGGTTGACTGTGGCCCTTGAATGTTATATTTCCTGTTTGACTTTTATATCTACTTTTGTTCCTATTTATCCATGAAAGTATCATTTGTTTCAATGCTTGCTTTTGGTTGATAGTGGTCTTTGAATGTTATATTTCCTGTTTGACTTTTATATCTACATTTGTTCCTATTTATCCATGAAAGTTTCATTTGTTTCAATGCTTGCTTTTGGTTGATAGTGGTCTTTGAATGTTATATTTCCTGTTTGACTTTTATATCTACATTTGTTCCTATTTATCCATGAAAGTATCATTTGTTTCAATGTTGCTTTTGGTTGATAGTGGTCCTTTAAATGTTATATTTCCTGTTTGACTTTTAAATCTACTTTTGTTCCTATTTATCCATGAAAGTATCATTTGTTTCAATGCTTGTTTTTGGTTGATAGTGGTCCTTGAATGTTATATTTCCTGTTTGACTTTTATATCTACATTTGTTCCTATTTATCCCTGAAAGTATCATTTGTTTCAATGCTTGCTTTTGGTTGATAGTGGCCCTTGAATGCTATATTTCCTGTTGGACTTTTATATCTATTTTTGTTCCTATTTATCCATGAAAGTATTATTCGTTTCAATGCTTGCTTTTGGTTAATAGAGGTCCTTGAATGTTATATTTCCTGTTGGACTTTATATCTACTTTCATTCCTATTTATCCATGAAAGTATCATTTGTTTCAATGCTTGCTTTTGGTTGACTGTGGCCCTTGAATGTTATATTTCCTGTTTGACTTTATATCTACTTTCATTCCTATTTATCCATGAAAGTATCATTTGTTTCAATGCTTGATTTTGGTTGATAGTGGTCCTTGAATGTTATATTTCCTGTTGGACTTTTATATCTACTTTTGTTCCTATTTATCCATGAAAACATCATTTGTTTCAATGCTTGCTTTTGGTTGACTGTGGTCCTTCAATGTTATATTTCCTGTTCGACTTTTATATCTCCTTTTGTTCCTATTTATCCATGAAAGTATCATTTGTTTCAATGCTTGCTTTTGGTTGACCTAGGCCCTTGAATGTTATATTTCCTGTTTGACTTTTATATCTACTTTTGTTCCTATTTATCCATGAAAGTATCACTTGTTTCAATGCTTGCTTTTGGTTGATAGTGGTCCTTGAATGTTTTATTTCCTGTTTGACTTTTATATCTACTTTTGTTCCTATTTATCTATGAAAGTATCATTCGTTTCAATGCTTGCTTTTGGTTGATAGTGGTCCTTGAATGTTATATTTCCTGTTTGACTTTTATATCTACTTTTGTTCCTATTTATCCATGAAAGTATCACTTGTTTCAATGCTTGCATTTGGTTGACTGTGGTCCTTGAATGTTATACTTCCTGTTTGACTTTTATATCTACTTTTGTTCCTATTTATCCATGAAAGTATCATTTGTTTCAATGCTTGCATTTGGTTGACTGTGGCCCTTGAATGTTATACTTCCTGTTTGACTTTTATATCTACTTTTGTTCCTATTTATCCATGAAAGTATTATTTGTTTCAATGCTTACTTTTGGTTGACTATGGCCCATGAATGTTATATTTCCTGTTTGACTTTTATATCTACTTTTGTTCCTATTTATACATGAAAGTATCATTTGTTTTAATGCTTGCTTTTGGTTGATAGTGGTCCTTGAATGTTATATTTCCTGTTTGACTTTTATATCTACTTTTGTTTCTCTTTATCCATGAAAGTATCATTTGTTTCAATGCTTGCTTTTCGTTCACTGTGGTCCTTTAACGGTATATTTCCTGTTTGACTTTTATATCTAATTTTGTTCCTATTTATCCATGAAAGTATAATTTGTTTCAATGCTTGCATTTGGTTGACTGTGGTCCTTGAATGTTATATTTCCTGTTTGACTTTTATATCTACTTTTGTTCCTATTTATCCATGAAAGTATCATTTGTTTCAATGCTTGCATTTGGTTGACTGTGGCCCTTGAATGTTATACTTCCTGTTTGACTTTTATATCTACTTTTGTTCCTATTTATCCATGAAAGTATTATTTGTTTCAATGCTTACTTTTGGTTGACTATGGCCCATGAATGTTATATTTCCTGTTTGACTTTTATATCTACTTTTGTTCCTATTTATACATGAAAGTATCATTTGTTTTAATGCTTGCTTTTGGTTGATAGTGGTCCTTGAATGTTATATTTCCTGTTTGACTTTTATATCTACTTTTGTTTCTCTTTATCCATGAAAGTATCATTTGTTTCAATGCTTGCTTTTCGTTCACTGTGGTCCTTTAACGGTATATTTCCTGTTTGACTTTTATATCTAATTTTGTTCCTATTTATCCATGAAAGTATAATTTGTTTCAATGCTTGCTTTTGGTTGACTGTGGTCCTTGAATGTTATATTTCCTGTTTGACTTTTATATCTACTTTTGTTCCTATTTATCCATGAAAGTATCATTTGTTTCAATGCTTGCTTTTGGTTGACTGTGGTCCTTGAATGCTATATTTCCTGTTTGACTTTTATATCTACTTTTGTTCCTATTTATCCATGAAAGTATCAATTGTTTCAACGCTTGCTTTTGGTTGACTGTGGCCCTTGAATGTTATATTTCCTGTTTGACTTTTATATCTACTTTTGTTCCTATTTATCCATGAAAGCATCATTTGTTTCAATGCTTGCTTTTGGTTGATAGTGGTCTTTGAATGTTATATTTCCTGTTTGACTTTTATATCTACATTTGTTCCTATTTATCCATGAAAGTATCATTTGTTTCAATGTTGCTTTTGGTTGATAGTGGTCCTTTAAATGTTATATTTCCTGTTTCACTTTTATATCTACTTTCATTCCTATTTATCCATGAAAGTATCATTTGTTTCAATGCTTGTTTTTGGTTGATAGTGGTCCTTGAATGTTATATTTCCTTTTGACTTTTATATCTACATTTTGTTCCTATTTATCCATGAAAGTATCATTTGTTTCAATGCTTGTTTTTGGTTGATAGTGGTCCTTGTATGTTATATTTCCTGTTTGACTTTTATATCTACTTTTGTTCCTATTTATCCATGAAAGTATCATTTGTTTCAATGCTTGCTTTTGGTTGATAGTGGTCTTTGAATGTTATATTTCCTGTTTGAATTTTATATCTACTTTTGTTCCTATTAATCCATGAAAGTATCATTTGTTTCAATGCTTGTTTTTGGTTGATAGTGATCCTTGAATGTTATATTTCCTGTTTGACTTTTATATCTACATTTGTTCCTATTTATCCATGAAAGTATCATTTGTTTTAATGCTTGTTTTTGGTTGATAGTGGTCTTTGAATGTTATATTTCCTGTTTGACTTTTATATCTACATTTGTTCCTATTTATCCATGAAAGTATCATTTGTTTCAATGCTTGTTTTTGGTTGATAGTGGTCCTTGTATGTAATATTTCCTGTTTGACTTTTATATCTACATTTGTTCCTATTTAGCCATGAAAGTATCGTTTGTCTTTAATGCGTGTTTTTGGATGACACGTTCTGTGAATGCTACATTTCCTGTTCGACTTTTGTGTCTACTTTTAATATAGTAAATTCGGCATCCCGTCGCGTTATTAAAGCAGTGTGACAATGCAGTATGCCATATTGCTGCAGTATGCCATTTATATGGCTCCACTGCAGCAGATTATATGGCTTTATGCTGCAGAATGGTATACTGCGTCGCAAGGTGCGCTACATGCAACATGGTTCATTGTTTCGTGTAAAAAAAACTAAAACAGTCCACATCTGTGTAACTTTGTTTCTAGTTGGCAATCTGGAAAATTATTCAAAACTTTATTAAGTTGCAGAACTTGCAATAGTAGAATGAATAAAAATTAATTTCTTAGTAATTTAATTGTTTTGTATCATTTATGCAAATTTGTTTTGTTCATTAATGTTGTTTGTTTAGTTAAATACGCACTATGCCATGTGACTTTTTTTCTGAAGTATTTTTCCACCTGGCATACTGCGTTCCTACAGAAGGTCTTCGAGTTCATCTACTATCGTGCTATCAGTTACAAACTATATCATATTAGATAATCTAAACTATTAAGTACAATCGATGGACGTGAACAAATTGCTAAAGAAACCAGGCATTTAATGCAATATACGTATTCTGGGCCAGTTTGGTGAAGACTGGGATGAAGTTAATTAATACAGGTAGGGAAATCAGACTAGATATCCGTTCAAAGGAGCTTTCGAAATTACAACTAATAAGACTTAAGTCTTGAAATGTAATAACTGACCTTTCCTAGAACAAACCCCATAAACACCTGCTTTTTTACCCCTACAAACGAAAGTTGAGTGTGGGGTATGCTGGAGTCACTATGACGGGTGGTCTGTTGGTCAGTCGGTTGGGTCGGTCCATCGGTCGGTCTGTTGATCGGTAGTTGGTCTGTTGCAGCAATTTTGTGGAGCGAACTACTTAAACTTAGAAAAAACGTTTTTAAAGATATTGATTTGAAACTTGATATATATTGTCATTATCAAGTATAGAGATGTCAAAATACTGTATTTAGTATAAGCGATCCTGTGAAGCGAACTACTTCAATAGTTTTCGAGTTATTGGTTTTAAACACTTGTTATACATGATCGACATAACGTAGAGGTGTGGAGGTGTGGAGGTGTGCGTAACAAACTTAGTGCGGCTCAGGCAATGCCTTGCAGAGTTAGTGCCCTTGGACTTGCTTAAGCCAGGTTGCGGAGCAAACTACTTCAACAGTTTTCAAGATATTGGTTTGATAATTGGTATACATGATAGACAGCATATATAGAGGATCTTAAACGAGTTCCCATTTCATATAAGATTTATGAAACGAGTTATGAATTATTTTAATTTTAACGAGCCTTTTGGCGAGTTAAAATTAAAAATAATTCATAACGAGTTTCATAAATCTTATATGGAATGGGAACGAGTTTAAGATCCTTTTTATCACATAACATTGCAATCAAATTAGTAAAAAATAATTCAGATGGACATAGAACCGCCACGACGTCAGACACACTTTAGCGCCAAAACGTCATAAAATATGTGACGTCGTAATGTGACGTCGTAACGTCGCGTCTCACACATAACGTTGCGTATAAAAGAGTTCGTGTTTTACCTCTTTACAAAATAGCAGTTTATGCCAACTTTTTAACAAACCATCAACAATGTTTTGTATAACGTGCATTATTTGTATAAGCTGTCACAAATAATACGTTTATGACTCAGATCTGGGTGAATTTGTAATAAATAAAATAGTTTCAGTTAATAAACTTGCGTAGTACAGGTTTAACTCAACCAATCAAAATCGTTCCAGGTTGTATTACACGTTATGTGATAAATATATGTGCGTAACACACTATTGGTCTGGTGCGGTAAATGCCATGCAGTTATTGCCTGAATTGTTGACTTTAGCAGATGAAATGTTGTGGAGCAAAGTACTTCAGAAAGTTTCAAGATATTCGTTTGAAACTTGGTATACGCAATCAAAGTCAAGTGCAAATGTTAGTGACACACTTCTGTAGAATACCATACATAGTTATTTTCCCTTTTTCAAAGTAGTAATTGCTCGTCGAATTTATTGCAATTGTGGGGTAATTAATCATCTTCAGTGATAGAAGTTCTTGTTTTCTTTTAGAGATTATGGGATGAAGTGATTCGTGTCATGTATCATAAAAATAACTGAAGAATTGTATTATATTGTTTGTCACAATATTAACCTTTTTTCTTTTTTAAGAATGTTCCCAGTTTTAACCAGGTATACTGGCAGTTTGAAAAAAACTACTCTTATTCTTTCATGTTATCAATAATAGATACAACAACAAGTAAACAACTCCAGATGTATTCAAACTTGATATATGTCAGCAAGTTACTGTCCAAGTTTGTAATAATTGGACATGGCAATGATGAAAAATGATAAGTTTAAACAAAAAAGTTAACATTTAGTGACAAAAATAACAAACTAAACAAAATGGTTAACGTAACGTATATTATGGTGAAATAGGTCACAATGACCTAGTTTTCAGGGTATGGTCAGTGTTCTATGACAGGAAGATGCTGTTAAAATTTGATGAAGATCGGACATGTTATGCTGAGAGATAACAAAAACAAAATGTTGACACCCGCTAGCCCACCGCCGCCAATTAGTTTTCGTCAGTCTACAAGTATAAGCCGGTTTTTGAAATCACGGCTATAGAGTGATTGCTTAATTTATTTGTTTAACTAATAGCTGATATTTCCTTCACTTAATTTACTTACACCAAAATGAGCAATTCTCATTCTACAGCAGCCCGTCGATACGTATCAAGGAACTGCTGCACTAAGCCATCTTAAACTAGAGGCCCAAGAGGGCCTGTGGACGCTCTACTGGCTCAAGATAAAGTTTATGTATAAGGGGCCACAAGTCTTTCAAAAATCATTCAACCGGAACATGGTGCTGATATACGCAACTAGGCTTGGTACTGATCATCAATGCAAAATTTCGTTGAGGTTTAGGAGAAAGTTAGTGTATTAAAACCTTTAAGGGCTCATAACTCTGCCAAAATTCATTCAACCCGAACATGGCAATGACAGGTGCAAACTAGGCTTAGTACTGATCATCCCCGCCAAGATTCGCTAAAATCTGGCAAAGAGTTCAGAAGAGACTAATCTGGACAAAGTTTGTGTGTTGAAAAATTAAAGGATCATAACTCTGCCAGAAAAATCATTAAACCAAAATATGGCGATGATATGCACAACTATGCTTGATACTGATCATCCTTGTCAAGTTTCGTCTATATCCAGCCAGGGTTCAAGAGAACTAGCCCGGAAAAAAAATTATGGTATCAAAATCCTTTAAAGGGCCATAACTCTGCCAAATATCTGTAAACAGGAACGCGACAATGACATGCACAACTAGCTTGGTGCGGATCATCCCTGCAAAGTTTCATTGAAATCTCGCGAGAGGTCCAGGGGAAGTATATCAGACAAAGTTTGTGTATTCAAACTTTTAAAGGGCCATAATTCTACCAAAAATCATTCAACCGGAACACGGCAATGATTTGCACAACTAGATATGGAAATGATCGTCCCCTAAAAAGTTTCGTTTAAATTCGGCCAGAGGCTCAGGAGAACTAGTCAGAACAAAGTTTTAGCATTAAAACCCTTGAAGGGCCATAACTCCGCGAACAATCATTCAACCGGAACACGGCGATGATTTACACAGCTAGACAAGGAATTGATCATCCCTAAAAAGTTTGGTTTAATGCGCCCAGGGGTTCAGCAGAACTAGTCAGACCCAAATGTGTATATTAAAACCTTTAAAGAGCTAAAACTCCGCCAAAATCATTCAACTTGAGTTGTTATTGATATAAACAATCTGGTAAAGTTTCGTAAAGATCGGATGAAAGATGAAGGCCCATTCGAATTAACGAGGCAAATAACGAGGCAAATATAACATTTTAAACTAAATCAAGGGCCATAACTCCACTGTTACTTGTTCGATCTGGCTGGTTTTCGCATTTGCCCGAGCTTTCATTGAGATTAACAATCTGGTAAAGTTTTGTAAAGATCGGATGAAAAATGAAGGCCCTATCGTCTTGACTAGGCAAAATATAGAATTTTTAACTAAATCAAGGGCCATAACTCCGTTATAACTAGTCCGATCTAGCTGGTTTTCGAACTTATCCGAGCTTTTATTGATATTAACAATCTGTTTGAGTTTGGTAATGATCATATAATAAATGAATGTGCTAGAGTGTTCACAAGGCAGACAATGGCATTTTTCAGAAAAAACAAGGGCCATAACTCTGGTGTTACTGACCTAATTTAGCTGGTTTTCGAAATTTTCTGAGCTTTTATTGATATTAACAATCTGGGCAAGTTTGGTAAAGATCAAATAATACATGAAGGTGCTAGAGTGTTCACAAGGCAAAATATGGGCATTTTTTAGAAAAGAAGGGCCATAACTCTAATGTTACTGACCCAATTAAGCTCGGTTTTGAACTCGTCCAAGCTTTTATTAATATTAACAATCTACGGAAATTTGGTAAAGATCAAGTAATAAATATAGGTGCTAGAGTGTTCACAAGGCAGAAAATGGCATTTTTCAGAAAAAACAATGGCCATAACTCTGGTGTTATTGACCCAATTTAGCTGGTTTTCAAACTTATCCGAGCTTTCATTGATATTAACAATCTTTGCCAGTTTGGTAAATATGAAATAATAAATGAAGGTGCCAGAGTGTTCACAATGCTTAATATGGCATGTTTCAGCAAAACAAGGGTTATAATTCCAAAGGACCATTATCATACTCTTTTTTATAACTCCAGTGTTACTAACCCAATTCAGCCGGTTTTCGAACTTGTCTAAGCTTTTATTAGTATTAACAATCTGTGCAAGTTTGGTAAAGATCAAATAATAAATAAAGGTGCTAGAGTGTTCACAAGGCAGAAAATGAGATTTTTCAGAAAAAACAAGGGCCATAACTCTGGTGTTACTGTCACAATTTAGCTGTTTTTCAACCTTGTCCGAGATTTTATTGATATTAACAATCTTTGCAAGTTTGGTAAAGATCAAATAATAAATGAAGGTGCTAGACTGTTTACAAGGCATAAAATGGCATTTTTCAAAAAAACAAAGGCCATAACTCTGGAGTCACTGACCCAATTTAGCTGGTTTTTTAATTTATCCAAGCTTTTATTGGTATTAACAATCTGTGCAAGTTTGGTAAAGATCAAAAAGTAAATGAAGGTACTAGAGCGTTCACAAGGCAGAAAATAGCATTTTTCAGAAAAATCAAGGGCCATTTCTCCGGTGTTACAAATCCGATTTGGCTGGTTTTCAAACTTGTCCGAGTTTTCATTGATATTAACAATCTATGCAAGTTTGATAAAGATCAACTAATAAATGAAGGTGCTAGAGTGTTCACAAGGCTTAATATGGCATTTTTCAGCAAAACAAGGGCCATAACTCCGGTGAAATTAATCTGATCTGGCTGGTTTTCGAACTTGTCTGAGCTCTTATTGATATAAAGACACTGGCAAAGTTTCGTAAATATTCAATAAATAATGAAGGCCCTAGAGTGTTCACAAGGCAAAAGTTAACGGACGACGGACGGACGGACGGACGGACGACGGACAACTCGACATCCCATAAGCTCTACAATATGGCATACTGCGTTGTCACAAAGCAGATCTGTGGTACGGAGTGGTCCACGGACACTTATCTCCCTACCCCGGACAACATTATTTTTATATCCGTAAATAATGTTCTATGTAGACATAATACAGCAAAATAAATGAATATTAAGATATAATATTTTAATCAGGGTTTTAAAGTATAATGTTTTAATCAGTGCGGATTTTTGTTCGGTTATATCAGCTTTTGCACGGGGCATTTTGTCCTACACTCGTACGGCGTAATGTTACTGGTACTCGTTTACTTCTAACCGTTAAACCAGTCTTATGGATGGTGGCTAATTGTTCGAAATAGTGAGGGAAGTATCCTGCCAAAAAAAATGCAACCGTTCCAAGGCAGTATCGGCATGTGGTCCAACTGTTTATGTTTGTGATGTATCTTTACTTCTAACTCTTAAATAACGTCTCCGTGGCCGAAAGGTTAACGAGGTTGCGTTGTAAACCTTCTCGTCTCTCACCTCTGCGGGTTCGAATCCCACTGGGAGCTCAACTTGTAAGTGAGGAAGGTCGATTCTTACGGATGACGGGAGTTGTACAGAACTGGTTCTAGCCAGGAAAAGTGGGTGTTACACCATACAAACAAAACTCTTAAATTAATATAAACACGTATACTTATATAGTCCATGTACATGTTGAAATGCATGTTTTTGGGATGGCTGCATTCTGCGAATTGTTATTTTGTATTTATTTTTTACCTTAAATTACCTTTAACCGTACAAAAAAATAAACCGGAGATTTCCAACACGGTTTGCTATCATTTTACTAGATTGAATATGAATGCTCTTTTTCTCTTTTCATAATAGTTCAACGACGAACTTATTATACCCTTTCTAGATGCAAGCTGCTTTAATTGTTATTTCAATGAAAACATGTGTGTGGTTTTTTTGTTTTTTTTTGTGTTTTTTATTGAAACTAACAGTTCCCAGCACTATTGTCGCTGTACAGTTTGGGGAGTTGTATAACACATTCTTACATGCACGTGCTTCCAGCACTATTGTCGTTGCACAGTTTGGGGAGTTATGCAACACATTCTTACATGCACGTGCTACTATGTTAACTGGGGTTAAATAATAAGGTTCTCCTTCGCTTTTTATATTTCCAACTAAACTATCTCGAATAGTTAATTATTCATAATACCTTCCTATTTATTTATAAATGCCCTATTTGTAGATATAGTCGCTTGTTGTATTAAGTGGTTTGCAAAGTACGTCAGTGGTTTACAAAGTACGTCTGTGGTTTACAAAGTACGTCTGTGGTTTACAAAGTACGTCTTTTATTCTCTTTTTTAACCAAATCATCCCAGTTATAAAAG
This sequence comes from Cyrtodaria siliqua, assembly GCA_037043455.1. Taxonomy (NCBI): domain Eukaryota; kingdom Metazoa; phylum Mollusca; class Bivalvia; order Adapedonta; family Hiatellidae; genus Cyrtodaria; species Cyrtodaria siliqua. Next base: position 42,237 of record JAWPHD010003831.1, read on the forward strand.
TTCATTGTAGTAGTACGCCTCTTCTAAGTGTCACGACCAACAATATACTATTTTAAAACGTCCCGGAGATCTCCGTTTCATATTAAACAAATATCATTGCTTAGAAATTACCCACAAGACCTTTCGGTGAATTAATAGTATTCCCAAATGTGATATTTGACCTATGACTTCAATCCCAGAATTCTGATTTCACGAGACTGATTTGTTACAAAATTAGCCCAATTAAATGTATACCGACACTTGTAAGAATCACCATGATAACTAGATCCCTACCATATCTACCAATGTCAATTACTTTGCCTGTTTTTACCAAAAAGTGTCTATTTGTTACTCTTATTGTGTCACACTTATGTATAGTCATTTAAAAGTACGACAGCAATATATACTGAATAAAATTAAGCTAGCACATCAAACGCATACCAATTCCATAGACGAGATACGAAGCCGTGTATGTTCGGGGTCACAGGTAAAGTGACATATATATGACAACATACTATGCTATGAAGTCATTTTTAATGAAAATGGGTGATACAAATAAAGCAAGTATGCTAGGAACATACTTTTATAGGTTATCGAAAATTGTTCTCATTTTAATAAAAAATTAGGTAATTTTAAAATTGCATAATTTGAAACGATTTGTTTTAGAATAACAACGTTGTGTGAACACATTTTATCGGTGTTTAAACAATGACAGAATGTGCAATTCTAGTCAATGCCAAACTTTAAATTTCTTCAAAACAACACGTTTGTATAACGAAATATGTTGTTTATTATACTATGTAAGGTAATTCTGATACTTCGCATAGAAAATAATAAAATAACACAATTTTTTGAAAATCACATCCTTACCTACCATTTCTTAAAGTTTCAAAGTTCAAAAGTCGTGCTAAAATATTTTGTTCAGTATATATATACATATATTAATATATTCATTTTGATTGTATGTTTTCAGAAACTGGTCTCACAAACGTAAAATATGGCAACGAAATTAGTGGTCCTGTTATCTTTGTGCTGTATAATCTACCGAATGGAAAGATCAGAATCTGGTAAGATCAGTGCGATGCAGGGTATATTTGACAACACGTCTACTACGATTCCAACTAACCACCCGTCTACTTCAAAAAGTGCATCCGATGAGCCTGATGATCTTAATACCAAACATTCTACTAGTGTAGAAGATACTTCAAAATTGGACTCAAGTGGTCTGGACGTTTTACATACAGCTACTCCATACGTACCGTCATTCACGGACGAAAACCATATCAACGATATCGTGCGCCAGGTCGTGGACGAATTTCGGACGTTGTGCCCAAAAACTGAATTATGCAGGACGGCTTCTGGACAAGATGGTACCGTTAACGATACTGAATCGTATTTTTATCCCGCTGGCACGAAGTCATGTTGTCGAGAATGCAGATGCGATACGAACTGCGGAACGGAATGCTGCCCAGATAAGCCCGACATGTATCTCAACAAAACGGAACGACCTGAGAAAGTTGCAGAATGTATACTTGCTCAGTATAAACCTTACAGCTTCAGAAGAGAGAACTCATATTACTTCCGAATGGTTACAAAGTGCCCGCAAAGTTATTTAAATGCGTTTGTCCAAGAACAGTGCCAGCATGATGTTATAGATTTTGACTTTAAAAGCGGCTTGGTCGGTTTTATGCCAGCAACGTCAATTGCGTCAAACCGAACATACAAAAATGAGTATTGCGCCGCCTGCCATAATGAATCATTGTCTGATTTAGTTTATTGGGAAGTGAAATTAGGATGTGCTTATGATATTGCGCTCTTTATAAGCAGTGAAACGGATATAAAAACTGCACTAAATGCACGAGATGACTGCAATATTATATTTAGATATTCGGAATATGAGCAAGATGTCGTTGAAGTTTGTGGAGAATTGCTGGTCGATAGATGTAATGTAACTGGCAGGTGGGATAAGTATGATGCATTGCTAGAGACAGCCTGCCTGTCGTATACATCCGTGTACAGAGTATCGCTAGGAGAAATGGGCTACAAAAATATACACTGTTACCTGTGCAATGGGCATAATGAATCTGACATTGTAAAGGTATGTTTCGATCAAGAAGCAGGATATCCAGCGCCGCCTGTTCGTAGTTCATTTGTTGCCCTGTTGGATTTTAACAATTTGGAAAGCACAGTAGAGCAAGACGAGCAGATGGAAGAAAGTTGTCCAATACATTCCATATACGACGCAAGCAGAGTAAGTTTTCCACTTTAAACTGGTCGTCAATAGCTATACACAATGTCTTATAAATTACATTGCAATGTTAATCCGTTAATTATAAAACATTTGTTTTGGACGCTTTCGTCAGTCAAAGGTGTTTGTGACATATTTGGTCATTCGTTTTGAGTCCCACTTTATTGCTTAAATTCTATGTTCAGGAAACTTCATGGATGTTCCTCTCAATGTCAGGTTGGTCAAAAATGTAATTATCGACCTGTAAATTCCAAGATGACCGCCAAGTTTAAAATATTTAAAAATAAAGGATACATCGATGCTCCACAAACACAGCAAGAGGTTTTAAGATGAGATATTTAGCAACGTGATCAACCTGTAAATGATCGAAACTACTGGTGGAAAATTTCAGACAAAGCATTGCGGACAATGTCTAGGTCTTAGATGAAATTAAACCCCAAAACGAACACCAGTGCTTAAAAAGGGTCTTTGTGAAAATGACAGATGCTTTACCTGCCCGTGTCCATATGAAATAATAGATGGCGAAATTTAACTTATCTACCAATGAAATATATAACGACAAATTTACACTACAAAACCGTTTACCAAAACTCTATTTAGTTTCCGTATTCATAAAGCAACTTAAGCGAACACTATTACTTAAAAAAAGTATGATAATGGACCTTTGGAAACGGCCGAGCACGACACATACGAAATATTGCAGTCTCGGTTTGATTGAGACTGTTCATGAGCGGTAGTGAAATGTGCTGGCTACCGCTCACGCCCTCTAGCCCCGGATTGAGCAGAACTCAATATTAATAAAATCAACAGTACACAATTGTAACCATCCCAAAGATGGCATGCATACGGCGGTGGACATGGAGTTATACGCTTAAGTCGAAATTTAAGATGTTTACATATTTTTAAATATCCTTATTAACCTCTCGTGGATACTACAAACCATCTATTTTAAGATAAATATTTAGCTGTATGTTTTATTTATCCATAACCTTACAAGCAACATGAAGAAAACGTCTTCAATCGATAGAAAAGGGTGTTTAAATTATTGATAAAATTTGACTTAAGATATTGCTAAGAAGCTTTATGAATACGGGCCCAGGTGATAACACCTGGATACAGTTTTTATAAACGATTGTGTAGTGTAATTTTGCCGTTATGTGGCAGGTTAATTTCTTTAACAATACTCTATATGTACTCTGATATGGGGTTATATTAGTCGTATATTCAGGAGATAGCATACATATATTGTTGTTTAAATTAAATATGTAGCTATGGTTGGTTGGTAAGGTTACACGTGCCCTCAGTGGTTTGTTCTCTTGTTGCTCTGGCTTCTGCAAATTCACTGAGTACCTTCTTTTTGGCTTTATAGGCTTTTTTTGTGTTTTTGTATTTCTTTGTGTTTTACGTATATTGCCTGTTAATGTTGCCTTGTTGGTTTGAGAATTGGCGGGCATTTCTTTATTTACACTGTCCCGTTTTATTGGGCTGAAAGTAGGGTAAAGTGTGAGGTTTGGTGCACCCTAGAACCTGGTTTAAACCCCATCGGTCTTTTTTACCACTGACCGTTCCAAGGTGGTAGCCTATTGTCAACCCTTTTGTGTTTGTGATGTCTTTGTGTTTGGCCTTTAATTCATCTTTAAGATTGTTCTTTGTTTCTATGTGTGTTTGTGGTTGAATGTCGTTCTTGAATGCTACTTTTTCTGTTCGATTTTTATATCTATATTTACATACTAAGAGATGATAACGAATGCTAATAATCAGGTATTGTTATTCGGTATCGTGTCTATATGTGCATTACTAACAATGTGATGAGAGGAAATCTGCGCCGATTAAAAGTATAGGCTAGTTTACGGGCTCTTAAAATACCCGTGATTAAATATGCTTAAAATGAATGATGAGTTGTTAACTCTTAATTCAACGCTCCAGTTTTGAGGTTTGTCCTGGCTGGTTAAACCGTTTATAGCGTCTATAGAGTTTGGATTCTCACAATATGTAAGTTATATATATACCTCGTCGTCAGTAGGGTTAGAAACGATGTCCATATGTTGTAAAATTTGGCTGTTGTTACCGGGATAGCTAACTAAATGTTCCTTTATTTTTGTAGAACATTGTCTCACAATAATTTAACACTAGATGAACGACGTAGTGTTTAGTGTAATTATATGTTTTTTTATATTGCAGGATATATGTCTAGCATTGCATTGCGCAGCAGGGATGAAGTTATCTGAAGCCAAATGTATGCCTATATATCAGTCTGTCGAATCGAGGAACAGTCTCGTGTTTGATGTTACACTTATTTTTGAACCGATCGAAGAAGAACAAGAGGAGAAACTTTCAATGCCACTTGACATGATGCATAGCGTCGTAGTGACAGAAGTAAACATAAGATTAGGCGGAATGCCATCGGCAAGGATGATTATTTGTAGCGCTCAGTCGTTCATAAGACTACACGAAAGTATCGAGAATATCATTAGAAAGTTTAACTATTCCCAAACTCCATTTTCATACAGGGACATTGGTCAGTTTGGTATAAGATTGAACATAGAAGCCTATTATGTGGCTAACATGTCAAAAACGACTGAAGAACTTGAAAAGATTGTCGACGATACGTTTCTGTTCGGGAGTCACCGTGCTGCATTTTTGGATATGGAGAAATCTCTTTTAGTTTCTAATACTAGTGCTGACTATCGATTGAAATACATGGTCTCCCAGAGTTGGTTTCATAATGGCATTGCAATTATGTCCGGTAATGATGTATATATCGAAGGAACTTTGCCAATTGTAACTGCAACTTCATCATGCAAATCTTCCTTTTCTATTCAGCTGAAACCTTTTTGTCCCAAACTAAGGCTAACATCAAAGGAATACAAGTTAACCGACAAGATGACACGTGTTTACCTTCCTCACATACACAGTTATATCAACATTAGTAGTGTTATGTTTGATGTGAAAGGAGACAGCATACTGGTATGTGTATCTGATTACATCACGTTGGTTCAGAATTACAAACTCAGCAGTGGAAATAATAATTATTCCGTCGGTTCAATATATACGCCTTTAGCAATTGTAACACTTGTCTGTATGGCAATGTCTCTTATAGCCTTGATGATCACATTTGCTATCTACTGTCTATTCTCCAAGCTTAGATCGGTTCCAGGCAAAAACAACATGGCGCTTGTAGTCAGTCTCTTCATTACACACCTTTTTAGTCTCCTTAACATGTGCGTGAATATCAAAGTCTCTTGGTTATGCAGCGCTGTTGGAATCATTCTGCATTTGTCACTTGTATCGTCATTCGCCTGGATGTTTGTGTGCACGTTTCACATGTTGAAAGTATTTGTCGCAATTGAAAGATCTGCAGGGAGTACAACAAAGCTTTTCGTTCGTTACTTGTGTTTCACGGAGGCTTTCTCTGTCGCTGTTGTCATTATTACAATAATTGTGTCCTACTTTACCACGGAATCATCCAGCGTAGGCTATGGTGGGCATCGATGCTACATCCGAGATCCGGCAATGATCCTTTATGCGGTTGCCATCCCCATTGGAGTCGTTGTCGTCGCCAACTTGTTCATGTTCTTTTATGTCGTGTTCAAAATCAGTACGCTTCCCGACATGCGCAAGAACAGCACCAGTGAACGTAACAATATCACCATATTCGCTAAGTTGTCGACCATAACTGGACTCACGTGGATATTTGGATTTATCTATCAGTTTTCTAATGTGCAAGCGTTTGCGTATATCTTTACCGTTCTCAATGCTAGTCAAGGAATATTCATAATGTTCTCTTTCGTAATCAATAAACGTGTTTTGGAAATGTTCCGGAGGATGAAATCTGCAGAATCTTCGCAATTCCAGTCTATGGACACACGTACACGTGCAACCAACGCTTCAGAAAGCGTGACACATCATACGTGAAGAAAATGAAACAATGGACATCAAGTTGTTGTTTTTTGACGTAATGCCATTCGTATTTACACAGAGAAAATAATGTCCCACGGAACAGGCATCTAAATCCAAGAGAAGACACAAATATAGTCTTACTACTCTGCAGCATTGTACATAGCTGTTCCCAAGAGAGCGTGCGTCCGGTTTTTTTGTTATGACGGTATCAGTGTTAAGTATTGTGACATTTAAATTCGACATATCGTTAATGACGTCATGGACGTCACGTTACTGTACGTTTTCTGACGTAATGTGACGTTATAAGTTATGTGATAAATAGAATCTAACATTCGTTTTCATTCTTTATTGAATTTATTAAACTCGTTAACAAAAATGATATAGTGCTCGGCAAGAGCCTCGCATTATATCATTTTTGCCAACTCCTTTAATAAATTTAATAATGAATGAGCACTCATGTAAGATCCTCTATATAGTGTACCTTTAAAGATACTTAGTTAAGGGCTGGCAGAACATTCCCATAAAAATCTTTAACTTCCAATATTTCTTTAATGGTTTAACTGTCCACCATATATAACTGTCCACCATATATAACTGAACAATTGTTGAAAAATGGTGTTAAACCAAATGAAAATAATAACTTCAAATGACGTCATTTATTCAACAAGGCCATTAAACGAACAAGTTTTCCCTTTTTAAAGAATAGTCCATAAATGTTACGCAAAACAGTCTTATATTCTTGTTGCATAGATGAATGAAAATACCTTGGAAGCAAATATTTCGACGGGGAGAATGCCTCCGACACCACTAGAAACATATTTACCTCATGTCAAGTGTATTCGTAAGGAAAAACATGGCAATTGATAAGCAGATGGGAGATTCGCTTGCAGTAGACATTGACATAATTGAAATGAACGTTGTTGATACAAAGCATGTAAAAAACACAAACAGTAGCAACAATTGCGTAAAACACCTCTATAATGCACATCAGAGCGTACACAAATAGATAGCTTTCCAACGGGAGGCATGCCCCCAACCCCTATAGTTTACTAGCACCTGTAGTTCTCGCGGCACTTTAGAACTTTAGCTACGCCCCGCTATACATTCCAACGATGATTCTTATAAACGATAACGAGACGCACTATGAACCTAAACACTATTTTGACGAAAAAACTAACACACACTTAGGCAAACATGTTATAGAGGGGGTCAGGGGCATGCTTCTCCCGGAAGTTTTTGTTTTCTGTGATACGATATAGTGGAATTTGACGTATATCTAAAGGACTTTTGTTGATTTACATATACATAGTTTATATTACTGTCATATCATCCCTTATTTGTAAATAGTTTTATGTTTATATTTTTACATTAGTTTTTAATTACTACTTCATTTCTTCATCTTTCATCTGTTTTTGCGCACAATGTGTCGACGTGCCGTAAAACACCATTCATTCATTCTAAAGGACTTTTTGATATAAAATTTATGATTTTGTATGACTGTATGACTGATACAATAATTGAACTAAAATGGCTCAAATCTCCTCCGCCCCTCAAAGTAGTTCCATTTTTCAATTATAAGTTTTCGTTTTTTCAAAGCGTCACATGTGCGCTCCTGGCGGCATCGCAAATCACTCTTTAAACAGCTAGCTGGATAAGTGACGCTTAAAAGTTAGAAATATGCCTGTATGTGTTCATGTAGTGCTTGTATGTGTACCCATGTATGCATACGGTTATCTACGGAAGCATGGAAGGGCATGTGTGAACAAATAGTTCATGCACTCGAGGTAATATTAGTGCGCACGAGATAATTTGCCACCTGTGTAGTGATACCGCTTCTCATTGAGTATCGATACGCCCTCCACATCTAGAAACTATAAAACCTCCCAACTGAGTAGTGATACAACTCGACTGAGTATTGAATTGATAACCCCTCCCAATTGAGCACTGACACCCCACCCCCCTCCCCCAATAAATAATGGGGTGAGGGTATCACTACTCAACGGGGAGGGTTATCAAAACTCAATAGCGTGGGGTATCGACACGCAATAGGGACGTATATCAATACTCAATGGGGAGGGTTTATCAAAACTCAACGGGGAGGGAGTATCGATACTCATCGAAACTGAATGTGGAATTAGTATCAATACTCAATGGGTAGGGTGTATCAAAACTCAGTTAAAAGAGGGTATCAATACTTATTCGAGAGTGGGTATCCATACTTAGTGAGGAGGGTTTATTAATACTCAAAATCGGGAGTGGGTATTAATACTCAGTGAAGAGGGGTTATCAATACTCAGTCGGGAGGGGTATCAAAACCCATTCGGGAGGGGGTATCAATACTTATTCGAGAGGAATATCCATACTCATTTGTAAGGGTGTATTAATACTCAAACGGGAAGGGATATCTATACTCAATGTGAAGAGAGTATAAATACTCAATAACGTAGGGTACTAGTATCGATACCCAATGGGGCGGAGATATGAATACTCAATGGGAAAAGGGTATCATTACCACAGATGGCGATCATGTCACCGTTTGGCTAATTACCTCGTGGCCACGATTCAGTGCGCACGATTTATTTTTTCGAGCTTATGAATTATTTCGTGCACACGAATCATTATCCAGTGCGTACGAATTATTATTACGTTTCTATGATTTAACGCTCTCAAAAGAAATAATTCAAAGGAAAATCGGGAAAATCGTTTTAACTGTCTCGGTCATTTATTATTACAAAACTAACTTCTTATCCATTGCATCAACAAACGAGAGAGAGAGAGAGAGAGAGAGAGAGAGAGAGAGAGAGATTTATAACAATGCATCTGAGAATACTAGACGAACATTGTATTCTGTTTCTTCCAAAAGAAATATCCATTATGTGCTATTCATTTATAGGGTTCCAAGTGATCCTCAATGGCACAATTACGCCAAATATTAATAAAGTATCAAGTGAGAAATGTCCAGTTACTTGCAGAATATTGGTTAGTACTGGTAACAGAAGCCACGTTTAAGATAACTGACCGAAAATGACTGAAATGTTGATAAATGGCGTTAAAACCAAACACAACAAGAATTTCGGTGAATTTATATCCCCCGACGAAGTGTTAATTGTCTTCTGTGTATAAGCATGGACGGAAATACAGACGAACAAATAAAAAAGCTCGGGTGTTGGGTTCTGCAAGCCGTCTTGATGAGCTGCGTATATGTGCCGATTTATTTCAAAATCCCACCATGCGTGTGAGAGTTATGCAGCGGACACGTAAATTGTAACGGACGGACGAACGCCAAAGCTGTATCCCTATTCGTTGGGGGATAATACATTAATAAAATAATAAAAGTAAATAAATGGGTTTTTTTCAGGAAGGGTGGGGCATGGGGTATCCATGCATTTCTTGATGGGTTGAGTATTTGTGTTATTATGTCAATTCCTTACAAAATCCCTGCAAACATTAGCGTTATGGAGAGAACACAAAATATCTTATTAAAAGCACATATAAAAAATATATGACCGTATGACCTTGACCTTGAAGATACAGAGTTCTGTACGTCAGTCGCAATGAGATTGCTATTTGTGCCAATTTATTTCAAAATCCCTCCATGCATGGAAAAGTTATGGTGCGGACACGAAATGGACATTATTATATGCATCTAAGAAGTATATGACCCTTATGATGACCTTTATGACCTTGATGGTACAGATCCGGGTGTTGGGCTCTGAACGTAATCTTGCTGAGATGAGTACATGTGCAAATTTATTTTAAAATCCGTCCATGCGTGTGAGAGTTATACAGCGGACACGAACATCGTAAGGGACGACAGGACGGACGGACGAACGTTCAAAATTATATCACTCCGACTTCGTCGGGGGATAAAAAACAAAAGTAAAACTTGTCTATAACTAATTGGGGTGTAACGAAACCTCAGGGTTAGACATGTCGGCACCGGAGTAATTCATTTTGTCCTAGGTTCAAGACGAATTCTCGGTTAAGCGGGAATGGGGTCAAGATAATGCAAAACGAATGACTCCGGTACCGACATGTCTAACCCTGGGATATAGCAAACCGCACAAAGTTCCTTCATATATAAACTGTACGATACCTAAAGGTTGGCTTTTTTTTTAAAGTAAAACAGATAAAATTGGCTAGGAGTCAATATTGTACAGGTTTCATATTTTTACGCGTGAGGGGGTTGAAATATTACTGGCTTTTTCGAAAGAGTCATTCCACGACAGAACAAATTATGACCGGGATGTCATTATATTACATAGCAAAATGACCGTGGGGCATTATCTTATGGGGTCGATTTTTTCCTCACACCGGCTCCTGGGCGGTGGTTTACAGGATTTAGGGTGCATCAAACCGCACTCTACCATAGTGTCGTCCCATTCAAACAGGAAATCCATTCCATGCTATATACTCTAACATCTTTAAATAAAAAGAAATATTCAGGTAACGTCCTCTTGTTTTTTTAAACAATGTATTTGTTCAAAAACATAATAACACCGAGACAGCTGCCTCGATATAGTATTCAAGAACCTAACCCGCCAAATAACGGCAATAATACACTAAAAACAGTTTACTAAAACTCTATACAGGTGTTCAGGACATTAATAATGTATATGCCAAAAAATTTACGGGTTCTTAAAATACCTGTGATTGAATATTTGTAAAATTAATTATGAGTTTTAATATATGTAAAATGAATTATGGGTGTGAATATTTGTGAATTAATTATGAGTTGACACTCCGGTTTTGGGGTTTGGTCTGGCTGGTTAAAGTCGTTTTGTGATGTGTCTATAGAGTTTGGATTTTCGAAATATGTATGTTATATATATACCTCGTCGACAGTAAGTACATATGTTGTAACAGTTGACTGTTGTAACGGTGTACATATGTTGTAACAGTTGACTGTTGCAACGGTGTACATATGTTGTAATAGTTGACTGTTGTAACGGTGTACATATGTTGTAATAGTTGACTGTTGTAACGGTGTACATATGTTGTAACAGTTGGCTGTTGTAACGGTGTACATATGTTGTAACAGTTGACTGTTGTAACGGTGTACATATGTTGTAACAGTTGGCTGTTGTAACGGTGTGCATATGTTGTAACAGTTGGCTGGTGAAACGGTGTGCATATGTTGTAACAGTTGGCTGTTGTAACGGTGTACATATGTTGTAATAGTTGACTGTTGTAACGGTGTACATATGTTGTAACAATTGGTTGGCTGTTGTAACGGTGTACATATGTTGTAACGGTTGACTGCTGTAACGGTGTACATATGTTGTAACACATGGCTGTTGTAACGGTGTACATATGTTGTAACAGTTGGCTGTTGTAACGGTGTACATATGTTGTAACAGTGGACTGTTGTAACGGTGTACATATGGTGTAACAGTTGGCTGTTGTAACGGTGTACATATGTTGTAACAGTTGGTTGGCTGTTGTAACGGTGTACATATGTGATAACAGTTGACTGTTGTAACGGTGTACATAAGGTGTAACAATTGGCTATTGTAACGGTGTACATATGTTGTAACAGTTGGTTGGCTGTTGTAACGGTGTACATATGTTGTAACAGTTGGTTGGCTGTTGTAACGGTGTACATATGTGGTAACAGTTGACTGTTGTAACGGTGGACATATGTTGTAACAGTTGGCTGTTGTAACGGTGTACATATGTTGTAACAGTTGATTGGCTGTTGTAACGGTATACAAATGTGGTAACAGTTGGCTGTTGTAATGGTGTACATATGTTGTAACAGTTGGTTGGCTGTTGTAACGGTGTACATATGTGGTAACAGTGGACTGTTGTAACGGTGTACATATTGTGTAACAGTTGGCTGTTGTAACGGTGGACATATGTGGTAACAGTTGACTGTTGTAACGGTGGACATATGTTGTAACAGTTGGCTGTTGTAACGGTGTACATATGTGGTAACAGTTGACTGTTGTAACGGTGGACATATGTTGTAACAGTTGGCTGTTGTAACGGTGTACATATGTTGTAACAGTTGACTGTTGTAACGGTGTACATATGTGGTAACAGTTGGCTGTTGTAACGGTGTACATATGTGGTAACAGTTAACTGTTGTAACGGTGTACATATGGTGTAACAGTTGGCTGTTGTAACGGTGTACATATGTTGTAACAGTTGGCTTTGTAACGGTATACATATGTTGTAACAGTCGGTTGGCTGTTGTAACGGTGTACATATGTTGTAATAGTTGACTGTTGTAGCGGTGTACATATGTTGTAACATTTAGTCGGCTGTTGTAACGGTGTACATATGTGGTAACAGTTGACTGTTGTAACGGTGTACATATGGTGTAACAGTTGGTTGTTGTAACGGTGTACATATGGTGTAACAGTTGACTGTTGTAACGGTGTACATATGGTGTAACAGTTGGCTGTTGTAACGGTGTCCATATGTTGTAACAGTGGAGTACATATGGTGTAACAGTTGGCTGTTGAAACGGTGTACATATGTTGGAACAGTGGACTGCTGTAACGGTGTACATATGTTGTAAGAGTAGACTGTTGTAACGGTGTACATATGTTGTAACAGTTGACTGTTGTAACGGTGTACATATGTTGTAACAGTTGGCTGTTGTAACGGTGTACATATGTTGTAACAGTTGACTGTTGTAACGGTGTACATATGTTGTAACAGTTGATTGTTGTAACGGTGTACATATGTTGTAACAGTTGGCTGTTGTAACGGTGTACATATGGTGTAACAGTTGGCTGTTGTAACGGTGTACATATGTTGTAACAGTGGACTGTTGTAACGGTGTACATATGTTGTAACAGTTGGCTGTTGTAACGGTGTACATATGTTGTAACAGTGGACTGTTGTAACGGTGTACATATGTTGTAATAGTTGACTGTTATTGGCGGGATACTTGGTGATTCCCTTACCTCGTCACTTAATGTGTACTACAATTACAAGACGCGGCATGGCCTAGTGGTAGAGCGTGACTCAGTGGGAGAGCGTGGCGCAATGGGGCCCAGTGGTAGAGCGTGGCCCAGTGGGAGAGCGTGGCCCAGTAGTAGAACGTGGCCCAGTGGTAGAACGTTGCCCAGTGGTAGTTGCTCAGTGGTAGAACGTGTTCCAGTGGTAGAGCGTGGCCCAGTGGTAGAGCGTGGCCCAGTGGGAGGGCGTGGCCCAGTGGTAGAGCGTGGCCCAGTGGTAGAACGTGGCCCAGTGGTAGAGCGTTGCCCAGTGGTAGTTGCTCCGTGGTAGAACGTGTCCCAGTGGTAGAGCGTGGCCCAGTGGTAGAACGTGGCCCAGTGGTAGAGCGTGGCCTAATGTAGAACGTGGCCCAGTGGTAGAGCGTGGCCCAGTGGTAGAGCGTTGCCCAGTGGTAGTTGCCCAGTTGTAGAGCGTTGCCCAGTGGTAGAGCGTGACCCAGTGGGAGAGCGTGGCGCAATGGGGCCCAGTGGTAGAGCGTGGCCCAGTGGGAGAGTGTGGCCCAGTAGTAGAACGTGGCCCAGTGGTAGAACGTGGCCTAGTGGTAGAGCGTGACCCAGTGGGAGGGCGTGGCCCTGTGGTAGAACGCGACCCAGTGGTAGAGCGTTGCCCAGTGGTAGTTGCCCAGTGGTAGAGCGTTGCCCAGTGGTAGTTGCCCAGTGGTAGAGCGTTGCCCAGTGGTAGAACGTGGCCCAGTGGTAGAACGTGGCCCAGTGGTAGAGCGTGGCCCAGTGGTAGAGCGTTGCCCAGTGGTAAAGCGTGGCCTAATGTAGAACGTAGACCAGTGGTAGAGCGTGGCCCAGTGGTAGAGCGTGGCCTAATGTAGAGCGTGGTCCAGTGGTATAACGTCCGCCTCCAATGCGGGAGGTCGTGGTTTAATATTCGGCCGAATCATATAAAGGGTTTATAAAAATGATACTAGTAGCACTCTTGCTTGACGTTCAGCATGTAAAGGGTAGTTCTAGGACTGGTCGGCCCGGTGTCAGTATAATGTGACTGGGTGGAGTATCATGTTATAAAGGGTAGTTCTAGGACAGTCGGCCCGGTGTCAGTATAATGTGACTGGGTGGGGTATCATGTCACGTCCCTACGACGTGGTTAAACCCCAGCCAAACAGACTAAATACCATTATAATTCAATATGTTATGCAGTTGATGAAATAACGTGTTGAGACTCAACATAGTAGTTTAATAGTATTATTAATACATTCAATGTGGTTGTTGTTTTGCTTTTTAAAATAGACTAGAAAATGAAAATCTGACAATCTTATTCCTTGTTACTATTGTCACAACTGAAACATCATTGGTCAGATTTATAATGTTGATGCAATGACATGTTTTAAACCATTGGCTTATATTATGTAATAAGTCGTTTGTTTTCATTATCTGTTGTCTGTGTTTACGAATCAGAATAAAGCGTGTTATTTTATATGCTTCAGATTTTTATTTACACTCTGCCAGCGATTGCCCTTGATTCGGAAAATATTATTCTATTCTATTCTGCCTCTGCCTAGTTACGAGCAATGTCAGTTGCACTGCTTGCTACCAACTCGTATGTGCTTATTTGCACGCCAGCTTCGATGTATGCATCTGTATGGGTCATCATAGTGCATGTGTCTGGCAGATGACGGAATAACCTCCAGAACATGAGACGTCGTTCCACCGCCAAACTTGAGCTTCGTGTTCAAGAACTGCACATTTCTGATTTTTCCAGCAGTAGACAAGGACAATGCAACTTTGATGACCCTCACCGGGCTGCCAATCTGTGTACGTCACGTATCGATCTGAATTGAATAGAATACAAACCAATCAACATGGTAATATAAACCAGTCAGCAACGTTGTATTAAACAAGTTTGACAGAAATTCAGAGTTGCTTAAAAAAAGGCCAGCAGAGCTTATGGGATGCCGAGTTGTCCGTCGTCCGTCGATCGTTAACGTTTGCCTTGTGAACACGATAGGGACTTCATTATTAATCGGCTCTTTACCAACCGTTACCACGGTTGTTTTTACTAATAGAGGTCGGACAAGTTCGAAAACAGGATCTTTACCAAATTTGGCTAGACTGTTGATATTAATGAGAGCTCGGACAAGTTCAAAAACCAGATCTTTACCACATTTGACTAGACTGCTGATATTAATGAGAGCTCGGACAAGTTCGAAAACCAGATATTTACCACATTTGGCTACACTGTTGATATTAATGAGAGCTCGGACAAGTTTGAAAACCAGATCTTTACCACATTTGGCAAGACTGTTGATATTAATGAGAGTTCGGACAAGTTAAACAAACAGATCTTTACCACATTTGGCTAGACTGTTGATATTAATTAGAGCTCGGACAAGTTCGAAAACCAGATATTTACCAAATTTGGCTAGACTGTTGATATTAATGAGAGCTCGGACAAGTTCGAAAACCAGATCTTTACCACATTTGACTAGACTGCTGATATTAATGAGAGCTCGGACAAGTTCGAAAACCAGATCTTTACCACATTTGGTTAGACTTTTGATATCGATAAACAGATATTTACCACATTTGACTAGATTGTTGATATTAATGAGAGCTCGGACAAGTTCGAAAACCAGATCTTTACCACATTTGACTAGACTGTTGATATTAATGAGAGCTCGGACAAGTTCGAAATCCAGCTGACATCGCTGTTTTTCTGACCAGGGACACCAGAGTTAGGGTCCCTTGTTTTACTGAAAAATGTCATATTCAGCCTTGTGAACACTAGCACCTTTATTTGTATTTGATCTTTACCAAACTTGGTCAAATTTCTGACAGCTCGGACAAGTTCGAAAACCAGATATTTACCAAATTTGGCTAGACTGTTGATATTAATGAGAGCTCGGACAAGTTCGAAAACCAGATCTTTACCACATTTGACTAGACTGCTGATATTAATGAGAGCTCGCACAAGTTCGAAAACCAGATCATAACACATTTGGTTAGACTTTTGATATTAATTAGAGCTCGGACAGTTCGAAAACCAGATCTTTATCACATTTGATTAATGAGAGCTCGGACAGTTCGAAAGCCAGATCTTTACCACATTTGACTAGACTGTTGATATTAATGAGAGCTCGCACAAGTTCGAAAACCAGCTGATATAGCTTGTTTTCTGACCAGGGACACCAGAGTTAGGGTCCCTTGTTTTACTGAAAAAAATGTCATATTCAGCCTTGTGAACACTAGCACCTTTATTTGTATTTGATCTTTACCTAACTTGGTCAAATTGCTGACAGCTAGGACAAGTTCGAAAATCGGCCAGATTAGATTGGTAACACCAGAGTTATGGCCCTTGATTTATTAGACAAATCCATATATAGCCTTGTGAATACTCTAGCACATTCATTTTGTATTTGATATTTACCAAACTTGGCCAGATTGTTCATATTAGTAAAAGCTCGGACAAGTCCGAAAATCAGCAATATCGAATTACTGACACCTGAGTTATGGCCCCTTGATTTAGTAAAAAAATTACCATATTCTGTCTAGTGAACACTTTAGCACCTTCATTTTGTAGTTGACTTTACCAACCTGTGCCATGCTATACTCTGCGTTGTGAACACTAGAGCAAATTCAGATTGTATTTCATCTTCAGCACACTTAGCCATACTGTTAATATCAATGAAAGTGTGGGGATGCCGGGGGGGGGTGGTGGGGGGGGGGGGGGTGGTGGGGGGGGAGGGGGGATTGGGGAAGAAACCAGCTATATCGGATTGGTAACACCAGATTTATAGCCGTTTATGGATTTATTGAAGTGTCATAGTGTGCCTTATGAACACTCTAGTCCCTTCTTTTCTAATCTGATCTCTAGTCCCTTCTTTTCTAATCTGACCTTTGCCATACTTGGAAAAACAATGTTTATATAAATGAAAGCTCTGACATCATTGAAACCCAGCCATATCAAATTAGTAACATCAGAGTTATGTCCCTGGAGTTATCTCAAAATGCTATATTTTGCTTCATTGGCGCTCCAACATCTTTATTTTTCATCTGATATTTAAGTAACTTGGCTTGATTGATGATATCAATGAAAGCTCGGACACGCTTGAAATCAAGCCAAATCGGATCAGTAGCACCGGAGTTATGGCCCTTGATTTATTAAAAAAAACACTATATTTTGCTTTGTTAAATCCTTAGGTACTTCATTTTTCATCGGATCTTAACTTGTTCAGGGTGTTTATATCGATGAAATTTAATCAGGTTCAATAATCAGCCAAATCTTAGCAGAAACCTCGCCCTCCCCACAACCCAACCCTTTTTTTCGGCACACAACCTAGCCCACCTCCGCCCCAGCCGATTATAAGAGTCATTGATAGCAAATAGAGCGTCTTCAGGCCCACTTTATATACATGGTAATACATTAAATGTATGTAAAGTCGGCAAGGTACGCATAACAATTAACATCCACTCATGTGAATTTTTGAACCGTCCGCACAGATGGTGGTGTGTGGTGGTTTTACTGTGGGGGGAAACCGGAGGACCCGGAGAAAACCCACCTGTCCGATTTGGCGACCATCGTACCATCTTACTTCCTAGTCCGGGATTCTAACCCGGGATACATTGGTGTAAAGCGAATGAGCTAAGCACGATGCTAACCGGACAGCTCATTATGTTAAGTGAAAAACAAGTTTTTAAGGAAATCGTATACTCATTTATCTCCTCAGTAGTGTCAGTCAGGTACATAAAGAATTTTATTGCACCTCGCACAAAATCCTAGGAATTTCATTGGATTAGAGCGGTCACATGGTGACCCTCCATTATTCTATAGTGGGTCAGTAGATTTCATAGAGGGTCACTAAAACAATATGGACTACAATTTTGATTCAAAGTTGAAATCATTTGCAAATAGTTCTTTAAATCGTTAGTAACAAACATAATAAGTAAATTTAATAATGTTTTTAAACTGTATCGGTCGTGACGTCAACGTCATGACGTCAAATTGCGCGAACGTCTCAATGCCATTGACGCTCCATTATAATGGGTTAAATATCGGTGTTTGCCTTAAAAATGATGCTCGATGCAATAAATCAGTTATTGGGTTTGTTACTGACCCCCTACAGAAATATGTGGGGTCAGTCAGATGTATTCGGGGGACTCGGCTATCGCCTCGCCCCCTATACATCTGACTGACCCCACATATTTATGTAGGGGATCAGTAACACACCCAATAACTAATAGTGGCAAATAGTTTAGATAGTATGTTGTTAAACGCTAAATATTGTAAAATGTTAAAATAACATTCGATAGGTAAATAAGAGACACACACATTCGATAGGTAAAGCGCTTGCACCTGTCAAAGTAAGTAGTTATACATGGTGGAAATGTTTTTGCATCGATTTCACACGTGGTCTTAACGTTTAAATTATATTAATGTATTTAATTTCTACAAGTTTGTCTGATAACTTACTGTCGTTCCATACCCATCTTGCAGGCTCAGCGCTTTCACTATATTTCATGCCCAGCCACGGAGATTCGTCAGAATCCCAGCCTAAGGCCTTCAATGCCGAGCCAATAAACTCCGAGGTTTCTGCCCCATTTATCATCAGCATTGATCCGCCATAGTTGTAACATGTCTGCCTGGCGCTCTCATACGTCTGTGAGATTTTAATAAATATGTAGCACGTGCCTCCATACCGTGCAGTATGTATGTTCGTTGTTTCGCTTGGACAAGCTGAGTCGCCGAAAAGAACTTGATAATATGGAAAGAAAATAAGTATGTGAATAAAAAGAAATATTATAATACGCAGACAAAAGATGGTATTGCCTACTGAACGTCAATAGTAGAAGGTACGGGTTATGTTGTTTTGTTAAACAGATTCTACATTAGGCATACTTTTATAAACGGTATTAACATTTAAAAATGATTTGTTTGTTTGAATGATGTTTTACGTCATTTTTAGCACATGTTAGGCCATATATGAATGGTCGATTTTTTTGTGGTAGAAGCAGATCACTCCATTTTTTCATGGGTATAAGCAGTCCTGTATACCCCACGCCATCCGTAAGAATCGACAATTTCTCACATGAGTTTGAAAATGGAAGTAAACGAAGGTAAACGACTATACTTCCGTCGGAAAACATAATGTACAATTGTTTTGGTTTGCAGTTACGAGTGCTAGCCTATGTATTGACTTCAGTTTTTATTTCCGGTCTAGGAGACCCTCCCAGTGGGGTCCATGTTCCCTTGTTCCCTGAAAATATGACCCAATGTTCCCTTGTTCCCCAAAAATATGTTGCTTTGTTCCCCAAAAATATTTGTCCAATGTTCCCTTGTTCCCCAAATAATTACCAATAACAGACAATGTTCCTTTGTTCCCAAAAAATAAATGACCATGTTCCCTTGTTCCCCAAAACCCCTGGGAGACCCTCGTCAATGTACTCTGTACAGTAGTTGAATGTTAAAACAGGCGCTGATACCGATATGACCATAGTTAATCTGGACGCTAATATGTTTCAGCCGTCTCGAACGGGTTCACTTTTTGGAATAGTTTGACATATTCATGCCAATTTAGTTAAATGACATTCCAACATTATTAAGTGGTTATTTTAATGGAAAAAGTTGTAGTCTTTATGTAAAATATACAGTTCTAGATATTACAACACAATTCAATGGCGTTTCTCATGTCCACCCACCAACCTTATATTTACATAACAAATCAAACCGTTCCTTTAAAAGGAACATTTATTTGTACCTAAGACGAATGTGCTGCTTAGTACACGTCGACATGTAGTTACATTTAAAGGGACACATGGCAATCTTGATTTTTTTAAAAACTAGCGGCGTCCCGTTAGTTTTTTCTATATAATTTGCATTTGTTCAATCATTAATGTTAATTATAAGAATTGTATTAAGCCGTTTGTTTTTGCATATTATTAATTTTTGATATTATTGCACCAACAATATATTAAAACTTATAGTATAATAAGACTAAATATTGATACTTAAAATTTGATTTATTTAAATATAACCAGGGTAAAAGTAAAAATGATACTAGATATATAAATCAAGACACCCATTTCAAATACGTCAAGATTGCCATGTGTCCCTTTAAGCTATCATTTACTCAAGCTGAATACTTGAACAACCTGTATGTTTTAGGATGAACTTCAACTCACCGGACCACAAGACTGACACGTCTGTTAATGAGCAACTTGATTCACTACCTTGCAGCACCATTCAGGTTGCGGAACAAACAGACCAAAATAATAGTGACGCACTTGTTGCCTCGACAATTACAGTGCAACACCATCATTTGATATTATGTTCTCTACATGTACTTGGAACACATGAAATCTGTGACACATTCTGACTGTATTTACGCGTGCCGCTCGTGTTGCCTCGAGACTTGATGCACCTGGCAACAGTAAAGCTCTATTTTCAACTATTGAACTCTACATGTTTACTTACTCGGAACACGTGTTGGCTGTGGCACGTGCTGACCTTCGTTGCACGTGCCGCTCGTGTTGCCTTGAGACTAGATGCAGCTGGCAATATTGCATTTTAAACACTACATGTATACTTACTTGGAACACATGCCGGCTGTGGCACGTGCCTGCCGTCACTACACATGTAAGCTAAATAAGCTGAGGCACGTTCTGACCTTCGTTGCACGTGCTGACCTTCGTTGCACGTGCCGCTCGTGTTACCTCGAGACTAGATGCACTAGACCAACATTGCATGTTCTACATTTATATATACTTACTTGGAGCACATGACGGCTGTGGCACGTGCCGGCCGTCACTACACTTCACGGTGTCGTTTTCTGGAGACCTGGTATACCCGTTATTACAGCTCCAATGTAAGGTGTCACCGTGAGAAATACTGGTCTGTTCAGCTGAACCGTGCAGGATCTCTGGCGACGAACAGCCTCCTTTATAATAAATAATATCAGAATGAGGACACATGATGTTTTCTATCTGATTAAAGGTGCATGTATATTATTTTTTCAGATTATGCTTCTCTGTGATTTTGCATAAAAAGATGTATTTGAAGATTCAATAATCAGTTTTACGAAAATCGGAGCAGTCGTATATACACGATAGTTTCGTGTATCTTTGAAGAAACTAACCCGCCAAATATCGGGGGAAAAATACACTACAAAACCTCAGATGTTCCGGTCATTTAATAATGTGTATGTGCCCATTAAAAGTCAAGGTTTATCAAATATCCGTGGTTGAATATGTGCAAAATGATTTATGAGTTGGTAACTATTCGATGCTCCAGTTTTGGGGTTTGGCCTGGCTTGTTAGAACCGTTTATATTGTGTCTTTATGATTATCAAAACATGCAGGTTATGTGCATCGCTACTATTAGGCCACAAAGCCCCGGGCCTATACATCAATTTGAATGATACATACCTCGTCGTCAGCAGATGTAGAAACGATGTGCATATGTTGTAAAATGTGGCTGTTGTTGGTGGGATAGCTACTTAAATATCCAAGCAGGTGCCTCAACCGACAACACCTACAGCCACGTAACAAAGTCATTTATCACATAACTAACGATATGGGAGTGGAATAACACCATTCTTTATTTCGATATACCACAAGTTATATAAGCATGCAAATAAGCCTAGTATGCGCTGTCAAAAAAAATATCGATAATAACTATGATCCAATTCCCACGGTTTATGTCGGTTTCGCGTGTTAAAGCGACAGGCGGCATGCAATAAAAGTCGATATGTGAGTTATGTGATTATAGAATTTAACAGTCGTTCTCATTCATTATTGAATTTCTTAAACTCGTTAGCAAAAATGATATAATGCTCGGCAAAAGCCTCGCATTGTATCATTTCTCGGCAAGAAAACTCGCATTATATCATTTTGCCAACTCGTTTAATAAATTCAATAATGAATGAGTACTCATGTAAGATCCTCTTTTTATTCCCAAAACTGGTACACATAATCATTGGTTTGTTAAATTCCTATATTTATATGAACTTATAGTGCCGTTGGTTTTTATGCTGGTTTCTGATGCTGCATATGGAGGAGCACGTGACTTGTTGTTGTTGTTGTTGTTGTTGTTGTTGTTATTGTTGTTGTTGTAAAAATGTTGGGGGTAAAGACTGGCCAAAATGTTGGGAATAAAAGACTGGCCATATGATCGTGTTGTTGTATTGAAATTGCTGTATTGAAATTGGCTCTTTGTCCTAGGTCCATATAACAACTACAACTTTGAAACTTTATACAGTTGTTCTACATCCTAACATGATCCAGCATATCAGGTTTCATTACTCTGTGCTGCTTTCTGCAAAGGTTATGCCCCTTTTTTAACTTAGTATATTGGTTAAGTTTTCCGTTATGGTCCACTTTTTAGCCAGGATGTTTTTGGAAAAAAAATACGACTTATTGTCATCAACTGATCGGCGTCTGCGTATTTCGTTAAGTTTTATGTTAAAGTGCACTTCTTTCAGTAACTATAACAGATAAAGTTTCTTTCAGTACAGATACAGCTTTGAAACTTTGCTTGAGCATGCTATTTCCTGACGCAGGCCATGCAGTACTGGTTTCCACTCAGGAAAATCTCATGATCAGCCCTACGTGGCACACACCTATGACAAAAATAAGTGTCAAACATTCAACAAACCGAACTGTATGATATCTTACCACTACAAACCACTTCTTCCAAATACATGTCTACCTACCCCAGCCATTTGTCACATTTCACTGATCATATCAGCTTCTTTTTTGATGTTTTGTTTTACTTAATTCAAACTACCTCAATATTCTAAAAATCTTCATAACATTCTAGAAATATATATCATCAGCAATTAATGCAAACATTTAAATATGTTTTGATATCTTAAGTATGTGCCTTTGTTCTCAAGTTACTATTGCTTACTGTTGCCATATAACTTTTTAAAGTTTTTAAAATATTTCTACATTTTTGTTATATAATAAAAATTTGCAAATAAATACATACGTTTGTTTCCTCATTTTGAAAACATTCTGCGCCACCCTGATGCTTTGCATCAGTTTCTTCTTGTATTGTGTTTGTAATGAATTTGTGGTGAGTATGGTGTAACAGGATTGTCGAACTGATTTAAATGATCGTTCAGCTAAATATACATGTTTTATGTTGTTGATGGTAGGTGGTGAATCATTTAGACTGCAACTTGTACATATTGGATTCAATTAAGTTTATGGAATCAGACAGTGGCTTTTCTATGGATCAACTTAAGTGAATTTAATAAGGATATAGACAGTTTAATAGATACAGCTCAAAGTTTGCTAATCAACACTATTTCAATGCGACTTTTTACGGTGACCGATTTTATCAACAGCATAAAACCCAACAATTGATTTTGTTATACGATTAATTTATGTGAAATTCAAAAATTGATTAGAAAACAATTTTCTTGTGAATAATAGTTGTGCATGTCACAATAAAATTACAGTTTCGCGTTGTATTTGGGGTGATAGGCGAAACAAGTTTGGTGCTTATCAAAATGTGAGTAGTATAGTTAAGATCTGAGAATAATGTATAGATCACCGCCAACGCATGCAGCATAACAGTTCAGAAAAGCCCGAATGAAATGAACATGAAGACACATGATTCAAAAACGCACTCAACTTGTCCTAAATACAGAAACTTACTGTTACAGTATGTCGATCCCCAGCCATCTTCTTCACACATAATTTCCTGGGTTCCAGAGAGCGTGCTTCCTTCGTTACATCTGTAAAATTGCGGGCATGAGGATATGCGAAACATTAATACAATTTATATCGTAATTACAAAAAAATGGGCAAACAAGATATCAATTAAATAAAAAAAATCAACCCCTAAAAATCATCTATACTAAAAATAAAAAGATCAGATCAACGCGCTATGTAGGGGCAAAATATTAGGTTACAAAGTTCATCCTCGCTAACAAATCACACATTCATTTATTTGTTTCAAAGCTACTCGTGTGAACATCAACAAATTTAACTAAAAAATATTTACTTCAAAGCCCAATTCAATTTTTGTTTCTGTCTACGAACATAAAAAGTCAAAACGGGGCGATCTTGATTTAGGACGCACATTCATAAACAGGATAAAGCTCATTTGACTCCTTCAAAAGTATGTAGATCTGAAACTCCTATATTTGGGTAGGTTTTGTTAGAGGTAAATTTGTTGTTTAAGGATCATTTGTGTCACTGAAGTAGCGTATGATGCGGCTGTAACGATGGAGAATGCCGTTACACGCCCTGTGTTTGTTTTTGAGGGCCGTACATGTTTAAAAATATGACCTAGTATAAACAAAAGAGACTGAATAGATCCACTATGCATGTCGTATGCGTAGTATTTTTAACAGAGATAAAATAGTCCTGAACATTGCGCATTTACTTTAAACACGCTATCAACACAAACTAAACACGTTATCAACACAAACTAAACACGTTACCAAACACGTTATCAACACAAACTAAACACGTTATCAACACAAACTAAACACGTTATCAACACAAACGGCGATTTTGCATTTCGAAGTCACGGATGGAATTAGTTACCACACAATAAGTGCATAAGTACGTTACTTACTTACTTAGGTTACCATTCCAAAATGATGTAACTATGTAACAATCCCAAAATGACATAATTATGTTCCCAATGCAAAATAATAAACTTACATTACCATTCCAAAATGAAAGTCACCGTTCCAAAATGATGTTTTTATGTTTCTAAGACAAAATTGAGTACATCCATTACCCTTTCCAAAAGGGATTACTTATGTTACCATTCCAAAATAGAGTACTTACGTTACAATTAAAAAATGGAGTGCTTACGTTACCATTCTCAAATGAAGTACCTACATTATCATTCCAAAATGGAGTATTTATGTTTCTATTCCAAAATGGAGTACTTACGTTACAATTTGAGAATGGAGTAATTATATTACAATTACAAAGTGGAGTACTTACGTTACCATTTCAAAATGGAGTACTTATGTTACGATTCCAAAATTGAGTACTTACGTTACAATTCCAAACTGAGTGCTTACGTTACAATTTCAAAATGGATTACTTTCGTTAAAATTCCAAAATGAAGTATTTACGTTACAATTACAAAATGAAGTACTTACGTTAAAATTCCAAAATGAAGTATTTACGTTACAACTCCAAAATGAAGTACTTTCGTTAAAATTCCAAAATGAAGTGCGTACGTTACAATTACAAAATGAAGTACTAACGTTAAAATTCCAAAATGAAGTATTTACGTTACAACTCCAAAATTATGTACTTACGTTACGATTCCAAACTAGAGTACTTACGTTACAATTACAAAGTGGAGTACTTACGTTATGATTCCAAATTGGAGTACTTACGTTACCATTCGCAAATGAAGTTCCTACGTTATCATTCCAAAATGGAATATTTATGTTACTATTCCAAAATGGAGTAATTACGTTACAATTTCAAAAAGGAGTACTTACGTTACAATTCCCAAACGGAGTAATTACGTTACAATTACAAAACGGAATACTTACGTTAGTAAGTTACTATTCCAAAATGGAGTATTACGTTACTATTCCAAAATGGAGTACTTACGTTATAATTCCCAAATGGAGTACTTATGTTACTATTTCAAAATGGAGTACTTACGTTACAATTACAAAACGGAATACGTTACTATTCCAAAATGGAGTACTTACGTTACAATTCCCAAATGTAGTACATATGTTACTATTCCAAAATGGAGTACTTTCGTTACTATTCCAAAACGGAATACTTACGTTACTATTCCAAAATAGAGTACTTACGTTACAATTCCCAAATGGAGTACTTACGTTACAATTCCCAAATGGAGTACTTATGTTACTATTCCAAAATGGAGTACTTACGTTACAATTACAAAACGGAATACTTACGTTACTATTCCAAAATGGAGTACTTACGTTACTATTCCAAAACGGAATACTTACGTTACAATTCCAAAATGGAGTACTTATGTTACTATTCCAAAATGGAGTACTTACGTTACAATTCCCAAATGGAGTACTTATGTTACTATTCCAAAATGGAGTACTTATGTTACAATTACAAAATGGAATACTTACGTTACTATTCCAACATGGAGTACTTACGTTACAATTCCCAAATGGAGTACTTATGTTACTATTCCCAAATGTAGTACGTATGTTACTATTCCAAAATGGAGTACTTACGTTACTATTCCAAAATGGAGTACTTATGTTACAATTCCCAAATGTAGTACGTATGTTACTATTCCAAAATGGAGTACTTACGTTACTATTCCAAAATGGAGTACTTACGTTACAATTCCAAAATGGAGTACTTATGTTACTATTCCAAAATGGAGTACTTATGTTACAATTCCCAAATGGAGTACTTACGTTACTATTCCAAAATGGAGTACTTATGTTACAATTACAAAACGGAATACTTACGTTACTATTCCAACACGGAATACTTACGTTACAATTCCAAAATGGAGTACTTATGTTACTATTCCAAAACGGAATACTTACGTTACTATTCCAAAATGGAGTACTTATGTTACTATTCCAAAACGGAATACTTACGTTACAATTCCAAAACGGAATACTTACGTTACAATTCCAAAATGGAGTACTTACGTTACTATTCCAAAATGGAATACTTACGTTACTATTCCAAAATGGAGTACTTACGTTACAATTCCAAAATGGAGTACTTACGTTACTATTCCAAAATGGAATACTTACGTTACTATTCCAAAATGGAGTACTTACGTTACAATTCCAAAACGGAATACTTACGTTACAATTCCAAAATGGAGTACTTACGTTACTATTCCAAAATGGAGTACTTACGTTACAATTCCAAAATGGAGTACTTACGTTACTATTCCAAAATGGAATACTTACGTTACTATTCCAAAATGGAGTACTTACGTTACAATTCCAAAACGGAATACTTACGTTACAATTCCAAAATGGAGTACTTACGTTACTATTCCAAAACGGAATACTTATGTTACTATTCCAAAACGGAATACTTACGTTACAATTCCAAAACGGAATACTTACGTTACAATTCCAAAACGGAATACTTACGTTACAATTCCAAAACGGAATACTTACGTTACAATTCCAAAATGGAGTACTTACGTTACTATTCCAAAACGGAATACTTATGTTACTATTCCAAAACGGAATACTTACGTTACAATTCCAAAACGGAATACTTACGTTACAATTCCAAAACGGAATACTTACGTTACAATTCCAAAACGGAATACTTACGTTACAATTCCAAAATGGAATACTTACGTTACAATTCCAAAATGGAGTACTTATGTTACTATTCCAAAATGAAGTACTTATGTTACAATTCCCAAATGGAGTACTTATGTTACTATTCCAAAATGGAGTACTTATGTTACAATTCCCAAATGTAGTACGTATGTTACAATTCCAAAATGGAGTACTTACGTTACTATTCCAAAACGGAATACTTACGTTACAATTCCAAAATGGAGTACTTATGTTACTATTCCAAAATGGAGTACTTACGTTACAATTCCCAAATGGAGTACTTATGTTACTATTCCAAAATGGAGTACTTATGTTACAATTCCAAAATGGAGTACTTACGTTACTATTCCAAAATGAAGTACTTACGTTACAATTCCAAAATGGAGTACTTACGTTACAATTCCAAAAGCGAGGTACCCAGTGTCTCCATATAAACCCTCAACATTGCCGTCACCAATATTAGGCTCTCCACAGTCAATAGCTATAGGGACAATGGATTAATTTGTAATATTCTTTATAATATAATAAAATGTTTGTTAAGCGGTTAAGGTTATAAAAAGTTTATTTAATATAAAGGTAAACCTTATAGTTGATGTATTATTTTATTTTTTTGATTTACGTCAGGGAATAACCAATCTAAATAGTATATATAATTAACAAACAAACATTTGTTAAATGAAAAATCGTCATGCACAGCTGATAATATGACGGAAAATTCCGATTCTTGAAGGAGGTAGAGGTGACCGAATATTTGAAATAACCGAGTTAGTCACATTTAAGTTTATACATGCACGCACTTACCTTCACAATAGGCATGTTCGCCACTCCAGGTCCCGTCACCTTGGCACACTTGTTGTGAACTGCCGCGTAGAACAAAACCTCGATCGCAGACATTCTCAGCGGTACTGCCATAGCTATCGCGGTCACCTGTCGTTATGGAAACAAGAGAGCATGTATGCGATATATGTTGAATTGAATTGAATTTGGTTTTACGGCGCACCAACACATGAAAGGTTATACGGCGCCTAACAGGAATGAACATGCCAGGCTCATTTTCAATTTGCATCAAGATAAAATATGGATAATGGGCCTAGAACCTTCTAGCCTGCAAAACTGCAAAGTTTCTGCAAATTCTATAGTAGATACTCCATTTACGATGAAGCCACGTTTCCACGTTTGCATACGCGGTGTCATGAAGAAGACCTTGAATGAGCTTGATAAACATGAACATGAAGAGTGGGGCCGATGGGGGTCCTACCCCTCTGCCTCTAGCGGGATTTGTATTGGTTGCATTCTACCACGGCAACCACACGGGGGAGGGTGGGGGGTGCGATATATGTATTTCTTCTCTAAATATTTGTCAGAGTTCTTCATTACTTTTTTTTAATATAAATTTTATTTTATTTTTTATAATGATTAAATCAGTTTTGCTAAAAAAAGACAGACCTTATTCCATTCTGTAGCTGTATGTTAAAAACATGTTAAAGTGTTCTTCACATTTCCAATAACATAAGCAAACTTTAACCTCTTGCATGCATGGTATATATAGTTGATCGATTTTATAATGATTACCGTCCCTTTAAACGCCCCTACCCTATAAACGCCCCCTGCATGCTCAAGTTTGTGTGTTTGAAAGGTCGCTAGTTATCGTCAGTCATACTGGGCCAACCATATAGTATTCTCACCGCTGCGGGTTCGAATCCCATTGGGAGTTCGACTTGTCAAGGGAGAAAGTGTCGAATAAAGTACATGTTCTACCCAGGAATAAGTGGGTGGTCTGCCTCCACCACAACAAATCGACATTCATATATAGCGTACTAATTTTGCTGGAAAATGACATTAAACAGCAAACAAACAAAACAAAACATGTCCGTGGTTCAATTCCCGGCTGCGGCACGCCATTTTTTGAAATGACAATTATTCTGAATATTTAATAATTCAGTGTCCTTGTTAGACGCAGTAGGGTAGTAGTTATAAGGCGGTACTTTGTGCCGGGTTAATGGCAGCGGGAAAAGGTAAGTATAGTTTCTTAATTAGGGTTACTAAATCACTACTAGTAAAGAACATACTGCGTTAATATGTTTACGCCAGTAACACTCATACCGTTGTTGTAGTTCTGATGGCGGCTGAGCTTGTATCCATCTGGTAGTGACGGACAGTGTACAACTGCAAGTAAAATCAATAAGCATTTCCAGCTTCAAAATGTTAATTTGAGGAAAGGTGGTAGAACGTGTTACCCAACCAATGTGCCATCGCATTATACCATTCGCTAAATATGCAAACTGTTTGTAATTTATGGATACTTATTTAAAAATAAAAAGCAGTAATCGACCTTACGTCAGTTGTCAATCATAATAGATTTCAACCAATACAATCAATATGATACCTCCGACAAAGAGGAGCACATGCAACTCGATTAAAATACGCCCTATTTTGTCAATATACTCCGACATTAACAATAAGGCGGACATATTCAAGTACTGGAGTAAGATTTAACTCTGTTTCTTCTTCATCTAGTGTGTACTTGGGTGATATATATAGGAAAAAGAAACGCAACTCGGGGAATTTCGCTATATATTGTATATACTGCACACTAATTCCACATAACATTCCAAAGAAATCCCAAGATGTGCAAAAAATATATATGTATATGATGTTGTAGAAGATTTAATCACAGTACACGTTGTAACAAGAAATTCAAAAAAGTTGAAGTTCCTCTTTGAAAAACTGAGCCAGTTCAGTACTGTATTTAACGTAAAGAGTTTGCAAAAGTTTGTATCCTAAGTTTGCTCACATACTGGAGCCAAACGCGTACTCTGTCAATAATGAAACTTTGAAGAATACTATTTACTGTGTTGCGTGTTGTTTAAGTCTTTTTTTCCAAAAGGAAAGGTCTTACGTAGCCATGTACCATTCGATTAACAGCAGCATATTGTACATACAATATATAGCGGAAATTCCCGAGTTGCGATTCTTTTTCCTTTCAGTATAGTTCCGATTTGTGAGTCAAGCTTAGCTGAGTCAGTTAGGAGTACATCTGTAAGAAAAGCACATGAAGTTCCGCAAACAATTCCCAAAGTAACATGGTCGATATCTGTGGGAACTTGACCCATGGACAAAATATAGCTGACAATGCAGTAATTGGAATCGCTATTTCACATAATTTAGTTTGCCATCTTGCGAATAAAGGTATAACAGAAGTAAAACAAACCCCATTGAGTCCTGTACAATATTTTCCAAGCTTTCTAGTTTGCCATTTTTCAAAATGAAGTTCAAACAAGATTCACTTACATATTCTCAGTCATGAGACCCTCCTCTCTAGAAAACTGCTGAGAAAAGTAGGGGTCACTTGGCATATAAGAAAATAAAAATCTTATATTTGTTGACACCGTGAACAAACTGCATTCATTCGGCACCTCCTACATATGTTCTACTTCCACTTTCAAAACTTTCAAGTGGATAAATAAAATATACATACAACCATGCAAATGGTTCTTAGCTATCACAAACCAGTCAATAAAGTCATTTCAGCCAGAAAAATAAATACTTAAAAATGCCTTTTATCACAAAAAAGTTAGGGATTATATATTTGGGAACTCCTTTCTAGAGCAGGCATGAATACCCTACACCGGGCATGAATACCATAGTGATTTACTTCCTGTATGCCTTAAACCGCTTTCATTGTCGGTCTGATTGACATGTAATTCACTGTTATACTGTAGCTTTCTTAAACTGGGCTACGTTACTGACCATACAGCCGGCATCTCGTATCTCTGTTTGTATCGCTAGTTCACATATTTGTTTTGCTTTCTTGCGGATAATGTCGTAAATGTCGGTAACTGCGTAATTTTTCGGTCTGCTCGACATACACTGATATACCAGAACGTCTCTGTCTGCTCGACATATACTGATATACCAGAACGTCTCTGTCTGCTCGACATACACCGAAATACCAGAACGTTTCCGTCTGCTCGACATACACGGATATACCAGAACGTCTCCGTCTGCTCGTCATACACTGATATACCAGAACGTCTCTGTCTGCTCGACATATACTGATATACCAGAACGTCTCTGTCTGCTCAACATACACCGATATACCAGAACGTTTCTGTCTGCTCGACATATACCAGAACATCTCCGTCTGCTCGACATACACGGATATACCAGAACGTCTCCGTCTGCTCGACATACACTGATATATCCGAATGTCTGTGTCTGCTCGACATACACTGATATACCAGAACGTCTATGTCTGCTCGACATACACCGATATACCAGAACGTCTCTGTCTGCTCGACATACACCTATATACCAAAACGTCTCTTGTCTGCTCGACATACACCGATATACCAGAACGTCTCTGTCTGCTCGACATACACCGATAAACCAGTACGTCTCTGTCTGCTCGAAATACACTGATATACCAGAACGTCTCTGTCTGCTCGACATACACCGATATACCAGAACGTCTCTGTCTGCTCGACATACACCGATATACCAGTACGTCTCTGTCTGCTCGAAATACACTGATATACCAGAACGTCTCTGTCTGCTCGACATACATCGATATACCAGAACGTCTCTGACTGCTCGACATACACCGATATACCAGAACGTCTCTGTCTGCTCGACATACACTGATATACCAGAACGTCTCTGTCTGCTCGACATACACTGATATACCAGAACGTCTCTGTCTGCTCGACATACACTGATATACCAGAACGTCTCTGTCTGCTCGACATACACTGATACACCAGAACGTCTCTGTCTGCTCGACATACACTGATATACCAGAACGTCTCTGTCGGCTCGACATACACTGATATGCCAGAACGTCGCTGTCTGCTCGACATACACCGATATACCAGAACGTCTCTGTCTGCTCGACATACACCGATATACCAGAACGTCTCTGTCTGCTCGACATACACCGATATACCAGAACGTCTCTGTCTGCTCGACATACACCGATATACCAGAACGTCTCTGTCTGCTCGACATACACGGATATACCAGAACGTCTCTGTCTGCTCGACATACACTGATATACCAGAACGTCTCTGTCTGCTCGACATACACTGATATACCAGAACGTCTCTGTCTGCTCGACATACACCGATATACCAGAACGTCTCTGGCTGCTCGACATACACCGATATACCAGAACGTCTCTGTCTGCTCGACATACACCGATATACCAGAACGTCTCTGTCTGCTCGACATACACCGATATACCAGAACGTCTCTGTCTGCTCGACATACACCGATATACCAGAACGTCTCTGTCTGCTCGACATACACCGATATACCAGAACGTCTCTGTCTGCTCGACATACACCGATATACCAGAACGTCTACGCCTGCTCGAAATACACGGATATACCAGAACGTCTCCGCCTGCTCGACATACACGGATATACCAGAACGTCTCCGTCTGCTCGACATATACCGATATACCAGAACGTCTCTGTCTGTTCGACATACACGGATATACCAGAACGTCTCTGTCTGCTCGACATACACCGATCAGAACGTCTCTGTCTGCTCGACATACACCGATCAAAACGTCTCTGTCTGCTCGACATACACGGATATACCAGAACGTCTCTGTCTGCTCGACATACACGGATATGCCAGAACGTCTCTGTCTGCTCGACATACAAGGATATACCAGAACGTCTCTGCAACATTTATCTTTTAGTACATGTAAATTAGGCTACGTTACCGACACTGTAGCTGATTTTGTCACTATTGTATCACTCTTTCTTGTATTTTAATTTATTTTGCTACATTAAGTTACTACAAACCTTGACATGTCGGTAACCGTGTCCATTGTCGGTCTACTCGACATACACTTCGGGGACTTCCCTGCAGCGTGTAACCTTCGTTACATGTAAACTGAGCTATGTTACCGACGGTATAGCTCTGAAGGTTGTATTCTCCGTGCTCAATTTCAGGAGCTCCGCAATTCTTCCCTGTAATATATGGACATATGTTTGTTTAGATTTTAGCGTTTAAAGTAACACATAATCAATTAAAAAAATTGTTTTTTATGTAAACGTTATTTTGTACTTATCAAAATGCGTTAATCAAGTTAGATGGTCAAAACGATTAAATGCAATATTATAACATAGCTAGTCGACATTGAAATATAGTAAACGTTTTTGTGTGAAATGCAAAATCGTATACTGATTATTATACATATATCTTATTCATTAAAAAGATGTGTATTGACACATTCTTTAATCATTCGTTACAGACACAGATTTTTAAGAATACGATTAAGAAGAAAATCCCGCAAAATTCAAGTTTTCTTACTTTATTAAATGAGAAATCAATACGATTTTGATTGGTTTCGAGTTTTAAAGTTTGGGTTATGGAAAGGTCAGGAAATACGTTTTTCTACGTACAGACACACTCCATGGACCTGTCTCTGTTAGTCCACGCGCCATCGGAGCACGTGTAAAGCGGCCATCCATACCGGTCAAACGCGTACCCGCATCTATATCGGATGATCGTATTTTCTGGAAATGTTTCTGCGAAAGACGCGTTGTTTGTACTGTGTTCTACAATTGGTGGAGGGCCGCAGTCCGCTGGAATAGCACGATGGTGATCAGTAAGAGAAGTAACATTGAGAAATATGTGTACGGTGTCAGATCTACGGTTTCCTGTTAGGGCCATCTTACCATCGAATGTTTCCGATGGTCGTGGAAAATATCTATCTGTGTAGAGAAATGGCTCCTGATATAAGATCTCGTTCTCCGCACTCGTTCTTATATCGGGGCCAGAGAAATGGCTCCTGAGATAAGAACTCGTTCTCCGCACACGTTCTTATATCGGGGCCATTTCTCTACCTCGGGAGATATTTCCCGTATCTCAAAAACACTGGTTCTTAAACTCTATATACCTTAATTATTAAACTTTATATACCTTTAGGATGTCCTACTGGTTAAATGGTGGAGGGACTATAAACCAACCTTAGAACTACACACACACACACACACACACACACACACACACACTTATAATGCTTGATAAACATTTCAAGATTGACGTGTGTCCGGTTACTTGTAAAGATGCGGGTTCGAGACAGGCAGGCATATTTTGATAGTTGTTTGTTGCTACGTTCGTCAGGATTAGGATAAACCTAACCTAATTCTCGTGGTAACTGACGCGTGCCAAAATAACTGACAATCACACGTGCGCCAAAGAATGTTTCCGATGGTCGTGGAAAACTAACTCGACCCGAGTTTTAACTTCCACAGTTAAAGGGATATTCGGCAATCTTGATTTTCTAAAAAAAAATCAACGAGTCCAGTTAGTTTTCTACAAAACTTGCATTTGTTCAATCATTAATATTAAGTATAACAATAGTATAAAGCAAATTGTTTTTGTATATTATTAACTGTTGATTATATTGCACCAATAATATATGTAAACCTATCGTAGAATAAATAATCTTATTTAATTATATACAAGCAGGTTTAAAGTCAAAATGATATTGGATAAACGAATCAGGACGAGACTTCAGTGTTTGATAAAACGTTGAAGATTGCCACGTATCTCTTTAACCGGGCGGTGCATTGTAGCAATTAAAACATACATTGTACAGCAAGTAAAACATACATTGTATAGCAAGTAAAGTGGTTCTTTATTAGTCGTTATCTTCTTCCTCTGCGGGCGGCTCTAAATACTTAAAATAGTCATTTTTTTTAAAAAAAATTTAAAGATGAGTTTGTTTTTGCGAGCGTCTCCGTGGCCGAGGGGTTAACGACGTTGCGTTGTAAACCTTCTCGCCTCTCACCGCTACGAGTTCCAATCACACTGGAAGCTCGACTTGTAAATGAGAAAGTGTCGATTCTTACGGATGGCGGGAGGTGTACAGTACTGGTTCAACCCAGGAAAAGTGGGTAGTCTGCCTCCACCACAAAAAAAATCGACCGTCATATATAACCTTACATGTGTTGAAAATGACGTAAAACGCCAAACAAACAAACAAACTTTATTATGCGTGAATTCCAGTGACTACACTGTTTAAAATGAGCTCTAGTCAAATAAACGTATAGACTCACTGAAATATAACACGATCTTGAGAAGCCTTTAAGATCAACAAACTAGAAGTGCATACCTTTTGTTCTGTATACTATTCCCAGTACAACCAAAATAATTAAATACATTGCTTAGAAACTATAGTATAAAAGCCCAAGTAGAAATCCAAGTTAACTGGCAAAATACGAAGTCAAATTGAGTTGAACTCCAGCGTAAACGGTAACAGTAATTTCAACCCACGTCATATCGTGTTGGTAATTGGCGTATATTATCATAACATCCTGCTATTTTATGTGAGTAATCATAACTACGGAACCGCTTTACATATCACTACGAGTGTTTGTGAAAAAGTTCTAATTTAAATCCACATTCCGATCCCTAGTGGTTACTAAATTATTGTTTTTCAAATGAAAATCAGTCGTAAGAATGCGACACGTACTGATAGTAAGTTCATACACTGAACAAACATAACATGAAACCATTTAACGCTGGTACATGTATTTTCATAGGCCAGTGTTTGTGTGAGTTTCAAATTTGCCAAGTAATATTATTTTATTTTATTTAAAGCTGCAATGAACAAAAGCTGTATATATATTTGCAGGCATTTATTTTTTTACTTCGGATCCTTTAAAGAAACACATTTGATAATTAGGCTACTCGATGTGTACTTTGAGGTTGAAATAGATCTAATTGCAAAATAAATTATATTCTTTTACTCTGCGGAAGTACATATTTATATCAACCTATTATTGAAAGCTGCACAAAGTCGCAGGTGTCCTTCCTACTAAAATGTGTTTGAACTTCGCAAAAACACTTAATTTGGTAATGCCAGTTAAAAGCCACCCTACGGTATTTTTCTATAAACGCCTGCCCAAATGACGTCAGAACAACTTTTATGGCGCATGTACCACCGGCGATAAATGTAAACAATGGGATTTCCTGTTCGTATTAAATCAATCGCGTACCTGCCTATATGCGAGTACGCAGCTGCGTCCATATCATTTTGCTAAAAAAAAAATGAATTGAATTGAATGTTGTTTAACGGCTCATCAACACAGTATACGTTGGTTAGAGCCGCACAAGAGAGAGAAGGATACATAGGAATGAATGAATGAATGGTGTTTTACGGCACGTCGACACATAAATAGGTCATATTGTGCGCAAAAAAAATATGAAAAATGAAGTATTAATTAAAAATTAATGTAAATATATAAAGATAAAACTATTAAAAATAAAATTAAAATAAGGGATGATAAGGTGTAATATAAACTATGTATGTAAATCAATAAATGCCCGGCAACGGGTATATAAACAAGTAAATATATATAAGAACACATTACAATGATTTATATAGTCTGATCTCTTTCAGGAAATCTAAAACAAGACTAAAATCTACAGTAACCGTGCCCTACTCTTATTATTGAATAGATTCCTATGGTTCTTTAACGTGCTCGGAGGATAGATCGTTACAAGGGAGATACAATTGCTGATGTCGCTACTTCGTACTCTCTTATTGCCTTACACAGTGAGAAAATAAACAAGAGAGCGAGAAAAAGAGAGAGAGAGAGAGAGAGAGAGAGAGAGAGAGAGAGAGAGAGAGAGAGAGAGAGAGAGAGAGAGAGAGAGAGGGATGATGAACCCGTTCATGTTAGGACATTTGATACATATTTCACCCTCCATGTGAGGACACCCATGTTGATGTGGGGACATCACCCTTGTCCTCACATCAACGGTCCTTTTTTTGCATCTAGAAACTCCGTTTGGCGTTATGCAAAAATAATTTCCTTGTGAGGACAAGTGTCCTGACTTGCGGGTATCGCACTCTCATCACCGTAGTTTAAACTGTTATGCTATTTAATACATTCGAAACACCTCGACCAATAAGCAAGCGTCGCAGGGACTCAGATCGAGAACCATGTTCTCAATCATTCAGACGCTGATTAAAACCGAGAATGAGATGTAAGCGCCTGTATGAAACTGAATATAAAGTGCGCAAACTAGACGATGCAACGTCATGAACATGGGTAAGACATAACCATATTTTTGTAGTTTTACAGACTTTACGTCTTAGATCGATCAAGTTTTATCGACAATGTAGCTTTATTTATTGTTGCTGCTCATGATAGAGAATAATAACATTTGGATGTGGGGACATTCCAGTAGTGTACGCATACTTTACAGAGTGGGTGGGGTAGTACAAAAATTAAAAGTTTTTTTTGTTCCAAATAAAATGTGTTACATTCAAGTGTCACCTACATGTTGTTGTTATATTTTGAAGATTGTGTTTGCAATATTACCTAATATGAAATAGGTTAAACCTATAGGGCGAGCACAGTTCATGTTTGATTGTGCCGCTGCGTATGTATGCACCGGTATGTGCAAGTCTAGATGCGAGAATCCGAGAATCATAGCTCTTATGGCGAGTACCTATACCATGGTAGGTACATACCACCATAAGAGCCATGATTCTCACGTCTGGTGCAAGTCTCTACCTGTACGTGTCTTATAAATCGTGACATCCCACCCCCAACAAATATCAATTTGTGTGTGTGTGTGTGTGTATTTCTAAGGATTATAATCCGTCCGCCTACGACAGGCGTCGTACCCGACGATTATAGGCACAATTGAGTCTGGACTTTTATCTATGTGTTTGTGTGTGATGTGATGATATGTCTACTTGAAGCAGCGAACTCAATGGTTTCTTTATAGTGCTGCCACATGGAATACCACACCGTAGTAGACATGATACCCACAGTCACATTATTCTGACACTGGTCAATCAGTCGTAGCACTACCCATTATTTGCTCGTCAGGTTCTGGAGTATCATGGAGACTCGAACCCACAACCTCCCGAATGCAAGGCAGACGCTCTAACCAGTACACCACAATGCTTCAGTCAAATTTCAATTCGTTCCCAGACAGGACAGATATGGCATGGAACGAACTTCGAACGGCTATCTAGTCATGATCCAGTCTGGATCGACATTGGCTGAATCACCAACCGTCATAAAAGCTGCTACTACATCAGTGTATGTAAGCTATGTATACATAAACCGTGATTCACGCGTATACTTTTTTGACGAACAACATGTAATTACGGTTTCAACGTTATGTCAATACGAAAAATGTATATATATGATTTAAGTTTTTTTTATTTGAATATTGTCTAATAATTATGATGATGTATGTTTGTGAAAAGTACAATGATTTTAAAACATAGGAATTTGTTGTTTCCTACTTGACATTTAATAAATGGTGGTCCATTTTCGGAATATTAGTTCAATATTTAGTTGAGTATGTCTGGGGGTGGAGGACACCGGGGCCGACGTTTTTCATCAATATGTTCTGAAAATGCACCAAATTCATCAGTGCTATGTAGAAAAGACGTTGGTTTGTTTCACTCTTTTTGACGTTTAGCACTAGCTGTGCTCAAGATACTTACTAGTTTCTACATCTACATTTTAAGAAACTGAGTGTCCTATTTGACCCTAATGTTTCTGTCGGTGGTAGAAAAACAAAAATAGTGAAATGATAGGACAGAGAAAAGCATAGATCGATTGAAGCAGAAGACAGGTAAAGTTTTCATCACCTTCAAATTTGAACTAGGGCCTACTCCGTAGCATCAGACCAAACCGGATGACCGGTTACAGGTACACTGGCATAGGAACGTTTCATTTATATGGGGGTCCAGTGAAAACCTCAAACTTTGTTAAAAGTAACAAAAAAAAAAGGGGGTTGGAGCACCAATAGTGGCGCGAAAGCCGGATTGCGAATTTAACATTTTAAGTGAAAAATCTTTGTGAAAAGTGGGGTAGTTAGGGTTATTTTCATATAACATTTGTAATGATGTTGAACAAGTGTCAAGTTGCAAAGCTATTCGACAATTCATTTTTGAGAAATGAGGAAAAAACAAAAACTTTAACGAAAACTTCAAAACTCTTAGACGGACGGACGGATAGACGGAAAGACACATGGAAATCGCCAAACTGTAAGCCTGGATTTGCTACGCAATCCAGCAAAAAATAAAAAATACAAATTCTGTACATTATGTTGGAGTCTAAACCCGACAAATTTGCTATTATATCGGGCGTTTGTTTAAGCTAAAGGGTTTTCAGCTATGTGAGTGAGTAATTTTAACAAAATGTAAATACATTATATATAATTGGAACTGGCAATTTTAGTGGTAAATAAAACACCTTAGTTTGGAAAATCGGTTAAAAAATAAATATTTTACAGCCATCAGTTCAGATGAGGCTTTTTGTATGTAAATTCCTATCTATCTGTCTACATCATGTATTAGCCTCTTTCGGGTGTACATCTGCCGTGTTGCTGGGACAGCAAAAAAATAAGAAATCTCAAATATAACTTCAGTTAGCCTCAATAGTTTCAGAATGTCTTAATTTCGGTTTGCCCAACTCATTAAAACAATTTTTGGATAAAAGGTCGAAGCGCCTCAAAATATGCAACATAAGGTAAACATACCTTTTGAACTTCCCCTACCTAAACACGCCAGTCAAATTATTGG
This sequence comes from Cyrtodaria siliqua, assembly GCA_037043455.1. NCBI lineage: Eukaryota > Metazoa > Mollusca > Bivalvia > Adapedonta > Hiatellidae > Cyrtodaria > Cyrtodaria siliqua. The sequence continues at coordinate 82,167 of JAWPHD010003831.1, forward strand.
GATCACGGGAAGGAGGCTGTTCCTACCCCTGTCAGTGTGAGTAACATCTTGGGCCTAACCATCGTTTAGTCACTCTAGACCTGGTGTTGTTCCCTGGTGTTGTTCTAAATACTAGTAGTTATATTTCTTCATAATGGACCATAAAGTTACTGTGCGGTAAAAAAAGATGCGATGACAGAGTGGCTAGCTTACTTGCCTCTGGATATAGAAGTCTGGGGTTCGACTCCCGGAGGTTCACGTCTCGAGAATTGATAACGCATTCCCTTAGATCTAGAACTATTCGTGTAAGATAGTTAAAGTAACTGTGAAAGTATGTCATTCTACCGTAAAGCCGTTGGTCTCCTGTGCAGGGAGAGACATACCCTATTCAGGTTAAAAATCTGTGGTTATCATAAAAAAAGCCTGCAGGTAAACTCATCCACAGAAACGAAACTGTGATAATCATATGTATGTGTATAATACGTCAATAGTATTGGAAGAAAGAAAGAGAGAAAAAGAAAGATGGATCGGTAATAAGCACCTTGCTCACTAATTGTACTAACAGACCATACGTCATAATGTGACGACATACGATGATGACGTAAATCAATGACGTCTTGTCATTGTATTATAATTTCCGTAACATTTCCGGAAATTGCCAGATTGTTCGGGTTTGACACGAATGAACACGGAATAACCTCGTCGATTTCCGTCAATGGCTTACAATAGTAGACGACCGAATACGGAAATCTGCGAAGAATTCCGATTGCATTTATGGTTTTACGGAAATCTGCGAAGAATTCCGATTGCATTTATGGTTTTACGGGAAAATAAACAAATGAAAAATATTTTTTAACCAAATCATTTGTTTATCCTAATCGGTTAGCAAGACATATACATTTCTGCGACACGAAATCTACTTTAATTATATTGTGAAACGTGTTGACGAATTTTCGCCAATGAACAACGCGCAAGGTAACACTTTGGGCAATGCTTCCGGTTAATGGCCGTTTTGGCGACATAGGTAAAAATGCAATTTCATTGTCATTTTTGGATTGGTTTGAGAAAGTTTTTTAATGTTTTTTCAACTCATTCTGCTTGGAAACCACCATTCTTAATGATTTCTACGAATGCTTATCTTGTTAATTTCGTAACGAAATATGCTGTTTTACGGTTGAAGTCGCCCATAAACTGCCGTAAATGACCCAAGACTTTTCAAAAGGATGGATGGTATGTTTACTTTTCGCCTGCATGATACCATAGGAGCTCGCGTCGCTTCGCGACGCGAGCTGTGCTCGCTATTAAAAGCAACAGACGAAGCAAATATTTGCATTTTTAAATCGGTACTCAGGGGTGTAAAAATTTGGAAAAATCCACTCGCCCTGCAGGACTAGTGGAAGCAAAAAGCTACTCGCCCTTAACAATTTACCACTCGCCCTGCAGCATATAACCTGAACATTATTTTCACCACTATAGTAAGCTACACTAAGTACATTTGTGTACCACATTCACTTGAAATGAACACATTAAATGATTAAGATTTATTCCCTTTCATGTGGACTTTTGTCGGGGAGTGGGCAAAAAAAATAAGCGCGGCGGAGAATTAACTTCTACAACAACAACAACAAAATTCTGCTGAACTTTCTCTTCAGTATTTTGTCTCCATTGGACCAATAATAAATGCCAGAACTAATTAATAACGGTTGCGAACTACGCTTATTGTTCAGCCATACCCGTTTTGATTCGCCGACACTCGGGCCGAATCCGTTTGACGCATGCTTTCTTGTGTGATTCGTCTTTTTAATGTAAAACAACCGAATCCAATTTAAAATTATTTCTTCCCTGAACCTAACAACGATTTCTTGTCTTTTTCGTCGGTGGCGAACTCAACACAGTACGAACAAAACATTTTGCTGTCGCGAAATACGAGCCAATCTCACCCTTTCTTCTAGCCTAATAAATTGGCTCCTATGCAGTTTTTTTTTTATTCTGACGTTCTATGTAACTGCACAAAAAACCGCTCCAACACCCATGTGATTTTCGAACGAAATTGAGCAGCTTATCAGAATTATGTGCGTAAACCATGACGATAATCTAACAAAATAATAAGTTATTTACCATTTACTTTCGGTTTTATTTTTTCCGAAGTATATTTTACATAATATATCGGTTTTTCGTAGATCGCTATACATGTGTATTGACAATATATTGACAAGTGCGCGTTTCTCCCAACGTTGCATGCGCATGCGCATAAGTACACATTTTCCACTGTGGACAACGTGTCACGAAACTGCGTTGTTTATAATGTATGTAGTATAAAGTTTTCAAGTCTTAGGTTAACAAAAGGTAATGGGCGAAGGGTGCCGGGATATTTATTATATATTACCCCTTCAGACATTCTCTTAAAAGAAAAATTAAAACAATCTCGCTTGTTTTAAAGCACCTAACCATAGACCTACTGTATGTCCATGACCTAACTTAAGCTTGTTTATTTTGTTTTGTTATGTTCATTTCATTTAGTGTGTAGGGGGTGGGTGAGTTTACGGGTGGATTCAGGGGGCGACCCACTAAACAATCTGTAAAATATGGAAATTTATATTAAACAAGAGCTGTAGGAGAACAGCGCAGCTCGACTATTCAGAGAATAATAAATGGTATAGCCAGTATATACCATCAGAAAACAAGGCTAAAACAATGTGAGGGGGTGGGGGTGGGTATAGAAACTCGGGCCGATATAAAAATTATTGTTATAATCTCATACAAATTATAGTAAAATTTGGGGCAGGATGACATTTCATTTATTTTTATCAGTTTTAATCCAAAGTTGCTGTCATTTAAAAAAAAAATGGTGGTCGAAAGGCAACTCGGGGAGGGAGGGGATACCTGGCGATTTTTTATTGTGGCCTCATTTCAGGATGGTTTTTTTTATTGATATTTCGTCTGTGTATCTGAATTTAATCTAAATTGCTTTATATGTAAATGATTGCGTTCAAATTAAAATTTTAATATCCAATAATGGAAGATAAATGAAAACATTTTCCCTCCCCCTGTCCTCCATGTGAGGGGAGCCCATAAACCAATGGGGCCGGGGGTGGGGGGGGGGTGATATAGTTGTATATTTGTTAAACAAAACAACACGGACATATGTAGAAAAAAAAAAATCGGGTGGTGGTGGGATGGTTGTGGGGCGAAACATATTGATAAACTGATAAAACAAAACAACACAGATATATGCAAAAAACAACAACATTCGGGTGGTAGTGATGATGGTGTGTTGGGGTGGGGGTGTGGGGGTAACACAAATTGACCAAAACAACACAGAAATATGTAAAAAAGAAAAAAGTTTCCAGTAGGGGTGGAGGTGGGGGAGGGGCGTAATAGGGGGGGGGGGGGGGGGGGGGGGCAACATAGCTTTATGTGTAAGAACTGACCAAAACAACACAGAAATATGTAAAAAAATATATATATATATCGAGTTTCGAGTGGAAATATAACAGCCGTTACTGGTCCGATCTGGTTGGTTTTCGAACTTGGCCAGTAGAGATAATAAAATTTACCAAAACAATACAGAAATATAAAAATATAATTAAATGAGTGTCGAGTGCGGGGGGGAGGGGCGGAGTGGGGGGTTGGGGGGGTGGGGGGCTGGTGAGCAACATAGCTATATGTGTAAGAATTGACCAAAACAACAGAAGAATTGACCAAAACAACAGAAATATGTATAAAAAAAATGGAGGGGGGAGAGGGCTGTGTATGGGGTGGGGGGGGGGGGGGGTGGGGGGGGGGCGGGGAGGAGGGAGCCAATGCCCAAATATAGGTGAAGTACAAATAAGATGCATAATGATATAAGATCCCAATCCAAAATTATAACTATATATACACCAGCTAACAGGCAAACCTAGATCTGCCTTTATTGCACATTTTATGTGCCTTCACATTTTGGGTTCCATGGGAGCCCAGAATTTGCGGAAGGCAACATTACTTAAGCAACCCTTTACAACATACTATAAGGAAACCAAGTCCCAAATTTAGTTGAGCTAGGATGGGGCGTTGTGATTTATAAAAAGAAATCGTTGTGTGTTTGGTAGAGCTGAACATGGTGATTTTGTGTTCGAAAACAATAACTGTCACTAGTATTCAAATCCCCCATCCACCTCACCCCCCCGCCCCCACCCCACCCCCAGGGTTTATGAGATGACGAGTTGTCCGTTGTCAGTTGCCCGTCGTCGTCCTTGTGAACACTCTTGCAACTTCATTATTATTATCTTTACCAAACTGCTAATTTTCATATATTTTATATACTCTTTATTACTGTAGAATAATATAACGAATAAAACAAGTAATGTTAACAATACTATAAATAAATAAAATATAACAAAAAATTTAAATCGGCATGAAATATGTGTAGTTTAGACACACTATGTACAAAATGTTTTACTGATTGTAGCAATAAACGGTTCTATTCTATTCTATCGACGGTGCATTGTGGGTTGCGTATGGTGATCTAATATGCGCATTGAACTCTGGGTAAGAATTTCAAACAAGATGGCGGTAAATTTGGATAATTCGGAAATGTGGCAATATATTCGTGATAAATTTGGATAATCTGAGATATTTCATCGTGGCAGGTAAATTTTGAAACACCAATCGACTCAAAAAAAAATCTTCTTTCAACCTATGCATATATAATATATACAAACAATGCTGGTTTAAAAGCGTGAAACCTTCCCAACAGATTCCGTTGGGAAAGTCCAGTCGTAAAATGTGCAATAATCAATACCCGTTGATGCTCGCCAATACGAAAAATTTCAAAAGAGCATTAAACGTGTATTTTAACACACTACCTTTCTTTCTATAATTCCTGAAACGTGCGTGTACATTTTTCTCAATCGTATTCTTTTGATTTTCGTTTTTCTCTCGTCGAGTTTCTACTTTTTTCGAGGGGTTTAGTTGCATTTTGTAAATAACGCCACATTTTGTATTCCTGAAATTTGCTAAAAATAAAACGGAAAACCTCGGCCTCGTTTTCAATATCGAGGCAATTGTCAATATGCAGATCCCTATATATATATAGAGGCATGTACACATGCGCAGTTAAATAGTTAGAATGGTATTGATAGACTACATAAACATCCGGTGTGTAAATTTTTTTTGTTCATTGCCGATATCATGCTCGAAATTGGAAAGTTTTTCTTAAAATTGGGAATTATATTTTTCAAATTGGAAAAATGGTATATTTTTTTGATTGGGAACGGGTCCGTTTATCGGTACCACTTTATATATAAGGAAAAGAAATGCTGTGTTGGATGCTATTATAAATACATTGTAATTTCCTGAAGTTGAGTTGATACAGGTTCTTGTTGTCATTCATAGTTAAAAAGTAAAACCAACTGAATTTATGTTGAGCAGGAAGAGGAAGTGGCAATTTTGTTAGAAGAATTAGTTTCTTTTACCACTTGTTTTTTGATCACCTGAGCCAAAGCTCAAGGTGATCTATTGGGATCACTCTTCGTCCGTCGGTGTCAACGGCGTTATCTTTCTTCTCAAACGACCTTCTCGGAAACCGCTTTGCCAATTTTGATCAAACCCTCACATCAATGATTTTTAGATTTGTTAAAATTAGGTCAGCGCGTCATTCAAGATGGCCGTCATTACCATAATGATATGGTCGAAACCTTAAAAAAATCTTCTTCTCAAGAACCCTGGACAGATTTCAACAGTTTTTCTTTTAAAATGATCGCCAACGCCTAGCCTATCAAAATTGTTCAAATGAAGTCCCCGGGGTCAAAAACGGCCGTGCCCCGGGGTCAAAAATTTGTATATTGAGATTTTGCATGTTGTTTTTCATATAGACATAGGAAAAAAATCTTCCCTGAAACCACAATGCACAGTGCTCTCATGTATTACATGTAGCATCAGGTTATGGTCCTCTACTAAGTTTGTTCAAATGGTGACCCTGGGGTCTAATTTGGCCCTCCCCGGGGGTCACAGTTTTTACATAGACTTATATAGGAAAAAAAAAATCTTCTTCTCTGAAACTACAAGAGTCAGAGGTTTAATATTTTGCATTCACTATAAGATTATGGTCCTTTACCAAGTTTGTTCAAATGGTGACCCTGGGGTCACATTTGGCTCCACCGTAGGGTCACATGTTTTACATAGACTTGTATAGGGAAAAACCTAAAAAATCTTCTCTGAAACTGCAAGAGCCAGAGGTTTAATATTTAGCGTTTGCTATAAGCTTATGGTCCTCTACTAAGTTTGTTCAAATGGTGGCCCTGGTTTCAAATTTGGCACCGCCCCGGGGTCACAGTTTTACATAGTCTTATATAGGAAAACATTTAAAAACGTTTTTTCTCTGAAACTACAAGAGCCAGAGATTTTGCCTTTACTATAGGATTATGGTCCTTTACCAAGTTTGTTCGTGCTTGGCCGTTTCCAAAGGTCCATTATCATACTCTTTTTTTTATATAGGAAAACATTTAAAAAAATTCTATCTGGAACTACAAGAGCCAGAGGTTTAATATTTTGCATTTACTATACTCTTATGGTCCTTTAGCATGTTTGTTCAAATGGTGACCCTTGAGTTACATGTTGTACATAGACATTTACAGGGAAAAGCTTAAACATCTTCTCTAATACCACAAGGCACACAGCTCTCATATATATTACATGTATACCTGGGGTCGCACTTGGCCTTGCCCAGGTGTTACACTCTAGCACCTTTATTTAGTATTTGATATTTACAAAACTTTGTCAGTGTCTTTATCTCAATGTTAACACAACAGAGGCCACATTTCTTGAACAATCTTAACCAAACTTGTTCAGATACTATCTGATAGTACAGTACAGCTCACGCGAAACACACACTTCACTCGATTCGCCGAGTTTGGTCGTATCGAGTTCCGCGCGTATCTACGCGGAGTCAGTGTTTGTACTCGGCGAATTCACGCGGCGAAAGTACGCTATTGCCGAGTGAATGCCACTCCGAGTTACTCCGCGTAGAATCCAATTAAGCAAAAGTGCACACCTGTGAACTCCGCGTAACTCGGCGTGAAGGATGCCGCGTATCTCGGCGTAAAATTTAATTAACTAATTTTCCTTCGGCGTCGGCCATTTTTTTTTTAGAATCGAATAGAATATTTCCAATCACGGGCCACCAAGTAGGCCTACATGCATGTAATGTAATAAATATAGGCACGCGCACACAACAAATGCTTGATTGTGACGAGGAGTATTAATCAAATTATGAAGCAAGATTATATTGATAAAAACAAGTAGAGGTCTACCAATCGGAATTGGCAATTCAGTGCAATATATTGCTCTCTAAACATATTACAACTTTCTTTTCAGGTAAAAGTTTGATCAGCAAATAGATTTATATCGGTGCACAAGTTCGTACATCATGTCATGTACATGTATCTGTTGATTATGTGCAGAATAGTACCGGAGATGACGAAAAGCAAGTGCAATCAGATTAATTTCATTTCCTATTGTATACCCGCGTGCCCGCTATGAGTATGGCATAGATCAATACACACGTTTTATATTTAATATTCAAGTATAGCACAGTCTAGATAAAAGTGTATAGACATATTCAACTGCAAGTTACATGTAAAAATATTCAGGCTTATTTCAGTTTTACTTTTGTTAAATTTGTGAATAAGGGAATTCGCCAGGGCGATGTCTTTAGACCTATTCAATTACTTTTGGAATATGTAAATCGCGTAAGATGTTGCTTGGTATAACTTAATGGACGCAGTATCCAACTCGTTTGATAAATTCAATATTAATCAGGCACTCGTGTAAGATCATTATTAAACATCGATAAGAAAAAAAACAATAGATGCAGGTAGACACAATTGTAAAAAAACATCATGGATTACGGAAATCATGCAACGAGATCCCTTTCACTATATATTGAATTTATTGAACAATTTGGATAAAATTCTCGCATAGCCTCACATCATATAATTTTATCCAACTCGTTTGATAAATTCAATATTAATCAGGCACTCGTGTAAGATCATTATTAAACATCGATAACATCCAATAGATGCAGGTAGACACTATTAAAAAAAAAAGTCCCCCTCCGACTAAACTACGATATAATTTTAATTACTTTTGGAATATGTAAATCGCGTAAAATGCTACTTGGTATAACTTAATGGACGCAGTATCCAACTCGTTTGATAAATCAATATTAATCAGGCACTCGTGTAAGATCATTATTAAACATCGATAAGAAAAAAACACAATAGATGCAGGTAGACACAATTGTAAAAAAAATAATTACCCTCCCACTACAACTACGATTTAATTCGTGAATAGAGGAAATCGCCAGGGCGATGTCTTTAGACCAATTTAATTACTTTTGTGTAATCATACAAATGTGTACAAAATGTCTTACCTTTTCCGACGTTCTAAAAAAAGCCGCTCGTGCGGATTTGGTGCTTCTTGTGGACGTCGTACTGAACCAGGAAGCAAATATCTTCCTTGTTTAGTAGCTCTAAATGTCATTGTTACTAGTAACAGTATTCACAATATCACAAATAAAACATCCTTGTATATTAAAACATGAGGACTCTGTGTTTTTTGTTTCTTATTAATTCACAATAGTTTAGTGTTTTTCTTATTAATTCACAATAGTTTAGTGTTTGTTAGCAGATGTTAATATGTAACTGAATGATCACAAACCAAGAATGATGTAGATGTAGATGTTGCGATATATCGACTAGACTACACCATATGAATCAGAAGCTTCGAGTTTGGGATGACAGTAGGGTTTGTGAAGTTTGGTGCACCCTAGAACCTGGTTTAAACCCCAGTCTTTTTTGCCACTGACCGTTTGAAGACGACAGCCCTATTGTCAACCTTTTTTTGTGTGTTTTTGACGTCATATTCCATATTAACATTTCCATTCATGTTTGTCGTTTTGCGTGTTTTAGAGTTAACTGTATTCTGGGGAAGCTGCTTTTCCTGTTCGACTTTTATACTTTTTTTTAAGTGTTTCTACGACCAAACCTCTGTTAACAATAATGGATGCCCTGGTTACTAGGTTAAAGGATAATTTTACATCATTTTTATAAATAGATAGCCTACTGCAGTGCCAGTGTTAAATATTTCATTATGTATTATTATTGGTGCGACGGATTGCGGCAGGTGCAGTTCATAAAAAAAAAACACCATACTTTTGAACATTTTCATATGTCAAGGAAATTGTCAATGGACGGACTAAATTCATAATATGTTGTGTTTTTTTTCAAATAACTTGTAATTAAGGAATTATAAGGCCAGTATCAACTTTTTTTGTTGATCAAACCTCGTATTTGACAAAATCAGCAAATATTTTTATAAAGTTGGTCTTAAAATCCACTTACGTAGGTTCATACCACAAAACATCTAAGGCAATCACGCACGCAAACGAAATATGTATTTACATACATGTATATACTGTACTTTACTCAGTATACATATTACATAACATATTTTATTTATCCAAGAGAATACCACGATACCACGATACGTCCCTAATTATCTATTCTAGTGTAATGGAAGCGTGATCTAACCTGGTTACTGCGACAAGTACATGTGAAGTACATGTTTACAATATCGTAACTCTGCTCAATACACATGAAAACGCCTGATTCAGAGTCCTGACCATGGCAACGCGCTTGACAACGTGTAAGACAACGTGTTCTAAGAAATAGAGTGTGTATTTAAGTTTTGTGTTTGGAAGCTAGCATTGGTTGCCGTTACAGATTTAAATTAAATATTTATTTCGTCCTCATGACAGTTGTGTTTAATTGCATTTGAGAGTACAGCAGCACAAATGTCAACTATAAGGTAACTTTATTACTTTCACGCACAGTGTACATTTAAAACAAACATAAAAATAAAACACGTAGATCTATGCAGATGTTCATTACCTGTACGAATGCCGTTCATCATTGTTTCAGACATAAACATTCAAGTCCGATAAAAAGGTCATTTACCTGAATAATTGACGACTAGGCGAATGCCGAGTTCGTCTACGCGGAGTATCGCCGCAAAGTTACGCTAGTCGTTCGTTCAAGGCCGCTAAAAAGGTCATTTACCTGTATAATTGGCGACTCGGCGAATGCCGAGTTTGTCTACGCGGAGTATCTCGGCGAAGTTACGCTAGTCGTTCGTCACGTAGCTGATTTCTACTCGGCGTAGTTTTATCGTCCAAACTCCGCGAAATTACGCGATTTCTGAATTCCTCACTCGGCGTGAAAGAGTGAAGTGTGGGTTTCGCGTGAGCTGTACTGTATATGACCATAAGATTTCGAAGACGTTCGATAATGGGCCAGTACTCGGGTGATCAATTTACTAAGGGCCATCTTGGCCCTCTTGTTTAATAAGATTTTAATAAGATTACCTTTTTTTCTCTGGTGACATAACTGTTAATTTTTCTTCTTATTTATTATATTATATATATATATATATATATATATATATATATATATATATATAATATATATATATATATATGTATGATATATAGAATTATCTGTTTTCGGGGATTAGTACAAAGGAATTTTAGCAAGGACCAAGTAAATGCTGCTTATCGACCTGTTAAAAGCGCTGTACTCTGAATAACCGGCCATAATTTTGTACCGCCATTTTTGCAAAAAACACCAAAAACATTGTGTGGTGTATGCAGCTAAGCCCATATTCATAAAACTTCTTAAGATATTTCTCAACTTATAATACTTTCAAGTGAGGTTATTTTCTAGAACTTCTACTTAAAGCTACAGAGTCTCTATATCAATCGATTTCTTCTTTGTAGACGTATCTTTATTTTAACTTCATGTTCACCAGCTCATGTCGAAATCGGGTATTTAAGTGAGCAGACATAACGCAGGACATCATTTATTGTATAGACATCAACCAGTGTACATTGTACCTGTACAAAGGTAACATTATGATTTACAGAAGGAAAAAGGCCTCTCGGGACTCGAACACACAACCTTCTGATTTCAAGTCAGGTGCTCTATCCACTGAGCTACATGTATAACGCTTCTTGAGACAACGCAACTCAAGATGAATCCATAAATATATGGTCCATCTTGTCGGAAATGTAAATTAACATTTAGTTTAATACTATATGTTATCAATATGAAACTAATAATCCGCCTCAAAACAACCATATATCTCAACTTGTTATTTAGCGCTTGATGAGTTTGTGTGTGCTAGCAGGGAGTACGTTATAGGGAGGAGAAACGGGTTCATAAACGCTCTAGTTTATCGATTTATGTTGTCGCGCTAAAACGCCGCCATTTACTATTTTATAGATACATGTAAATCGATCGTAAGCACGTTACATGTGAAAAGTTAAAATTTCAGCCAACATCTCAAATTAGGCAGTTTTTACAGCCCCCTTTTAACGGCTTTCTGTTATAATCAACATCACGAAATTACCTTCTTGACAAAGATAAATATGTCTACTATTCACTTTTTGTTATTATTAATGCCTGATGTAACCCATACTTCGTATCTCGTTTGCAATAGCTCCACACCATTTTTAATTCTATAAAATTAACAATTTAGCTGATATCTCAAAAGGCACATTTTCATCACCTCTTTAGGCTTTGTCTAAATATAATCACCACCATGAAATTACCTTCTTGACAAAGATAAATATGTTTACTATTCACTTTTTGTTATTATTAATGCCTAAATAACCCGTAGTCTCGTATCTCGTTTGAAATAGCTATACACTGTCACTATTTTTTATTTGGCGCAGAGTGGCGCCATCTTTGTTACACGGAACCGTCTGATAAAATGTGCTTTTAAACATGCAAACAAATACACGCTCTGTATCAGAGGACACAATGTGAATAAATAATACTTGTGTTTACATTTAGCACCTTTATTGAGTTTGTAAGTGTAATAATTTATAAGAATTTGCTGTTTTTCACACACTCGCGAAACAACCGGAAGTAGTCATTTTCACGGAGTAGTGAAACACATGCGCGACAAAATAAATCGGTAAACGAGCCCGTTTCTCCTCCCTATAACGTACTCCCTGGTGCTAGTACCGGTAATTACTTAAAGTATATTTAGTGTTAATAATGCTAGAACATACCAATAAATAGCCGTGGTCTGGTGGTTAAACTTAAAATCGTAACGGCGGTGGTTCAAATCCCGTTCTAGGCTAGTTTTTTTTATCAATATATGAAGCCGTATGTTTATCGATGTTACCTGTAGGAAGGCTATATAAAAACTTGATATTTTACGCATTGATATCTGTCTTATATACCGACCATTGGGGTGTTCGTCAATTTGAAACTACTTCACACGTGACTCATTGATATTCAGGAGTTATTACCGTTAAAATAGAGACTCTGTAGCTTTAAGAAAACATACAACATCTTAGAAATCTTAAATTTCGACTTAAGTTGTGTAGAAATTCCATCAAAAATTAAGACACGTCCTATACATGTATACCCTATCTTAACTATTTAAGAAAATGTTCTATGTACCCAAATACAGGTATCGTGAAAAATCATTTGCGAAATTAATCATGTGTTTCTATACCTGTACTATACTAGCGTGGTAATTGAAAGACCGTGGGTTCGAGTAATGTTTTTGACTTGTTGCAATTTGAAAAAAAGAAATGATACTATAATATGATAGTGTTTTTTTACTATTTAAATAATTGCTTTACAAACATTTTCAACAACGCATAGTTTTATCAGTGGCTTAAAACAATATCAAATGTTCTAGGTTAATCAATTTGAATAAAACTATTTATGCATGTTAAATTTGTATTTGAAAAAAAGATTTAATCGAGGTACGTATTAAACTACGGGGTAGGCATCACATAGTTTTGTAATACTGCATGAAATTGATTGGTAACATTTAATTAAATTTGGTACACTCATGTATCAAGCAGAAACTGTGTCCGGGTAGATTATCAAATCCGTATTGAGAGGAGTACATTTGTAGGTCATGGTCATGTTAATAGTTTTTTTTTACAATGTCTTTTGTTCTACAAGATTCATGTTGTTGACTGTGGGTGTTTCCATAAAATGAGGTTAGGCCAATACTTACCTGTCTTTATTTCACATTTTTAAAATTAATTTTATTTACATAATGGGCTAATTTTTTTTTAAATCATGTTTATTTCCCATCTTCAATTACACAAAAGTTTCTGCTTTGCACTTAAAAGAGAAAAAAACAGACAAATGAGTTTTAAATGGGGACATATAGTGAGGACAATTAGGTCGAAACACATACTATATGAGGCCATTGTCTCATGTCGTTACATGTCTCTCCGTTTTGTGTCGACTTTAAATCTACGGTAGTAGATGTAACTGAAGGACACAGAGATTGTCCTCACATGGTCATGTGTGTCCTCACATGGCAGGATTATGACTTCTATTTGTCCTCACATGAACGGAGGTTTCATCTCTCTCTCTCTCTCTCCATGAAAAATCTAAATCACTAGATGACAATTTTTAGGAAATGCCAAAATGAATAAACAATCTTCTATTTTATTTTTTAGGAGAAAGTCTTGTAGTATTTAAAGATATTTTCCATTGCAATAACACTGCCTTTAAAGGGACACACGGAAATCAAACATTAATTTTAGCATCTCAATTTATTAACCTAGCATTAGTTTGGCATTAAACATGTTAAACCTGCGCGCATATAATTAAATAAAGTGTTGTTTTCATTTTCCCTTCGTTGTTCTGTTAAATGTTTAACAGTAACATGTTATATCAGTGAAATAAAGTCATCCGTTAATAACGTGTAAAAACAACTCTTTTTTTAACTATTATAATTGCAACCTTGCAATGTCATCTCTTGTTTACATACGAGTTTCCGATTACGGGTTTCCGATTACGCATGCAGTTCATGTAAGATTTGCATATAAATACCAGTGTAGCCAGTGTTTGTAAGAAAAAAGGAGCAGAACCTAATATGCTGTTCAATGTGACCAGAGATCAGCATGTTTTTACCGATTTCAATGAATGAGGAAACCATTATATATTCTTGCAACTTTAATCAATGCCTGATCTGTGATTTTTACTAGATCAGCTCTGATGAAGAACATATTATGGTTTTGCAAATCATCAACATGGACGATTTAACTGTTTGTGTCTAAACATGAAAAGGCACCAAATGGATCAGGTAAGGTAAACACATGAGGACAAAAAAGGAATTCTAATTTATCTATTGATATGCATACGTATGAATATGTAAGTATTATTACATGATTGCACGAAGGAAAAAAGACAACATCAATTCAAAATTAATGAGGTAATGTACATATATGGTTCCGTTCTGTTAAATACCAATACCCGGGAGGGGTGGAGCAAACGAGGGCTGGCGTGGCGCAGTCGGTAGCGCGGCGGAATTAAAACCGGAGGCCCCGGGTTCAATCCTCCACGGTGCCACTGAGTTCCATCGGTGTGTTCTTGGGCAATACACTTTTCCTTAGCCTCGTCCGTCGGATGGGGACGTAAACCGGGCGGGCCGTGTATCGGTCTATCAACCGAGCACGTTAAAGAACCATAGGAATCTATTCGATAATAAGAGTAGGGCAGGTTCCCGGATTCCTATGTATCCTTCCCCTCTCTCTGGGGCGGCTCTAAATAACCTGTACTGTGTTGATGGGCCGTTAAACAACATTCAATTCAATTAATTCAATATTCAAACAGCCAGCCTACAGAGGCTTATGATGCACTTTCAAAAAAACACAAATGGTATACATTGGTGAGAAATACTTAGTCATTGCAAATAAAATTCCATAGTATTAAACTAGTTCTATATTCTGTAGATTTTAAATGTAACATTTTCTTGCTACTACTCAGCCTACATATTTGGATTTAATTTGTGTGATAATTGTTCATATTACATATATAATGTGCGTACATATTTTAATAAACAGTCACGTATATATATAGGAGTGTTGCTCTTGATGTCTGGTTGATCCTAGCAAAATATCAGGTTTGCCGGAAATTCAAGATGGCCGCCAAGGCTAAAAATAGATTATTAAAAAAGAAGTTTGAATCGACTAATTCTTGAAAACTATAAGTAATACTGATATGGGACATTTTTTAGTATGATCAGCATGACATGATGTTGGTCCTTGTCGAAATTCTTTTGATTCATCATTAAACATGACTGCCGGCGGCCATCTTTGTTTACATAGAGTTACCGGTATATAGTAAAACCTTGTAGCGACTGCTGCTCTAAAACTACTAGACGGATTTTCATGAAACTTCACAGGAATGTTGCTCTTGATGTGTAATTGATCCTAGCAAAATTTCAGATCGGCCAGAAATTCAAGATGGCCACCACAGCTAAAAAAAGATTTTTAAAAAATAAGTTTGTAGAGACTACTTCTTGAAAACTATAAGTGATATTGATATGGGACTTTTTCTAAAATGATCAGCATGACATGATGTTGATCTGAGTTGAACATTTGAAACTACTTGACACATTTTTATGAAACTTCACAGGAATGTTGCTCTTGATGTCTGATTGATCCCAGATTTTTTTTAGGTCGGCCGGAAATTCAAGATGGCCGCCATGGCTAAAACTAAAAACAGATTTTTAAAAAAAAGTTTGTAGCGACTACTTCTTGAAAACTGTCAGTGATATTGATATGGGACTTTTTCTAAAATGATCAGCATGACTTGATGTTGATCCTTGTTGAAAATTATTTTGAATCAAAATTAAACCTGGGCACCAGTGGCCATCTTTGTTTACATAGAGTTTGTATAGTAAACATTTGTAGTGACTACAGCTCTGAACTACTAGACGAATTTTCATGAAACTTCACAGGAATGTTGCTCTTGATGTCTAGTTGATTCTTTTTAAGTCATGTTTATTTCCCATCTTCAATTACACAAAAGTTTCTGCTTTGCACTTAAAAGAGAAAAAAACAGACAAATGAGTTTTAAATGGGGACATATAGTGAGGACAATTAGGTCGAAACACATACTATATGAGGACATTGTCTCATGTCGTTACATGTCTCTCCGTTTTGTGTCGACTTTAAATCTACGGTAGTAGATGTAACTGAAGGACACAGAGTTTGTCCTCACATGGTCATGTGTGTCCTCACATGGCAGGGTTATGACTTATATTTGTCCTCACATGAACGGAGGTGTCATCTCTCTCTCTCTCCATGAAAAATCTAAATCACTAGATGGCAATTTTAAGGAAATGCCAAGATGAATAAACACAATCTTCTATTTTATTTTTTAGGAGAAAGTCTTGTAGTATTTAAAGATATTTTCCATTGCAATAACACTGCCTTTAAAGGGACACATGGAAATCAAACATTAATTTTAGCATCTCAATTTATGAACCTAGCATTAGTTTGGCATTAAACATGTTAAACCTGCGCGCATATAATTAAATAAAGTGTTGAGTTTTCATTTTTCCTTCGTTGTTCTGTTAAATGTTTAACATTAACATGTTATATCAGTGAAATAAAGTCATCCGTTAGTAACGTGTAAAAACAACTCTTTTTTTTTAACTATTATAATTGCAACGTTGCAATGTCATCTCTTGTTTACATACGAGTTTCCGATTACGGGTTTCCGATTACGCATGCAGTTCATGTAAGATTTGCATATAAATACCAGTGTAGCCAGTGTTTGTAAGAAAAAAGGAGCAGAACCTAATATGCTGTTCAATGTGACCAGGGATCAGCATGTTTTTACCGATTTCAATGAATTAGGAAACCATTATATATTCTTGCAACTTTTATCATTGCCTGATCTGTGATGTTTACTAGATCAGCTCTGATGAAGAACATATTATGGTTTTGCAAATCATCAACATGGACGATTTAACTGTTTGTGTGTAAACATGAAAAGGCACCGAAGGGATCAGGTAAACACATGAGGACAAAAAAGGAATATTAATTTATCTATTGATATGCATACGTATGAATATGTAACTGTTATTACATGATTTCTCGAAGGAAAAAAGACAACATCAATTCAGATGAGGTAATGTACATATATGGTTCCGCTCCGTTAAATACCAATACCCGGGTGGGGATGGGAGTGGAGTGTGTAATGGTATTTAACGGAATGGAACGCACCCAGTGGGGTGGGGGTGGTAATGGTATTTAACAGAACAGAACGGAACAAGGATAAAATTGGGTTTGTACTGATCGACAAACTGTGTCCAGTAATAACAGTACTTCCTGTATAAGACATTAGTGGAAATGTTTCTGTTTCAAAGGTATCTGTTCAGTGTGTGTAAACATGACTAGATATGCTTACTTTCCATTGATTCTCCAGAATATCAGAATATCTATTGATATGCATACATATGATTTAATGGGTATATGTAAGTGTTATTACATCATTGCACGAAGGAAAAAAGACATCACCAATTCAAATGAATAGATTATTAAAAAAGAAGTTTGTAGCGACTACTGATATGGGACATTTTTCAGTTTGATCAGCATGACATGATGTTGGTCCTTGTCGAAATTCTTTTGATTCATCATTAAACATGACTGCCGGCGGCCATCTTTGTTTACATAGAGTTACCGGTATATAGTAAAACCTTGTAGCGACTGCTGCTTTAAAACTACTAGACGGATTTTCAAGAAACTTCACAGGA
The DNA here is from genome assembly GCA_037043455.1 of Cyrtodaria siliqua. Taxonomy (NCBI): domain Eukaryota; kingdom Metazoa; phylum Mollusca; class Bivalvia; order Adapedonta; family Hiatellidae; genus Cyrtodaria; species Cyrtodaria siliqua. Next base: position 99,771 of record JAWPHD010003831.1, read on the forward strand.
ATGTTGCTCTTGATGTGTAATTGATCCTAGCAAAATTTCAGATCGGCCAGAAATTCAAGATGGCCACCACAGCTAAAAATAGATTTTTAAAAAACAAGTTTGTAGAGACTACTTCTTGAAAACTATAAGTGATATTGATATGGGACTTTTTCTAAAATGATCAGCATGACATGATGTTGATCTGAGTTGAACATCTGAAACTACTTGACACATTTTTATGAAACTTCACAGGAATGTTGCTCTTGATGTCTGATTGATCCCAGATTTTTTTTAAGGTCGGCCGGAAATTCAAGATGGCCGCCATGGCTAAAACTAAAAACAGATTTTTAAAAAAAAGTTTGTAGCGACTACTTCTTGAAAACTGTAAGTGATATTGATATGGGACTTTTTCTAAAATGATCAGCATGACTTGATGTTGATCCTTGTCGAAAATTATTTTTAATCAAAATTAAACCTGGGCACCAGTGGCCATCTTTGTTTACATAGAGTTTGTATAGACATTTGTAGTGACTACTCCTCTGAACTACTAGACGGATTTTCATGAAACTTCACAGGAATGTTGCTCTTGATGTCTAGTTGATTCTTTTTAAGTCATGTTTATTTCCCATCTTCAATTACACAAAAGTTTCTGCTTTGCACTTAAAAGAGAAAAAAACAGACAAATGAGTTTTAAATGGGGACATATAGTGAGGACAATTAGGTCGAAACACATACTATATGAGGACATTGTCTCATGTCGTTACATGTCTCTCCGTTTTGTGTCGACTTTAAATCTACGGTAGTAGATGTAACTGAAGGACACAGAGTTTGTCCTCACATGGTCATGTGTGTCCTCACATGGCAGGATTATGACTTATATTTGTCCTCACATGAACGGAGGTGTCATCTCTCTCTCTCTCCATGAAAAATCTAAATCACTAGATGGCAATTTTAAGGAAATGCCAAGATGAATAAACACAATCTTCAATTTAATTTTTTAGGAGAAAGTCTTGTAGTATTTAAAGATATTTTCCATTGCAATAACACTGCCTTTAAAGGGACACATGGAAATCAAACATTAATTTTAGCATCTCAATTTATTAACCTAGCATTAGTTTGGCATTAAACATGTTAAACCTGCGCGCATATAATTAAATAAAGTGTTGAGTTTTCATTTTCCCTTCGTTGTTCTGTTAAATGTTTAACATTAACATGTTATATCAGTGAAATAAAGTCATCCGTTAGTAACGTGTAAAAACAACTCTTTTTTTTTAACTATTATAATTGCAACGTTGCAATGTCATCTCTTGTTTACATACGAGTTTCCGATTACGGGTTTCCGATTACGCATGCAGTTCATGTAAGATTTGCATATAAATACCAGTGTAGCCAGTGTTTGTAAGAAAAAAGGAGCAGAACCTAATATGCTGTTCAATGTGACCAGGGATCAGCATGTTTTTACCGATTTCAATGAATTAGGAAACCATTATATATTCTTGCAACTTTTATCAATGCCTGATCTGTGATTTTTACTAGATCAGCTCTGATGAAGAACATATTATGGTTTTGCAAATCAACAACATGGACGATTTAACTGTTTGTGAGTAAACATGAAAAGGCACCGAAGGGATCAGGTAAACACATGAGGACAAAAACGGAATATTAATTTATCTATTGATATGCATACGTATGAATATGTCACTGTTATTACATGATTTCTCGAAGGAAAAAAGACAACATCAATTCAGATGAGGTAATGTACATATATGGTTCCGCTCCGTTAAATACCAATACCCGGGTGGGGATGGGAGTGGGGTGTGTTATGGTATTTAACGGAACGGAACGCACCCAGTGGGGTGGGGGTGGTAATGGTATTTAACAGAACAGAACGGAACAAGGATAAAATTGGGTTTTTATTGATCGACAAACTGTGTCCAGTAATAACAGTACTTCCTGTATAAGACATTAGTGGAAATGTTTCTGTTTCAAAGGTATCTGTTCAGTGTGTGTAAACATGACTAGATATGCTTACTTTCCATTGATTCTCCAGAATATCAGAATATCTATTGATATGCATACATAAGATTTAATGGGTATATGTAAGTGTTATTACATCATTGCACGAAGGAAAAAAGACATCACCAATTCAAATGAATAGATTATTAAAAAAGAAGTTTGTAGCGACTACTGATATGGGACATTTTTCAGTATGATCAGCATGACATGATGTTGGTCCTTGTCGAAATTCTTTTGATTCATCATTAAACATGACTGCCGGCGGCCATCTTTGTTTACATAGAGTTACCGGTATATAGTAAAACCTTGTAGCGACTGCTGCTCTAAAACTACTAGACGGATTTTCATGAAACTTCACAGGAATGTTGCTCTTGATGTGTAATTGATCCTAGCAAAATTTCAGATCGGCCAGAAATTCAAGATGGCCACCACAGCTAAAAATAGATTTTTAAAAAATAAGTTTGTAGAGACTACTTCTTGAAAACTATAAGTGATATTGATATGGGACTTTTTCTAAAATGATCAGCATGACATGATGTTGATCTGAGTGGAACATCTGAAACTACTTGACACATTTTTATGAAACTTCACAGGAATGTTGCTCTTGATGTCTGATTGATCCCAGATTTTTTTTAGGTCGGCCGGAAATTCAAGATGGTCGCCATGGCTAAAACTAAAAACAGATTTTTAAAAAAAAGTTTGTAGCGACTACTTCTTGAAAACTGTAAGTGATATTGATATGGGACTTTTTCTAAAATGATCAGCATGACTTGATGTTGATCCTTGTCGAAAATTATTTTGAATCAAAATTAAACCTGGGCACCAGTGGCCATCTTTGTTTACATAGAGTTTGTATAGTAAACATTTGTAGTGACTACTCCTCTGAACTACTAGACGGATTTTCATGAAACTTCACAGGAATGTTGCTCTTGATGTCTAGTTGATTCTTTTTAAGTCATGTTTATTTCCCATCTTCAATTACTCAAAAGTTTCTGCTTTGCACTTAAAAGAGAAAAAAACAGACAAATGAGTTTTAAATGGGGACATATAGTGAGGACAATTAGGTCGAAACACATACTATATGAGGACATTGTCTCATGTCGTTACATATCTCTCCGTTTTGTGTCGACTTTAAATCTACGGTAGTAGATGTAACTGAAGGACACAGAGTTTGTCCTCACATGGTCATGTGTGTCCTCACATGGCAGGATTATGACTTATATTTGTCCTCACATGAACGGAGGTGTCATCTCTCTCTCTCTCCATGAAAAATCTAAATCACTAGATGGCAATTTTAAGGAAATGCCAAGATGAATAAACACAATCTTCTATTTTATTTTTTAGGAGAAAGTCTTGTAGTATTTAAAGATATTTTCCATTGCAATAACACTGCCTTTAAAGGGACACATGGAAATCAAACATTAATTTTAGCATCTCAATTTATTAACCTAGCATTAGTTTGGCATTAAACATGTTAAACCTGCGCGCATATTTTTAAATAAAGTTTTGAGTTTTCATTTTCCCTTCGTTGTTCTGTTAAATGTTTAACATTAACATGTTATATCAGTGAAATAAAGTCATCCGTTAGTAACGTGTAAAAACAACTCTTTTTTTTTTAACTATTATAATTGCAACGTTGCAATGTCATCTCTTGTTTACATACGAGTTTCCGATTACGGGTTTCCGATTACGCATGCAGTTCATGTAAGATTTGCATATAAATACCAGTGTAGCCATTGTTTGTAAGAAAAAAGGAGCAGAACCTAATATGCTGTTCAATGTGACCAGGGATCAGCATGTTTTTACCGATTTCAATGAATTAGGAAACCATTATATATTCTTGCAACTTTTATCAATGCCTGATCTGTGATTTTTACTAGATCAGCTCTGATGAAGAACATATTATGGTTTTGCAAATCATCAACATGGACGATTTAACTGTTTGTGTGTAAACATAAAAAGGCACCGAAGGGATCAGGTAAACACATGAGGACAAAAAAGGAATATTAATTTATCTATTGTTATGCATACATATGAATATGTCACTGTTATTACATGATTTCTCGAAGGAAAAAAGACAACATCAATTCAGATGAGGTAATGTACATATATGGTTCCGCTCCGTTAAATACCAATACCCGGGTGGGGATGGGAGGGGGGTGTGTAATGGTATTTAACGGAAAGGAACGCACCCAGTGGGGTGGGGGTGGTAATGGTATTTAACAGAACAGAACGGAACAAGGATAAAATTGGGTTTTTACTGATCGACAAACTGTGTCCAGTAATAACAGTACTTCCTGTATAAGACATTAGTGGAAATGTTTCTGTTTCAAAGGTATCTGTTCAGTGTGTGTAAACATGACTAGATATGCTTACTTTCCATTGATTCTCCAGAATATCAGAATATCTATTGATATGCATACATATGATTTAATGGGTATATGTAAGTGTTATTACATCATTGCACGAAGGAAAAAAGACATCACCAATTCAAATGAATAGATTATTAAAAAAGAAGTTTGTAGCGACTACTGATATGGGACATTTTTCAGTATGATCAGCATGACATGATGTTGGTCCTTGTCGAAATTCTTTTGATTCATCATTAAACATGACTGCCGGCGGCCATCTTTGTTTACATAGAGTTATATAGTAAAACCTTGTAGCGACTACTCCTTTAAAACTACTTGACGGATTTTCATGAAACTTCACAGGAATGTTGCTCTTGATGTGTAATTGATCCTAGCAAAATTTCAGATCGGCCAGAAATTCAAGATGGCCACCACAGCTAAAAATAGATTTTTAAAAAATAAGTTTGTAGAGACTACTTATATTGAAAACTATAAGTGATATTGATATGGGACTTTTTCTAAAATGATCAGCATGACATGATGTTGATCTGAGTCGAAAGTTATTTGGATTGGACGTTCAACATGGCTGCCAGTGGCCATCTTTGTTTACATAGAGTTATATAGTAAAAACTTTTAGCGACTACTCCTCTGAAACTACTTGACGGATGTTCATGAAACTTCACCGGAATGTTGCTCTTGATGTCTTATTGATCATAGAAAATTTTCAGTTTGGTCGGAAATTCAAAATGGCCGTCACGGCTAAAAATAGATTTAAAATAAATAAATTTGCAGCGACTACTTCTTGAAAACTGTAAGTGATATTGATATGAGACTTTTTCTGAAATGATCAGCATGACAAGATGTTGATCCTTGTTGAAAATTATTTTGATTTGACATTAAACATGGCTGCCAGTGGCCATCTTTGTTTACCTAGAGTTATATAGTAAAAACTTCAACTTGTAGCAACTACTCCTCTGAAACTACTTGACATTTTTTTATGAAACTTCACAGCAATGCTGACCTAGCTATCAAAATCTATCAGTAGAGCTTCAAGGTCATTGACCTCTTGTTTAAAAACAAGTTTGTAACGACTACTTCTTGAAAACTATAAGAGATATTGATATGGGACTTTTTCTAAAATGATCAGCATGACATGATGTTGGTTTTGTCGAAAATCGTTTTGATTTGACGTTAAACATGGCTGCCAGCGACCATCTTCGTTTACATAGAGTTATATAGTAAAAACTTGTAGCGACTACTCCTCTGAATCTACTTGATGGATTGTCATGAAACTTCACATGAATGTTGCCCTTGATGTCTATTTGGTCCTAGCAAAATTTCAGGTTTGCCAAAAATTCAAGATGTCTGCCACGGCTAAAAATAGATTTTTAAAAACAACTTTGTAGTGACTACTTTTTGAAAACTGTAAGTGATATTAATATGAGACTTTTTATAAAATGATCAGCATGACATGATGTTGGTCATTGTCGAAAATCATTTTGATTCTGTATTAAACATGGCTGAGCCGCCATCTTTGTTTACATAGTGTTATGTGGTAAAAACTTGTAGCAACTACTCCTCTGAAACTACACAACGGATTTTCATGAAACTTCACTGGAATATTGCTTTTTATATCTAGTTGATCCTAGCCTAATTTCAGGTCAGCCGGAAATTCAAGATGGCCGCCACTGCTAAAAATAGGTTTTTAAAAGGCAAGATTTTAGCAACTACTTCTTGAAACTATAAGTGATATTGATATGGGACTTATTCTAAAATGATCAGCATGACATGATGTTGGTCCTTGACAAAAAATATTTTGATTTGATATTAAACATGGCTGGCAGCGGCCATATTTGTTTACATAGAGTTACATAGTAAATAATTTCAGCGACTACTCCTCCGAAACTACTTGAAGGATTTTCATGAAACTTCACAGAAATGTTGCTCTTGATGTGTAGTTGATCCTAACAAAATTTCAGGTCGGCCCGAAACTCAAGATGGCCACCATGGCTAAAAATAGATTTTTTAAAAACAAATTTGTAGCGACTACTTCTTGAAAACTATAAGTGATATTGATATATATAAGACTTTTTCTAAAATGATCAGTTTGACAGGATGTTGGTCCTTGTTGAAAATTATTTTGATTCAACATTAAACATGGTTGCCAGTGGCCATCTTTGTTTACATAGAGTTATATATGAAAACGTCTAACGACTACTTTGAAATTAATTGAGAGATTTTCATGAAACTTCACAGGAATGCTGATCTAGCTTTCATAACCTGCCATTAGAGCTTCAAGGTCATTGACCTCTTGTTTGAGTGGTTATTTCGCTTTTTGCAACTTTGAAAATGTACTTGCTGACCAAATTGACACTGGTTAGTGCCATCGCAACTGCACGTTTTAATTAAAAAAAAATTGTTTGCTAACCAAACTTTGTGCAAACCTCGCATATTTGATCTTGTTTTCTCGCTTTCTCACTATATTCTACAATTAAATAAACACAAGGATTGCTAGCATAACCTCACTATTTTAGCTTGTTTTCACGAGATTGCGAAATAAATCTTCCATTGTCGCCCTCTTCTACATTGAAAACAATCGCGAGAATTACGTGAAGTTTGGGTTAGCAGACCTCGCGTTTTTTTCTCCAATGTACCTGAGGCCGAAAATGGGAAGAATATATCTTATTCTCGCGAACTCTTAAAAATGAAATCGCGAGGTTTGCACGAAGTTTGATTTGCAATATTCAGTTTTTTTCATTGTCGTATAGGGCGATATAAAATCGCGATGTTTACCCGAAGTGTGATTTGCAATCCTTTAGTTTTTTTCATTGTAGAATAATGCGAGATTGCAAGATTTATTTCGTATTCTTGCAATCTCGCAAAATTTAAAATGCGAGATCACGATGGCCCTAACAGGATTCCGTACACAGGCACTTTGACTGGTCACTCGTATTTGGAGATGGCATGAGATTATTTTACACACAGTTATGAAACATTACTAGTGGCGTTGGCCTTGAGAGGCCTTGTTGAATGAAAGTCAAACATTCGCCAGAGAGGTTACACAATGACATTTCTAACTCATACATGTGTGTGGTTTATAGCATCATTAAGTGCGAACGTGTTAAAGGTCACTTCAAGCTTTGTATGATGAACCACTCACTGATCGACTGCCACGATGTTGCAAACCTTTCTGAACAAATTTTATCACGTTTTAATCAGCACTGGTGAATTGCTAATGGGTCGTTAGACAAAGGTCGGTTTTATTAGGCCAACAGTGCTTCGTTAGAAAGATAATATTTGTCTCGAGAATATGTGTCTGTGTTCGAATGAAATTCGTGTCCCAACATGTGGGGACATGTTTCGAAGAAACCGAAAGATCGTCTCCCTTTTGGTGTGAGGACCAATACTGGTTGTATCACAATGTGTGATTCTTTGCTAATAAAAGGAAGGTGTTTGGATCTGTCCCGGAGTGCAAATCTCTGCTAATAAAAGGAAGCAATCATGTGGGGACATGTCCTGAGGAAACCGAGAGATCCTCTCTCTTTTGGTGTGGGGACCAGCAACCGTCCCCATATCCTACTCTCAGAAGTAATGTCATTGGGAGCAATAAAAACTATCCACAGTGGTCAATGTGAGGTAACCGTGATACTATATGAATGAGAGAGTTTCGTGTAATAGGTTCGGCGAAATGCAGATCTCTGCTAATAAAAGGAAGCAATCATGTGGGGACATGTCCTGAGGAAACCGAGAGATACTCTCTCTTTTGGTGTGGGGACCCGCAACCGTCCTCATATCCTACTCTCAGATGTAATGTAACTGGGAGCAATAAAAACGATCCACAGTGGTCAATGGGAGGTAACCATGATAATATATGAATGAGAAAGTTTCGTGTAATAGGTTCGACGAAATGCAAATCTCTGCTAATAAAAGGAAGCAATCATGTGGGGACATGTCCTGAGGAAACCGAGAGATCTCTCTCTTTTGGTGTGGGGACCCTCAACCGTCCTCATATCCTACTCTCAGATGTAATGTAACTGGGAGCAATAAAAACGATCCACATTGGTCAATGGGAGGCAACCATGATACTATATGAATGAGAGAGTTGTGTGTAACAGGTTCGGAAAAGGATGTCCCCAGATAACCGGTTTGAGTGCATGGTCCTCACATGAACGGTCGAATCGTCTAGAGAGAGAGAGAGAGAGAGAGAGAGAGAGAGAAAACGAAGAAGAGGCCTTATTTACATTACGATTGATGCGATGGTAAGATGCGATGGTCGATGGTAAGATTTGATGGTAAGATGCGATGGTCGATGGTAAGATGTGATAGTCGATGGTGCATCGCATCTTACCATCGACCATCGCATCTTATCGTCGCATCTTACCCTCGAATCTTACCATCGCATCTTACCATCGCAACTTATCATCGCATCTTACCATCGACCATCGCTTCTCACCATCGCAACTTACCACCGGAGCCTCGAGTGTGATCCTGATCTGGCATTTACCTACGAGAGGTGATACTGTAAACTTCCAGAACACGTTACTCTAGTAATGATCCTTTTGTTATATACCTCTTACACATCATTAACATAGAAATATTTGCATTGCTATTGCATAAACATTCAATAAAGCATATTATTTCTCGATAAAGTGTAGCGGGAAAATGTATGTAGTTTTAAGGTGTTGGTGTTCATTGATCTGACCTACTTGTTTTGTTTGTATGGCATTGTATTGACATTCTCGCGCATAGTGGCGTAAAACTTGCTTGAATCATTGGAAAAACCGCTGTTCTATTTTTAGTAAGATAGTGATACTAATTCTATTTTTAGTAGCATAGTGATAACCTGTAGTGTGATACAGGTTGTTGTATTCCATTGTAAGAAAATGAAGGTACTATGCATATATTATTGATAGGTATATACTAAACAGTTTTATCGTGTAATATTGACGTTTTTTGATGGGTTAGTTTCTCAAATAACGTCAATGCTATCAAAACATTGCTGGGTTGAAAGATAGTTTACGTTAGTCAGCACATACTAAGCTATATATGACGGTATATGTTTCGTGGTGGAGCCGACCACCCACGTTTTCCTGGGTAGAACCAGTACTGCATACCCCTCACCACCGAATCGACATTCATTAGCATGACATAAACATATCTATTACGCTAATTATAAATATAACATGTTGGTGTTGGAATAAACTAAACAAATCATTTCATATTATGTAACATTATTAAATTATGAACTAAACTCTATTCATTATTAAACTATCTAAACAGTTTCAATGTGATAATCAACAACATGATTCCTGTAGCATTCAATGTGATAATCAACAACATGATTTATTTAGCATTCAATGGAATAATCAACAACATAATTCATTTAGCATTCAATGTGATAATTAACAACATGATTCCTTTAGCATTCAATATGATAATCAACAACATCATTCCTTCAGCATTCAATGGGATAATTAACAACATGATTCCTTTAGCATTCAATGTGATAATCAATAACATATTTATTTAGCATTCAATGGGATATATAACAAAATGATTCCTTTAGCATTCAATTTGATAATCAACAATATGATTTATTTATCATTAAAAGTGATAATCAACAACCTGATTTTGTTAGCATTCAATGTGATAATCAACATTACGATTCTTTGGCATTCAGTGTGATAATCAACAACGTGATTTCTTTAGTATTCAATGTGATACTCAACAACATAATTACTTTAGCATTCAGTGTGCTAATCAACAGCATTATTTATTTTCCATTCAATGTGATAATCAACTGCATAATTTCCCTAGCATTCATTGTGATAATCAACAACATAATTTCTTTAGCATTCAACATAATAATCAACAGTATGATTACTGTGGCATTCAAGGTCATAATCAACAGTATGAATTAACATGGTTGCTTTATCATTAACTGTGATAATCAACCACATGATTTCTTTAACATTCAATGTGATAAGCAACAGTTTCATTTATTTGGCATTCATCATGCAAATAATCAACAGTTTGATTTATTTTGCATTCAATGTGATAATCACCAACATGTTTTCTTCAACAATCAATGTGATAATGAACAACATGATTTTATTAACACTCAATATGATAATCAACATCGTGACTTTTTAGCATTCAATATGACAATCAACAACAGAATTTATAAAACACTCAATGTGATAATCAACAACATTATTCATTTAGCATTCAATGTAATAATCAACAACATAATTTCTTTAGAATTCAATGTGATAATCAACAGAATGATTTCTTTATCAATCAGTTTGATAATCACAAACATGATTCCGATAGATTTCTGTGTGATAATCACTGACATGATTCATTTTTTGAATTATGATTCCTTTAGCATTCAAAGTCAACAAGGAATCTTGTTGTTGACTATTAAACAACATGATTCCTTTCTTTAGCACTCAATGTGATAATCACCAACATGATTTATTTACCATTCAATGTGATAATCACATACATGATTCATTTAGCATTCAATGTGATAATCAACAGTATGATTTCTTCAGCATTCAGTGTCATAATCAACACCATGATTTCCTTTAGAAATTAATGCGATAATCATAAACATGCTATTTATAGCATTCAATGTGAAAAGAATAATTACTAACAAAACATCCTGTACCGATTTTCAAATCTAAGCCTATTTTATTTCACTCCTGTTTTATTCCTATTGACTTATAATACTAGTATACAATTCCACTTATGCTCAAAGGTAACAAGGCCCCTATGTATGTGTATCTTGATTCATATTCTCCTGAACATAAGCTTTGTAGATTTTAACGATTCCGTTGATCTCCAACGCCAATTAACCATTCCTCCATTGCCGCCGTGATATGATGATTCCTGACCTGGAGTGGCATAATCTCCGTTTGGGTTGATGTATGTGCAGGCTTTGTACCACCATCCACCATGACGGAAGTCATGTGCACAGTGTCCGCTCCATGTGTCATGATCAACATCTATAGCACTGAATCTTGATCCATTGTTATACATCAAATTATCTATATAAATACACGTTAAGCACGAGTCAATAGTATTAGGACATTTAAGGTTATGCACACTGATATAAGTATTAAGGCAATACCCGGATGTGATATTTTGTTTTATTGGTATTGGTGTTCTGAAAGAAGGAACACTTTATTAATGAGCAAAAATAGTAAAACATATCAATACTCCATGCGGAATACAAATGGAGTAACGATTAAATAGTAAAACATATCAATACTACATGCGGAATACAAATGGGGTGACGATTAATTAGTAAAACATATCAATACTACATGCGGAATACAAATGGAGTGACAATTAAATAGTTAAACATATCAATACTACATGCGGAATACAAATGGAGTGACAATTAAATAGTTAAACATATCAATACTACATGCGGAATACAAATGGAGTGACAATTAAATAGTAAAACATATCAATACTACATGCGGAATACAAATGGAGTGACAATTAAATAGTAAAACATATCAATACTACATGCGGAAGAATACAAATGGAGTGACAATTAAATAGTAAAACATATCAATACTACATGCGGAATACAAATGGAGTAACGATTAAATAGTAAAACATATCAATACTACATGCGGAATACAAATGGGGTGACGATTAATTAGTTAAACATATCAATACTACATGCGGAATACAAATGGAGTAACAATTAAATAGTAAAACATATCAATACTACATGCGGAATACAAATGGAGTGACAATTAAATAGTAAAACATATCAATACTACATGCGGAAGAATACAAATGGAGTGACAATTAAATAGTAAAACATATCAATACTACATGCGGAATACAAATGGAGTGACAATTAAATAGTAAAACATATCAATACTACATGCGGAAGAATACAAATGGAGTGACAATTAAATAGTAAAACATATCAATACTACATGCGGAAGAATACAAATGGAGTGACGATTAAATAGTATGTTCAACACTACTAAGAAGGCTTACTATTGGGTAACATATATATGCATTGCCGGTCATGAGAAATAGTTCAAGGTCAAAATCTGGGATAGTCAAGTAAATCATGTTAATTAATTTTAAAGTATAAAAACAATATATAATAAAATCACCCAAATTAAAAAGTACATACTCAAATTCAATTTCAAATTCATAGTTGAATTTGTGTTATTTTGTATGATTCAAATGTATATACTCAACCCATGATTGTGTAATAGCAATATATAATAAAATCACCCAAATTCAAATATACAAACTCAAATTCAAATTAATACTTCAATTTGTGTGATTTTGTTTGATTATTTACATATTCACTTTGGAATCATCAATAAAATTGCAGAACAGCATCATGCGTTTTTGCCTCTAACCCAGTGTGATGTAACTTTAATTGCTTGTTTTACGTAACAAACATACATTATACATGTTGTATATGCATATACTTACATGTCAACACGTGCATGTAAACTAGAGAAACGGCCGTGCAACACGTGGCAATGTCAGCTCTGCACGTGAGCACATTTACATTGCGAAGTAAGATGTGTCTATGACTATTCGACTTAGAATACTTTATGACTGTATATCTAAGGTTCAACGCAACACTGGTGTAACTACATATACATAATGAAGAAGATACAACAGTGTGGCATTGTACCCTCGATATGTATAATTATATCAAGATGTTTTAAATTTCAGTTTTAATGAACCTACCTATGACCTTGATGACCAGATCATCGTAGGTTTTCTGTTAACACTTATGTAAGTTTACACTTACTTTAACGGTATTTTTAAAAATGTGAAACTCATACCGTAAATGAAACTGAGCTTTCATAGTTTGTACTTCTACATGCCATTGTATCATCCCTGTAAGACGGTATACTTACTGGAGATCGTCGTATCATTCAGTTGTAAAAGTTCGCCTACATGTAACGTGTAGTCTGATCCGGCAGATATGTAAAAGTCACTAAATCGTTCCATCGCAATGTTTCCGTTACTATCCACGAAGTTCAGATAAATTTCGCTTTTGGTCTGATGAGTCATTTCATTAATGAACTTTAAACCTTATGAAAGATAAAAGAAATATCATGTTTATGTCGTGTTATTATTTGTGATACTATATAAATATCACGTTCATACATTAAAGGTATTGTCTACTGATGCGTTAGCTGTTTGGTTCAGTATATATATAATATAAAGTATATAGCGGAAATTCCCGATTCCCATTTTTTTCTTTAGTATATATTGTTATAATACATTGCATATCAGTTAATGCGTAAATATATGCTTAACGGAACACATTATATTGTATTTCCCCGATCAATGTAAATTTTCTTTTTCGGTACATAATCCTATTTAATGGCGTTAATATGTTTAGCTCTACTGGCAAAAGGTTAGCTTATCCGTCGTACTTCAGTCTGTCCGTCCGTTAACGTTTGCCTCGTTAAGACGATAGGATTTTCATGTCTCATCTGATGCGTCTCCGTGGCCGAGGGATTAACGACGTTGCGTTGTAAACCTTCTCACCTCTCACCGGTGCGGGTTCGAATCCCACTGGGAGCTCGACTTATAAGTGAGGAAGTGTCGATTCTTATGGATGTCGAGAGGTGTACCGTACTGATTCTACCCAGGAAAAGTGGGTGGTCTGCCTCCGCCACAAAACATTATATTGTCATATATAACCACACATGTGTTGGAAATGACGAAAAAAAACATACTAACAAACAAACAAACATATTATTTATATCATAAAAGCGGATAACCAAGCTAAATCGGATTAGTAACACGATAGTGATTGTCCTAGATTTAGTTGAATATATATTTGCTATATTTTGCTTCACTGGCCCTCTAACTTGTTTCTCTTTCATTCGATCTTTTCCGAACTTTGCCATATTGTTGTTATTTATGACATATCTGACACGCTTGAACACCAGCTTAAATGAATTAGTTATATCGGAGTTATGGCCCTTGATTTATATAAAAATGCTATATTTTGTGTTGTTACACTCTAGCTCCTTCATCTGACAGAATATTAAATAGTTACAACCTTGGAATAGTTCCAATCGGAAAGAAGCAATAGAGTAATGGTCCTTGAATTTGTCAAAAATGTTATATTTTTGCTGTGCTAGCGCTTGTTAGCACCTTCGTTTTCTATCCGATATTTACCACGAGGACGCTAGGCAAGAAGGCTTAGTTACGCGGATACGGGTTACGTCACCGGACGTGAAATGCTGGGACTGGAGCCATCGCTGGAAATGGTCGAGCGAGTTGGCGTCGCGTGGGAACTACGTCACCGGAAATAGGGTACCGGGACGAACAGTTTTCGCTAATGAGGGGCGTGCATATGAGCATTGTAGCATTTCGTGGAAGTAAATTCACGGAAGTGAAGTATTAGTGCCAGACACAGTTAACTGTACCGGAAGGACTCAGTTAGATATAGCTTTGAGACGACAATAACTTTGATATAGCTTTGATACAGCTTTATTACATAAATAGATACAAATATTTAGTCTGATTAAAACCGAACTAATTCTTAATTAAAATAGTGAATAGTGATTCTTATAACGTGTATTAAAATGCTTTAAACGTTGATATTTCTACTTTGTCATTGATATTCATTTGTATATATATTCATCTGGCTGTAAATAAATTCTTGATTCTCCCTTGGTGAATTGTCTCCACTTGATCAATATTAATGTTACATGTTGCTTGCAGCAATGTATGCGTTCACATTTTACCCGAATGAGGGATATTAACACATGAAACACATACATCAACTGATATGTATTTAACTCTTGTCTAAAGAAACACTTATGAGTTTACTTACCGAGCCAAAACTCTCCATGAACGTCACCAAACCCAGTTTCGTATCGAGCAAATGATTGATAAAAATCGACTGACCCATCAAAGCGGTATTGGAAGACCTACACAAATAAAAATACGAAAGAATATCTTGAAATCCAAATGTTTGACCATTTTAAATATGTTCGTAAATTGTGTTTTATGCACTTTACCGATGCACATCCGAGACAAAACGTGGAATAACTTATGGAACATAGAAAGGCATATTAAAATTATGTTCGAACGTTTTAGAGAAGGCATTATGTTATCATTGTTTAATCTATACATTAGTATGTTAATTTGTTTAAAATCTCTCCAAGTGAGAAAAATAACGCTTCCATCATACCGTCGGAAATTGCGCCAGGTTGTCAGTGTTTATCAGTGGCTGGTTTGAAGCACCAGTCTCTTCGGAGGCATGGGCTCGAATCCCACCGCTGTCACCACGCCGGTAATCAGTCTATTTTTAAGGCATAACGTTTTTTGATTATATCTTCTTAAAGGGTTTTACGACAATCTTGTTTTTTAAACTCAAAGTTTTTCTCCATAACGTGCATTTTTTCAATCACTAATATTAATTATAAGAATATAATAAATAGAGATTATTTAACTGTTGGGATCAATTATAGGGAATCCTCCACGAGATGGTAGACGTGTGGTTCTTTTCACAAACGAGCGTATGCGAGTGAAAAAACAAAACACGCCTACCATCGAGATTTCCCTTTAATCGAGCACAGCAGTTAAATAATATATTTATTACATTTTAAATCAGTTTATGCATGATTTTCACCGAAATTATTTGCTTTATTGAACCTTATCGGCGGATGACGTCGACGTCAGTTACACTTTATTGACGTCATAACTCAACGTCGCAGTTAGTTATTTTTTCGTTCGGAGTTAGTTATTAATATTTAGCGATTTTGAATATTCTTTCACTGAGAAATCCCAATCTTTCACCCACACAAATGTAATAAAGCAATTTATTGTTTGCATTATAACTATTGATAATACTTTGCCAATAATATATTGAAACCTATAGTATAATTAGAAGAAAATAGGAAAACTCCTTTTTTTTTAAACTCAACTTTTAAACTCAACCTTGTATTTAGTTATATGTAAGCAGGTTTAAAGTCAACGTGAGATTGGATTAATACAGTTTGAATGCTTGACAACAATTTCATGATTGCCGCATGTGCCTTTAATCTACACGATACAAATGGAGGCTACCAAAGTAAGGGAGGCATTCCACGTTGAACCTTTTTCTAAAAATACTTTTTTGAACAGAGGACGTATCTAAGGTAGATTATTACTTATACACAATTAAATCCAGCAATAAATCACTTCCCAACATTCACCGTGTTGTATTCTGGGGTCACCAGAAAACGTTCGGTTAAGGAGCAAGTATGCGTACTACTTTAAGTTTTTATGATCACGACGGTGGTGTAATAGTAGAGTGGCCGCGTCTCATGCGTTTGTCGTCATATTTTGACAATACTGAAGGCGCGTTTTGTTTTGTTTAGCTCCTTAACAATGTGCAACATGAAGCATTGTCTACACTTCTGTGTGGTAAGCTCAGTTCAAAGTTAACGAGACAGTGTAACGCCTCCAACTTTAGTCATGACTAAGTATGCTTGCACTGCATTACAATGTGAGGGTTTCCGGCACATTACCGGTGTATGTACGAAGTGTAATATATAAAACAATCAAACTTACCGTACACCCTACTGTATATATGGTCATTTCAATGTCGGTTTGCACTTCTGCCTGAATTGCAGTCTAACGGCATTTACACTAATGATTTTACCGACACCGATTTGTACGCAATACATACAACTTCCATAATCCATGTCCATCCAAGTTCACTTGTGGCCATGTCAAAGTATGTGTACACGCCTATGTTATTCGTGGATAATGTAATGGCGTGTATGCCGTTTGTATGCAGATGTGTAACAAATAAAATATTCCATATTTACAGTCTACCAACCTCAACCTTTGGTTCATGCCATAATATTATGCCTTATTATTATCACGTGGCTTTGGCATTTCTATTGCATATTCCATATTTTCTGTCCTCCATGTATCTGTGAGCATGTCAAATAGATAATAAAGCAATACTAGTATTACCCGCCTCGATGTGTGGGGTCATGTCACACGTAGTATATATCCAACATGTCATACTTACTGTCCAACCACCTCCTTCTGTGGTCATGTCACATAGATAATACATCAATACTAGTCTTACCCGCCTCGATGTGTGGGGTCATGTCACACTCAGTATATATTCAACATGTCATACTTACTGTCCAACCACCTCCTTCTGTGGTCATGTCACATAGATAATACATCAATACTAGTCTTACCCGCCTCGATGTGTGGGGTCATGTCACACGCATTATATATCCAACATGCCATACTTACAGTCCAACCACCTCCTTCTGTGGTCATGTCACATAAGACGTTCACTAATGTGTGGCTTTTGGGCATTCTAACGGCATACACACCGCTTGTGTTCCCAACAGCGAAGTGTAAGACATCATAGCAGTCAGTGGGTGGAACAACTTGAAGATATACAAAAATGATCCGACAATCTTCAAGTTGTTGAATTGAATTTTCGCTCACAATATCACGAAAACGGCTTTAAGGTTTACATCCTTAAACTATATATTTGAGGAGTAAACACAAGTGTAAGCTTGTACATGTAAAGACAAAATGAAATAATATGAACACTTATCGATATAGAAATGGACACTGTGTGTGTAATTTGATGGTGTAAATTCCCTCCGACATATGCCACGTCTCTAGATGAGTGTGTGTAGTTTTATCTGCGTGTATTTGAGATGAGTCGTTTCTATGGTAGACCTTATGTCTCTTTCCCCGTGTAGTTTACGATGCTGGTGTTGGTCTGATGTTGCCCCTACATTGTCTACGCGCAACTACATTATCTACTGGTTATTCACATTTCGTTATTAAGTCATGCTTAGGGCCATACCACCACATTTATTCAGTTTCCCCGTCCCTCTGATAGAAGTAGTCAGTAGTCTCGATGGATATTTGACACATGAGATGCAGAATATGCCCGTTTCGTATCGGTGGTGTTGGATAAGTGAACACAATGGTATGGGTATCTGTTACTTGGTCATTGAACTTGAATAATTACAGCCAGCACGCTTCATGGCTGATCAACTCAGGTATATAAATTCAGGCTAACAGTGATTTACACCTAAATTCATGCGCAGTGAAAGAACTTTACAAGGACATCTGAACTTAAATGGTGGTAGTAATCACATGACAAAGATAAACATCATATGATAATATAAACGATTAAGGTTATGCGAGACCATGTATTATTTACATTAGATCGTTCTTAGTAATTTAACAAGTTGAGGTATATGGAAGTGTTAACTCCGGAAATGAGTTCAAGTTGCGACATAAAGTACTTAATATATCACGCTGAACATCATGTCAACAGTATGCAGTATTTTATCAGACATTGATATTTAACCTAGTGACCGCATCTGGCCAACTACAATTGGCTCATTATTACAAAGATTTATGAACATAAGCAATGAGGAACCTGAACGAGTGATGTCCGTGGTAATTTACCTTTGACTTAATAATAAAAAATATATATCAAACGGCTTCTTGCATACCCAAACTATATCATTCTTGAAAAGATAATTTAGTACTTGTCATATACAAATTGTGATTTAGGTTCAAACCAATAATCAGTGTTTTTTTTGTTTTGTTTTTTTTGTTGTTGTTTTTTGATTGAGGTGGGGGGGGTGGGGGGGTGGGGGGGGGGGGGTAGGGTGCAGACACGAGTTCGATATACAGTCGTCATAGATTATAGACGCAAATAGCATAGCAACACATTTTATGCCCTTTGAATGTCTAAGAAACAACATAACGAATTGTTTGTAATTTCTTTATAACTGGCTACCGTTCCGCCATAACTGGTCGACAAAACATTCAAATGTGCAAACAGCATGCATACATATAATAAACTTATATTCGCAAGAAACGTGTCTTAATCCTATTGAATTGTACTGACCATAATAATGTTATACACTATGCATACTAACCTACTGCACAGTTGATCCCACTGTAACCAGGACTACACAGACATTTGTAGCTGTTAACCTCATCTAAGCACGTGCCATGCACACACGGGTTCGATATACAGTCGTCAACGTCTATAGAAAATAAACGCAAATGTCAGAGCATGCGAGAGCAGGTCTGTTAAAATAAGTTTACAGTTACATTGTTTCAACAACACATTTTATACCGTGTATTGTCTAAGAAACAATATGACGAATTGGCTGCATCCGTTATATTTGGTTGACAATATACTTAAATGTGGAAAATACATAAATTAAGGGCAAGATGCCTGGCTTAATGTAGTTGACACCACTGTTACCAGCTAGATAACATTGATTACATACTTTCATATATATAATACAATAAAACCTCACTGTTTGAAGGTTCATTGGATCAGCTGGTATGTTTTATCTTCTGGGCTAGATAACATTGATTACATACTTACATATATTTTCGGTATATTGTTTTAAAAGAAAGTATTCTTAATTGAAAAAATCATTGCATGACAGCTCAGGAGATCAGCTTGTACGTTTCGTCAACTGGGCTTGATTACAAGGAGGTTAATTTATAAAGAAATGTTATACAACATATACTTAGTTATACTTAGTTCAAATCTAGTTTTTGGATAGTATGATTGTAAACCTGCGTAAAGTGCTGCTGTCTTAGGCTAAATCACACATACTTTAGTTAGGACTGATGATTTAACCAACACTAAGTAGAATGTAATGGCCCTTTCGTGTTTGTGTATTACTATTAATCAAGGCTAACCATGTAGAAAAAAAAGATAAGGTATGATATTTCAATCAGAAACTATTTCTCAAGATCACTTGAATATTCAATCAATATACCATCACTTTTATTTGTTACCATCATCTTACAGCAGTATTTATTGTGTTGTTTAAATGATTTGTTATATATGCAATTTGACAACTTGATAACCGATGTATTACCTACTACAGTCACAGTATACGCACGTGTAAAAGGTTCACTTACTTAACAGTATGTACGTAATTCTTTAAGTTTTAAAATGTAATTCTTAAAAGTTTAATATTTATATTGTTAAAAAGCATATACAATTAATGAGTTTTAAACATTAGTTTTATATTGTATACACATCACCCAAAGGTTGAATCAGTCTTAATCAGTGTATCTCAAATACCACCTTTTTAGAATAATCATGAAGTTTCCGGACATATTTTATTCATGTTATTATTTTTGTACCATTGTTTTAATCATGTTTGTATTAACTGTAAATATGTACTATTTTGTCTGAGGACCATCTGTTTGACTGAATATTAGCCAAATACCTTAACCTCTTGAAATAAAGAAATCATTAACCAGGACTACACAGACATGTGTAGCTGTTAACCTGATCTAAGCACGTGCCATGCACACACGGGTTTGAGATACAGTCGTCAACGTCTATAGAAAATAAACGCAAATGTCAGAGCATGCGAAATCCGGTCTGTCAAATAAGTTTACAGTTACATTGTTTCAACAACACATTTTATACCGTGTATTGTCTAAGAAACAAAATGACGAATTGGTTGCAATTTGTCTATTACTGACATCCGGTATATTTGGGTGACAATATACTTAAATGCAGAAAATACATGAATTAAGGGCAAGATGCGTGGCTTAATGCAATTGAATTGTACTGACCATAATAATGTTATACACTATGCGTACTAACGATCTAAGCACGTGCCATGCACACACGGTTTCGATATAGGTAAACGTTCGTTGACTCCCCTCACGGTCTGATAAATGGACTCCCCTCAAAGTCAGAGGAGGTACCTAATTGATGGGAGGAGCTAACGCTACACGATTTACCCATCGTCGGATACCCCCGTGTGATTTGTTCCGCTACTCTCAATGGAGTATAACGTAATCAATCAAACGTGGGATTCGACGATGGATTTACCGGAATGGAGTTGATTTAACAAAACGGACCGAAATTGAGATATGAATTACCGAAACGGAGTTTGTTTTGATGATTTAAAGACTAAAACGCACATGTCAGTCCAGTGATTTAAGTTTATTACGTCTCTGTTCTTATTATCATTATTATTATTATTATTATTATCTTAATAGTATAATCATTATTGAGTAGTTATTTCTATATAAAAAACAATGTTATAACGTCTTTAAATAATATTGTACCGCTTTCAGCAGAGTGGATCAAGAAGATTTATCGAAACTGAGTTCAGAAGAGACTAGTCTGGACAACGTTTGTGTATTAAAACCTTTCATAACTCCGCCATTCAACTGGAACACGGCGACGATATGCACAACTAGGCTTGATACTAATCATCCTTGCCAAGTTTCGTTGAAATCTGCCCGGGGTTCAGGAGAACAAGACTGGAGAAAGTTTGTGTATTAAAACATTTAAAGGGCAATAACTTCCGCCAACAATATTTTATTTTTGATATATATTTAATAGTATAATCATTTTCGAGTAGATCTTACATTTAAAAAAGGGATGTTCCTCTTTAAATGATAATTATACCACATACAGTAGGATGGGCATAGCAGCTGACGGAAAGCCCCGTGTGGTTCCCGGGGGCAAATAAAAGGGCCACTGCAGATCCCGTTGGAGGGGTAGGCAGAGGGATAGAATCCCCCCAAATCCATGTTCATTTATTCATTTTTTGTTCATGTTCATTAAGGGTCTTCATCATGATCCCTGCATTGGTTCAGGTGCCATTTCGCTCACATCTCTAGAGCAGTGGCAAAAAACAATAAACGTGGCTCCAGCGTAAATGGAGTGTCTGATATAGAGTTTGCAGCAACTCTGCAGTTCAGGGTGAGATGGTTCTAGGCCCATTCTCCATATTTTATCTCTATGTACATGGAGGATGAGCCTGGCATGTTCATTCCGCGCCACATAACCTTTCATGTGTTGATGCGCCTTAAAACGCAAATTAAATTCAATTCAAACGGAGTTTGATTAATTCAAGACTATGTACGAGTATATATTTTAAAAAAATACATCACGCACGCGCTCTCGCGTATGGGTAGATATATATATCACTAAGTCAATGGGAGACCTAAGCAAATGAATGAGTCGTTGCATGTGATGGAAAGAGAGAAATACTAATATTCATTTAGTTTGTTACATACTATCACCTGCTATATAAATACATTAGGTTCTTCCTAATCTCACCAGTGACAACTATGTATAGCTATGCATATTATGTAAACATGTTCATGGGCCACATTTGGCTTAAATAAAGAAATAAACTATAATCTATACATGCACGCATATATAATCCCTATATATATATATTGGACTCTCCTCATATTAGGTTATATAAAACCATCCTTTTCCAGGATATATAACCTATACAGTATGTATCAATACCTTTGATATATTTGGACTCTTCTCGGAGTCAGGTTATACAAATCCACCCATCT